>VXBT01006889.1:963541-1109946 GCA_013400235.1 Oriolus oriolus
ACGGGGACGGGGACGGGGACGGGGACGGGGACGGGGACGGGGACGGGCGGCCCGGCCAGCGGGGATGGGACAGCGTGGGAATGTGTGTGGGATCGGAGGCGGAGCAGTGCTTCCTTAGTTATGGGGCCGCCCCGCGCTCGTCATTGGTGTGATCCCAATCCCAGTGACACGGAGAGAAGCGAGCGAAAAACCAACCAACCAAGCTCCAGTATCTGAAGGAAGTGCGAAATTGCAGTGGTCTGTGAAAAACGGGATAGAATTTAGAAATTACGAGTCATGAAGTGAGTCTTTTAAAGGCCATGGATCGAAAGTTTACCACTGAGAAATTTACCGGGCTGGTCTGAGGCTCACCAGAAAATTAATAAGAGGATCTAGGATTTAATCTAGAAGTCTGACTCACGTTGCTACAGTCAAATAACTCTGCTCCCCATGTGATACATTCTAAAGAAACTCACTGTTCTCTCTAATTAACCTTTTTTCTTGATTTGTTTGGGCCGCAGCATATTCAAATAAGGCACATCAAGATCTACTCTAAGTAGCAACTCCGTTTGCAGGAAGCTGATTCCCTGCTGAACTTATTCAGGAAGCATCCTCAGCTCTGGCTGTGTCAGATAAAAAGAGTCTCATCTGATATATTTTTGTACTGGTTTAATTGAAATGCCCCGGGTACATGGCTTTTGATTTTCCAGTAGGCAGAGATTTGGAGTTTTGACAGCGTTAACAGTAAGGAATAAATTGGAATAACCTGCTTTTCTAAAATTTGCGACATATCAGTCGTGATATTAAAGCAAGGTACAATAAACAGTAAAACACTAGGCTTTTCCCACCTGGAGTGGCTGCATATACTGTTGTTACAGAAACTATGTCGCGGTTACTCTGACAGACATCAAACAGCGAGTATAACTGCAAGTACACTGCTCAAAACACGAGGTTGGGGCACTTTCTCAGACATTTGAGCACACCAGTTCACTAGGCTCAGACATATTTAGATCAACACTGTTTTTTGTTTTCTTTTTGGTGAGTTTTGTCCCAGCTTTTGGATACTTGTCCTTGCTATGAATGACCTGGATGTACTGGTCATTGCCGCTGTTCTGCGGATCACTGCTGGATTCAATGGAAATGGAATCAGACTCTGTTAGAGATTGCTCCAGCTTTTGCTTTGATTTTGGTTTCACGCGTGGCTCAGGATAGTTCAAGTGCACTTTCTTGTAAGCATATGGAGGCCTGTCCAGGTCCAGCTCAAAACCATCATCCCAGGATTTGTAATGCACTCTGGCTAGATCTTTGCTCATTAGAATGTGGCCATCGGCATGTTCCCCAATGTAAAACCGTGGTGCTGGACGGAGGTCAGACATTGAGCGAGGGCGATGGGATCTGTTCATGAATTCTCCCTCAAGTTCTTCTTCATCCTCTTCATCTTCACTGGGATGGGAGGAATACATCTGGTGTGGTGTTCGAACCACGTATCTTCTGACGTGGCGTGGATACAACTCAATAATGTCTCCCGATTCCTCCTTCCTGAAATGCCTTTGGAGTCGGGAGGTAGAACGGAGCGATTTTTTGCGGGACTCGTTTTCATTAACCAGAAAATACCTGGTAGCATATGGTCTACATCCCAAAAAAACAGGAGCCCCTGCCCCAAGGGCATCTGAATTTACCTGCCGAACGGCTTTTCTGAAAAGAGGGTCGGAATGAACATCTTCAGTGTGCTTTTTGAAAGTCACTGGTGTGTAAGGCTTTGTTTTGCACAGCTCACTTGCACTCCTGTGAACAACACTTGGGTATCTTTAGGAAGGAAGAAAAAGAGAGGAAATATTGATATATACACATATCAATTGATGGAATTGAAACATATTAAAAAAATTCACTGCTCTGGAAGTCAAACACTAGGTTGAAGGACGGGAGATCATCATATCTTCACTGCTCTACGTTTTTAGAACTATTTTGAGAAACATAGCCTAGGAATTAGGAGATATATTTGTTCTTCTCTAGGAAAAGGTAACACAATTGTCCTATCAAGTTTCATTCCCTTTCTGTTTTCTTATTGTTCTGGGAATTTTCTTTGTCCACTTGGAGAAAAAGCCCAACAGATAGCTTAAAGCATCCATCTGCTGATACCGCAAACTTGTTGTCCTACAACTAAACCTGCACAGACATTCTGCAGAGTTCCTTCACTCTGTGTTTGTTTTGTTCATGGAGATGGTATCCTGCACAAACTATTTCAGTTATGTGCCTGAGGGCAAGTGTAGTGTTTACCTCTGCTTGAGCTGTGTGTAAACTTCATCAGCTACCTCATTTCCAAAGGTTTGTAATCCCATCTCAGTTGAGGGAGAGTTAAAGAGGTGGTGTCACCAGCAATATCAGTAGTACCCATGAATGGATCTGCTTTTAAAAAATTCCTCTGCTGTCTTACAGCTCCAGACAGTCGGACTACACCACTGTTTTATAAATAAACAGGTATGGCATGGAGCTGCTGGAATAAATGCCATTTCAAAACCAAAGCAGTCTTACCTGTTTGTGATATGATCATTTCTTGGTTTCTGCACGCTTGACACGGAGGGAGCTGGTGTTAAAGAGGTTGAAGTTGTGGGAGTTGGGTTGGCAGGTCTCGCAACATCAGTTGGTGGCACAGTCTGGGGCACAGACTGGGAAATGGTTTGTATTCTGGTGCCTTTGCTCACGGGAGATTCGAAGTTCAAGACACTGCCATTCTTACGGGGTGTTGAGGACCAAACAGAAGACTCCTGGCTGATAATATCAGTTTCTTGCTCTGGTCTTTTGTCATTAGCATCCAGATTTTGGATTCTGGCTAGAAAACAAATTATTACAGGAACTATCAAGGTCTCTAAATTTAGAAACTGCTGTATAAATGTAGTGGCTCGAATTCCCCCTTCAGCCAGGGATCTAAGGCCAACACAACCCCCTGTGTTCAGAAAAGAGAAACTGGTGTCACACTGGGAGACTTGGTGACAAAGGGGTGGATCTTCATACTGCAGTACGTGGCAGATGGAGTATTGGGGACACAGAAAAAACACTGGATATTACACTGTAGGATTCCAAAATGGGCGAAAAGCAAATTTTTTTTCTGCCTACCAGCCTCTGAATTGCATGCAAATTCTGAGATGATTTGAATCCCCAAAGATGCCTCTCAGGTTCTGCCCTGTTGGTGAGAAAAGCAGGAAAATACCCAGTCCAAAGATTCCAGGTGAATTCAGGTTTAAACTGCGCACCATGTCTTTCAGTGTTGCCAAGATTAAGGCAAACTGAACTCAGAAACCATCTAAAAGGAGGATTCTACAGGAAATACGGTTTTTAAAATGTAGTTGTACTTCCCTATATGTATGAGAAATCCAAGTGGGTTTACCTCCAAATGCTTTATTAATAGTGGCATTTCTAAAGGTCACCAACTTACCTACTGCCATCTGAACCACCTTTTTCTTATCCTCAGTTCTTTCCTAAAATACATGCAGAAGAATGAGAATCCGTAAATTATTAGAGAGTAAATCCCCTGCTGTGTAAGGATGAAAAATACAGGATTTGTTTTAGATTGTGAAACACTAGAAGTGACTTCAGAGATTTAATTAGCCTCGTACTTTACTGAAGTACTGAATTAGCTTCGTACTTTAATTAGCCGTCTTCTTTACTGAAGGCCCACCAAATTACATGCAAAAGTGCTTTGCACCGTACTTACTGTTTGTATCTTCATTCTCAGTTGATTGTTGGTGAATTTTAATGATCTTGCAATACTTTGTAGGTAGTAGATTAGCATGCTAGAAGTGAAAGGGGTGATGTGCGTCACTTCAGACATTCCTGACAATTTCTTTTTGAGGGTTTATAGGTCAAAATGATGTACAAGTTCAGCTGCTGCTTTGTGGCATTTCCTTGTACCGTAATAATGGATTACAGCCTTTTTTCAAGCAAACATACATGAAAGAAAGAAATGACACTGAAAACAGATTTAGCAGCAGTTCTAATTTTACCTGTGTTTTTTGCAGGTCTTTTCATTGTGAGTGTAACCTGGGTTGCATTTCTAGTTAGTTTTTTGTTTTGTCTTTTTTTTTTTTAAATTCCAGACACATCATTTTGACAGATCCTGTCTTGACTTTTTTTCCCAGCCCAGGGTTACAGAACAGAGACACCAGAGTTACAGCTGAGTTTGCACAACCATGCCAATGCAATTTTGTTGTCTGGCTGAAATAACACCTTGTTTACCCTGGCACAGCTGAGATCAGATCCTGTCAGATTGTGGCCTGACCTAATGGATTACACTGGCTTTTAGACTAAGTCTTATAGCTAGACTTCATACCACAAACAATTACATATGTGCTTAGCTGTCAGTTTGAAGCAGTCAGTAGGAATACTTAAATTTGTAAATATGACATGGCTGAGACCTCAGAGGAAAAAGTTACAAGTAAGAAGTGTTGCTTTGGTCTTTCTGATTTGACTGAAAAGCCACCGGTGCGACAAACTCTGCCTTTATCTGCAGTTTACACAGGAAAAAAATGGTGCAAAGGTACATGGAAAACAAAATAGAACATTTCATAGAAGCAAAGCGAATTTCAAACAGCTCAAAGTTAATATTATTTCCCAACTGGGAAGAATTATTTATAACCCAAGCAAGAAAAGACTTCCACTGGAGAGTCTGCAGCAAGTTATATTACATTAACACTTAAGAGCAGACCGTCATAATTGATTTATCTTGTCAGAAATCAGGATGACTGAGTAGCTTCTTTAAATGACAGACTGAGCCCTGTTCACTGTCATAAACTGAACTAATGACCATGAAGAATTGGAAAATTTATTTCTGAGGAACTCTTTAGAGGGAAGATGGTTCTTAAACTTCCTGGAACCATCAGCTCCGCAAGCTTGACACAATACAGTGAACTTGATCCAAGAAAGTATCCCAGAACAAGAAATTCCTTTGGCGGTCTTTTTAACATACTTTCATTCCTGTCTGATCCATATACCACATATTCAGTGAGGTGTTGGAATTGTTTATTCAGTTATGCTTAATAAAACTGCAACAACGCAGTGTTTGTTCATCAGTATCTACATTTGACTCTCCGGAGATAAGGCCAGTATTAATGCACTCAATTTAACCTGCCTACAATCACCAAAGTACTTACAATAACAGTAGTAGTGCAGGGAGGACAACCACAGGACTGCTGATGTAAGTAATCACTGTGTTGAACCAGGTGGGAAAATCATTCTGAATCGTTTCAGAAACAATATCATAGATTTTTTCTTGACCGCTGTTAGAGGAGTGGGAGGGAAAAAAGGTAAAATTAAGTTGTAAGGAATCCTGAGTATATTTTGTTGCACTGAATAGAAAACAAGCTTGGAGGGTGCTTGAATTGAGACACAAGACAGTGATGTTTGGGAGATTGCTCAGTGGCACATTGCATTATGTAAATATAAACTAACTAAATTATGTATATAAAGCAAGTCAACTCAGAACATTGACTTGTTCACCTTATTAAACCTTAAACTGTAAAATATTGGTAGCAGAAAAGCATTGTCCTATCAAGTTTTTTTTAAATTTACATCTGCAATTTGTGTATTATGGAACATGATAAGTTTATTGCAAGAAGGGGGAATAAAATCTTTGCAATTTTCATTAGTCCATTATACCTTACCTGAAGGGGCCGCAGCTTAAGGATGGCTTGTATCGGGCAATAGCAAAAATTGTTGGTAACATGCACAAGAACAGCATGAACAGCAACATGGCCAAGTAGAAATTATTGGATCTGCAAGAAGGTGTAACATGTTTCAGATTATACTAATCAGAGAGAAAACCAGAGGCAACATAAAAGGTGCGAGTCTGAATCTACCTATCCAGTTCAAGATCAACATGTCTGAAAGATTAAGATCATTGTGCTATAATTAGAAAGTCCGAACAGAGCTGGTTGAAACAGACTCTTAATGATCAAAATTCTATTTGCATGGCTTTCCAGATACCACTGCTGCAGCCAGAGAACTGGTTACTGCACCCTTTGACAAAAGCTGCCCTTACTGCCCAGTTGTGTTGGGGGAGAAAAAGAGCAGTGGCAGAAGTCAATTATTCTTGAAAAAATATGCTAGAAATAACTGGTTATTAAGAATTAAAGATGCCCTAAATTATTTCCATTTTGAATAAACAATTAAGATATTCATCATGCTAAAAGAAAAATGAGGAAATCTTTGTGCAATGCAACAGACAAAAGCAGATATTGCATAGCTTTTAGAGAAACGTCAAGAAATAGGGCTTGCAATAGTTACACATGTAGCTTATTGGGCTCTGTCAGGTTTGTATGGAAATAAAACATTTATGTTAGGCCGTAACAGCTATCTAGGAACATTCCCTGACATATTTTTTAGTTCTGGCACATCTTCAACTACCCTGCTTCACAAACCCTCCAGTTTCTCAGTAATTATGTTATTTTCCACAGACCTTTGCTATCAGTGTTAGAGTGAAATTTGATTGTCAACTTTCAGAGCTAAAATCTCCTCTAATTTTCGTCATGTGCATGAAAGACATTTCCTGCATTTGATTTATTCCTTATCTTTCTTTCTCATTTTGACTCACCGAGATGCTCTGAAAACCTGCTGATGTGGTACATTGCACGTCAGCACAGCCCAGCTCCTCAGGTACATGAGTCCAATCAACTTTAGTACATTGAATGCTGGTAAGCAAGGTGAAAAGAAAGCTCCCATCCTGGAAAAATCATGTCATGTCAGTGCTCAGTGTTGCCAGAAGCCATTTTGATAGCAATAGAATATATTTAAAAACCCCAAACCCCACATCAGGTAAACAACTGGTCGCTATTAACAGATGATCTCTTAATAAAAAAGACTACACTGCCAATTTTCTGCTTAAATAGGTTTCATTTAAATCATCAGATTGACCTAGCAATCAGCCAGCAAAGGACAAGAAAAACCACATAAGGACTACATACCAGATCATTCCTTGGTTGTAGACCAAATGCAACACATTCTCTGCAATTTTGAATTCTCCATATTCTGGCTGCAAGAAACACAGTGTAAGATGAATACCTTTGTCTTAATCTTGTTTTCAGACCATTTATTAGAAGCATTTGACTGAACCAGTTTGCGGACAGCACATAGCCTGAAACATCCAGATCAAATACCAGCTTCTGGCAGGCAGTGGGACCACAGGAAACCCTACTCTGCAGCCAGGGATTAAATGAAGTAATTCCTCTCTAGTTTACTTCACATCTTTCAGGACAAAGAACAGTCCTCAGCCTTTCATGCCAACAGCTTCTTGCTAACGATTTATTACCCACTGTAATTTTCTTAAAGGGCTGTGTGCTGTTGGTTGCTGTTTCTTGGACCTCTATCTACGTTAGGTAAAGAGTTACAGCGCAGAAAAGAGGATGTGGGGAAAAACTACGTGCCCTCTGTGTCACCTTAGACTGTGGGAACTGCTCTATGATGCTATTTTGTGAAAACCAAAAATTTTTGCACCAGAGCCACGTGAGTAGGCTTGAGAAAAACATTAAATGTCAACATTTATCCTGTGCCCTCCAATTTAAACTCAGTGTGAGCTGTGCCTTTATAGATGTGTGCTACCGAGAGATTATTCATCTGTGGAAAGACTTTAAGGATATTTAGTACTGAGGGAAGGAGCCTACCCATCTTCAACATCTTAGCTTGATAAAATGAGGACTGTACTTACAAACTTGCTTTCTAGATCCCAGCACCAGCAATCACTCAAGTATCGGACACACAGTCCACGGAAAAAATCAATTAGCAGGATGCTTGCGACTGTGAAAATCATGTCGATAATTGAAAGCTTTAGCATCTCCTGAAATACACATTGTTCACACATACTGAGTCATTCTGAAAGCAAATGCACTGCATATGGCTCTTTTGCATTTGTACTTGTATTTTTGGTTCAAGCTTAGTATTCTGATAGAATATGAATTGAATGTATAAATAACTTCCTTTTAAGCTTTTCCTGTTTGACTTTTCCCTTACTTGTCTTTGTTCTGTTAAAGAGAATAACTATAATCAAGCTTCCAGGGTGCTTTTTATTGCTTGCAGGAATAAAATTCCGGTCATGATGGTATCAAAATTTCTTTTTAATGACTTTCTTTTTAATGTTCTAAAAATGTATCTAGCTAAACTGAAATGGGTTGTTTTTTTCTATTGCACCCAATCTTTCATTAAGCTGGCTCTTGTAATATATATTTGCAAAGTGCTTCACAATGAGAAAAAATCTTATTCAGACAAACCCACAACCCAATGGCATAGGATCATCAAGCCATAAAAGATAGTTGTTCAGTGCTTACAAAAGAATGGAGTAATCCTATATTTAATTGAGCTTTAAAAACATACCCTTAAATAGGAAAAAATCAGTTCTGTACATTTCTAGGCCATTCTGGGGGGAAGAAACAAACGTCCAAACCCGCCTATTTTCTGTGAGACTGTGCAAAGTGGAGAGGGATATACAAGAATGGAAGTCAGGCTACGAGGGGTCTTTTGCTCCCAACGATCAGGCAAGACCTTTGATATTCCTCACTCTGGAACAAGAAGCTCAGCCAATCAGAAGCACACTAACATCATTAATCCAGTGGCCTAGACATGAGTGTGACACTGACAGAGACCAAAGTCTCAAACGGATCAGTGACATCTTTTGCATTTTCATGGTTAAAATTTCTCCCTGAATGTATTAGTGCCCCTCAAAGTCACAAGTAATGTACCCTTCACCTGTAGGGAAGCAAAAGGTGCCATATTAAATCTGCAGATTTTCTGCAGCCCAGCTGTGGGAACATGGCACTGCCATCCAGCTGTCCCCTTTCCTGCAAACTGATGCTATTTTGAAACGTTTTGTTGTCCCTCTGAAAACGTGAAGAGCACTTGATTCTCTAGAGATTTATTATGGCAGAATGAATAGAGACTTCAGATACTGCACAAAAGACCAAGAGCACAATCTCGTGCTTGTTTCGGGTCTGCATCTCCATCTCTTGAGGCGGCAGTCTGAATCTACACAGAATCCACATTGCTGCTTATATGTCTTTATAGCCTTGTTTCTCTATATGGGTTAGAAGGATGTACCCTGTTAAAACAGGATCCACATCACAGATCTGTACAGATCTGCCTGTGCAGAGCTGAAGACAGAGACCAAAGCCTGGCAAAAGAACATTTGAACAACACTAAACATACTGTAGATACTGAACAAAACCCAAAGCTTGTATCTGTGGCCATACCACTTTGCACAGTCTTTACTTTTCCTACACCATCCTTAGCTAAATTCCAGAATTTCTACAAAGAGAAGTTCTCAAATTGAACACAGCACAACATAATTTAAATTTTTTGTCAAATGTGGATTAGAGGTAAATTGATGATATAATAAAACAATTACATACTTGACCAACATACGTCTCCCAGCACTGATCCTGTGGGTTCTGGGTGTTAAAGGAAATTGTTTGGTTAACCAGTGAGTCAGAGACTGTCAGGCCTTGGCTGCGATGCTCTTCTGACATGACAAAGCCATTTCTCTTCATTTGTACATTAGGAATAGTTAAATTGTCGTCCTTAGAAAGAGTTTTGGTTGCTAAGGAGGTGGTGGAATTACTTGCACTGTTGTTCGCATCAGAATCCTGAAATAATAAATGTCCCAAAAGCTACTTTTTAACTGTGCGTAGGTGCAGGTGTCTGTACCTCCTACAGCACACACACAGACACAGACATTTCTTCATATGTTGTCAACCAGCAGTTAGGCAACTGTTAAACAGCTGTCAATGGACAGAGTCAGATGGAACACCAAAGGGCAGGATGTAAAGCTGATTTAAGTAGGTGTAAATATTTCACCTACAGTGATGAGGGGTTTTTTTAATAATTCAGCAATGCACAGAAATCTATTTATCTTGTTACCTCAGCAATCAAATGGATCCAGTTATCCTAAATGACTAATTTTAAAAAACCCCTGTAAGTAGTTGTAAATGAACATTACTATTGAAACTTAACTTTGCAATCCTATCAAACTATAATATGTTAATCAATTTCAAATAAATTTTCATCTGACTTCAAATATTTCACAATAAACAAAATTTTGTCTATGAAGTCTACTCGCTTTACACATCAGAAAACATGAAGTTAAGCTTACCGTGACACTCATACTGTCCACTTTATCCAGGAGAGCAATGATTAAACTGTAGAGGTTTCCCAGGTATAGGACAAGAACCCTGAAAACAGAATGAAATACAGGTTAGCAGCATTGGCAACCATTGACTTCCCATATGTTCTCTGGTTTGGCTGCACTAAAACATGAACCAGAACACTCCTCTCCTGTTCCTCCTTTACTCACACTGCATAATGCCCATACCTGGCAAGCTGGAAGCGAAGCGTGGTCCTTGGATGATACATCTCCAGAGCTGCCACCAGCTCAAAAGCAGAGGGTGCTATCATCGTGATCAGTGACACAACTACGCTTACCTGTGGAACAGAAACATGCGGCATTTTTGTAGCGTTTGATGAAGATCTTTTGTGGAATCTTGAGTGCTGGTTGAAATACTGCTGAGGCACATGGTGTGGCGATTGCTTTTCTTGGAGGAGATGCTTTAAAAAGTTATTATTGACCTTACTAATAACAGTAGTTATGATCCAAAATTATAGATCTGGAATATCACTCGTGAGTCTTTACTCCAGATATCGCAGCTTCAAAATTCAACTTTATTAATTGAAATAAAAACTTAACACATAAGAAATATGAAGCTAGCATAAAGACAGTGTACCTCATTTTTTTCCCAAAGAGTCAATTCCTTTTTGGTGCGCTCTAACCTTTGGGATCGGTCCACGACAAAGTAGATGATGTAAATACTTCCAGCAAGGGAGAGAAGCACGAGGATGTTTGCAATAATTCTTAAGCTTATGGTCACTGCCCTAGGAACAAAAGAAACACACAACGAAAATAGCAGGTTGGGGGTCATTTCTAACATGGCTTAGAAGTACAAGACAAGCAGATTAGCACTGATATCTGCATCAAAACAGCGCTTTGAAAAGTATCTCTTATCTTATATACGTACAAGTTCTTGCTTTTCTTCTTTTCCTGCTCTTCCAATATAGCTTCCTTGAAAGAAACACAGCATTACCATTTTAATAATGTTCAGCAAAAATAATGCACATATCTTTCACAGAGATTAAAATACACTAATAAAAAACCATCCCATCCTGGAGGTGCAAGCAAATAAATACCACTGTCCTCACTGATTTGTAACACTGATATAGGATATTAAAAAGTGATGGAGATTTCTGAGAAACAAATACACAGTAAGCAGATACTCGTGCATTTTCGGTCATGCATGTTCAAGGAGGTGTAACCAGAGGGTTACACTTCCAGATTTTTTTGGCAGGATGTGCCTTTAAAATCTGGGTGTTGCTAATATCGTACAGTGCTGTCAAGAGTTATCCTCAGTCACTGAAATAACTAAATATCATAGCTTATTGATTTACCCTTGGCACAATTTCAAGTAATTTTTGTTCAGTGATAATGAGAATACGTCAAATTTGGGAAATAAATTACTTTTGATAAAACCACATATGCTCTTAAATTCTAAATGCACAACACCTGTATTTTTAACAGCTTTCTTACATTGAGAGACCTGTAAGATGTCCCTCCCTTTGTTACGGAGAGATGAAATAAACCAAAGAATCATAGAATATCTCAAGTTGGAAAGGACCCATAAAGACCATTGAGTCCAACTCCCTGCTGCTCAGAGGAACACTTAGAACTAAACCATTTGACTAAAAGCATCGTCCAGATGCTCCTTGAACTCCGACAGGCTTCATGCCATGACCACTTCCCTGGGGAGCCTGATTAATAGCTGATAAAATAAAGAAGAAAGAACAATAAATTGTGTGCAGGAAGTTATAAAACAAAGAGCGAGATATAAAACTTATTGTCATGTAAAAAAGCATCTTGTAAAATATGAGATGTTGTTCTGCTTCTCCACATGGATTCCCTGAGGCATAAAACAGTTGCTTTGCATAAAAACAATTATACATTCTATAAATTTGTTTATTTTCCTGCCAAATCAATTGTTAACACAAATTTGATTCCAATGCTCAGTGAAATTTCATCACAAGCAAATTTGTTTCTAGTTATCTAACTTCTCGTCACGCATACAGTGGCATTGAATAAAACTCTCCCAAGGAAGGACACAATGCCCTTGCCAGGACAGAGCTGCAGCAAATATGATGTGCCTGCAATACCACACAGATGTGATACCAGCCCTCCCCTAGGCAAATAGATCTGTAAATAAATACCAAAACCCAATAGGAAGTGCAAGGGGATGAGAGGAAAGACTTACATGGCTTACAGATTAACAAGTAAATCAACTGGAAATAATTTGAAGGTCAGTTGCTCACCCTGATGCTGTTGACTATGGCAGCAGCTTTGCTCTCTGCAGCCTCAGGGTTCCCTATCAAATAGTCCCAAGCACAGAACAGTCTCCAGCAGAAAGTGTAATTTTCATCAGAGGCACTTGCTAAACTCATTCTTGAGTTCTTTGCCATTCTGTAGAAAAATAACAGATATTTAACTACTCTAGTGTGTGAAGATGGTAATGAAGGAAGTCACGGGTTTGGGTCATGGTTTTCAGATGTTTACACATTTAGAGCCACCAAAGGTTTATAGAAATTACTGTCACTGTTGGCAGCCTCCTGAAGAACATAAAACAGGGTGAGGTGCAGCTTATGAACTTCACTTTACATCTAGTGCAGGAATGACTCACTGTGGAAGAGCATTTCAATATTTACAGTCTTTATAACTGACAAATAAAGCAAATAAATCTCACTAGAACAGTGGACTTACACCTATTTCAGTTTTACAACCTCTAGGTAGGATCCAGCTGGAAGATACCATCACTGAGATCACTGTTACGGGAATTAAATCTAGTTTGCCATATAGCTAGTGATTGTGCACAAGATCTGTTTGTTTGCTGTATTGTTTTCACCCTCAAAATATATGTTATTGTTGAATAGAAACCCAGTGCCATTTTACTGACCTTGGGAAAAAGAAAGAAAACCCCTCCTACTCGTGTCAGGTAGGCAAGGTGGCAGAATATCGCAAAGCATAGGAAATGAAATGAAGATTAATAGCTTATGAAAGAAGGGCCTCTAAAAGGACAGCGTTAAAGGGGAGCTGTACACAGCTCAGCAAAGAGTCACTGAGCTAAGTCAGGAGGAGAGCTGATCACATCCAGAAACTGCAGATGTGTAGATCAGTGTCACATATACCAGTGACCCTTGGCACAAACCAGCAGGTAGAATAAAAATAAATGAAAAGGGAAGGTTTGACCTCGAAACTGAGAGCTATTACAGGCAGCGCTGAAAACGTCCCTGGACTGCACTGTGCCAGATAAATAGGTATCCAGAAGGGAAGAGAAAGCAAATCAGGGGAGTATAGAGTGACCTTGCCCCTTCTCCAGGCATTGCACATCCCTGGATTTATGGTCAGCACTGGCAGTCTTGCTCTCTCTAAGTAACTCCTGCTCCCGGCCCTTCCACAGCAAAGAAATTAAGCTTACATTCCAATGGGAGGCCATGTACCCACCAAAGCAATGCAAATGATATTACACCTAGGATGGAGTTTTTATCTTTGTATTTCAATAGAGGGGAATAATAATAATGCTGAAAGCATTACACTTAAATACAAATTTCTGTCACAGCAATATTTATAACAGAAAAGAGGAAAAGAGAAAGGACTTCTATGGATGTCGGGCCTTAAACTGCACAAACACAAAGCATGCAGATCATCATCTGTGCTGGCCTCCTTTTATAGGCTGGGAAATGGAACAGAGAGTGACAATGATAACAAGATAAAGGGCAATCTAGAGTTGAACTCAGTCTTCCTCCCTGATACTGGCAGAGTTGAGCATGCTAATAGAACTAAAGAGAATAAACACAGAGGAAGCGGAGAAAATACCATTGCTGATTGCCTGAACACACAAGTTTATGAAAAGCAGTGAATGGGAGGCCTTACTTTTTTAGAAGAATGATGAAGCTGTAAGCAAACACGGCCATTCCAACAAGGAAGTAGGCAAGAGGCAGCCGGTATCCAGCTTTCCCAATCTTCCTGTCACGACCATAATAGCCATAAAACAGAACAGAGTACTGAAGGTAGCCCTGCAAAGACCAGAACCTGTCAGTAAGAGCAGTAACCAACAATTACAAGAGAACAGCGACAACAAAATGATAAGGAGTGGTTTGAGTCTTGCCCCCAGTGACCAGATGGTGTCCAGGTCCTGAGCAGATGCAATGTGCTCCTTGGGAATGGTCTTGCTGACCGTGCTGCCGAACGGGGCTCCGGCCAGGAGCTGTGGGAGAGAGAGGAGGTCTCAGAAGATGGGGAAGAAAGAGAAGGTCTCCAGAGCTGCACGAGCCCACCTGAGCCAGGGCTGCACAGCGGGACCCATCCCGCAGAGCTGCCCACATGGGTGGGACTCCCAGGGTAGCAAGTACTGTGTCAGCACTGCACCAGCTTTAAAAGCCATGCTTTTAATGTGAGCATTTTTAAATTAAATGGGGCAGTGTTTCATCTCAAAATGATATTTCAGGATTACATTTACTTTTCCTTAAAAATTAAGAAATGAAAGTGAATACCTTTTCTTTTTTCCCAGTTTACTCTCTATCTGCTCGAGGGGTATTTACTTTTTTTTCTGCTTTGCACAGTGAGAATAAAATCAGGTATTCCCATGTTTTCTGATAACATTTTTTAAGCACAGGGTAGGTGAGGCAAAATAATGTTTATGAATAATTTAACAAAGTTAAAAAATTGCCTTACTCGCATGCAAGAATTAAACAAAGTTGTGACTATTCAGAACTTCTAGGAAATGCTTTCTAATGGACAATAATCCAGAGTCACGAGAGGGATGCTCTTTTTTTCTCCCTGTAAATGACACTAACAGGACTTGACGTTTTTTAAGAATGGGTTCTCTATTTTAGTAACCACATAAAAACATATTCTCCGCGTTGACAAAATACCACCTCTAACACTAAGAGCAAAAATCTGTTACCCTTTGGCAGACAAAAACCTTTTAACAGGGGAATTTATTTTAAATAATACATTTTACACTGTACATTTCAAACCAATGCATGACCTTAAGTGTGGTGTTTGTGCCATTCAGAAAGGAAAGTACAGCAGTAAGTGTTTCTCTGTAAATATTAACAATGTGTGCTTACCTCTGGTAGGACTACAAATGCTCCCGTCATGATGGTAAGGACAATATTGATTCCAAACAGCCATCTCAAGAAGATGAAGTAAGAGGCAACTCCGGACCCAAAATGACCTTAAACCACAAAAAACCACAATACCTGACCTGCACAGTCTATAAAAGCTCGTATCATTTATCTGTGGAGGATTATGTGAATAACAGGCCAAAAGAAAAGCCTCTCTCAGGCAGGGCATTCAGCAAACTAAGGAATTTTTTTGATTTGCAGAATCCCAGTGGGATGAATTTTACTTTTTCAAAATTTTCCCCCTCCCTGCCCCCAGCTAAGACCATCAGTGAGAACTGTTCCCTTTCTAAGGTACCTGGAAAGGCAGAAAAAGCTAAGTTTTAAATAAAGAATTCTCTGCTGAAAATTTGCATTTAACTCCCTCCGAAATACTACTTAATTCAGTAAATTAAAAAAATACACCATAAGACTCAGCATTTTAGCAAGTGTTCTACTATTCAATACCATTAAACCTTCATACTTACTCTCGATTTTCTTTATTCTCATTTCCCAAGGAATAAAGATTACCACAAAATTATATGCAAGCCGAATAAACTTCCTCCAAAGCTGAGAAAAAAGCAGAGAGATGAGAAATCTGACACTTCTCCACATGAAAAAAAAAATTAAAAAATGAAGTGCTGACTATTTTCCTCATGTCTTATCTTTTATCACAAGAATTGTTACAGATATGGATGACTAAGGTCTTGTTAGGAGCATAATGCCTCAGAGGAGATTTTCCTGGAGGAAAAATAAGCTTTTGTATTCAACAGCAGCAAATTCAACTGCTGTATTCTCAACTCTATGAATTGCAGACAACACCTGCAGAAATCCTGTGGTTATATTTTGTAGAGTCTTTATTCAACCTCCACTTTTTGCATGGCCGGAGGATCTTCCTGCACACACTGGGGTGTGCATGAACACGTGGGAGGAGAAATAAAATCCACCTGTGCAAAAGTGAGTGCAGTTTTGGAGTTGTTGAGATAGAGCTGTAACTTTACAGTATCGACAGAAAAAAAAAATATAGTATTCCAGGCATTATAAAGTATTTTTAGTACAGCTAGATATTAAAGTACCACCTATATTTTAGGCATTTTTAATAGCAATGTCAATATTGTATCACGTAATCTAATCTCCTAAAATTAAAGATGAGCAAATAACATTTTAATTACTGAAAATATAATCAATGTCTTTGGCCAAAGTTAATTAACATTTATGGTGAGATGGGTATTTAATTGCATGAATGGGAAGTATTTTAATTAAACAAAAAAACTGTAGATACTGAGAACTGCATGGGAATTGCTGGGATTGCAACTTTCAGTTGAAAACAGATTTATAAAGAATACAAATGTGTCCACAGCGAAGTAATATTTGCTAAAATTACAATTTGATAGCTATCATCTCTATTCCTCCCTACTACGTAGCTGAATAGATAATTTATACTCTTTGAATCCACAGTATGGGCATCTGGCTTTAATTGGAAAAAAACCCCAAAAAACAACTACAAAGCAAGGGTAAAATAATTGAATTGAAAAAAGAAAATTGCTTTCAGCGTCAAGATAGTAAAAGCGTGTTTTAACTTCAATTTTCATAAATAATAGCATGAGTGGGTTGTCCAATCATGAACAGTACATATTTTGCAAATTAAAAAAAACTTATGTAAATACATATATGCTTAGCAGCTGCATTTTGTTCTTAGCACGTGTTCAGCTCCTGAGTTCATTTTGATGATGTAGGGCTTGTTTTGCTGTGCAACAATTTTTGTCTCCTTGGTCACCATGCTATTTTCTAAGGAAACATGTAGGGAAAAAAAAATCTCTTCCAGTTAAAAAAACGAACAGAAAAAAAAACCCCACACCAAAAAAAATTCAGCTCATTCTGCTGCTGTTGCTGAATTTAGCCCTAATGTAAAGGCTGTACTCCCTAATCTGTGCTATGATGAAAGAATACAGATCCCCTACACGTAATGAGTGGCACTAATTAACTGCTGAATTACATCCCTGTGCTGAATGTCTTCAAGCAAATACAATAGAGTCAATTAGATTAGACACAAACTTTTATTTACTGTGAACTCTCAGATGAAAGCTTCTGGTTTTGTATGGGAAGAATGATATGAATAAGTACTGAGCCCAACCTCTGATTTACTGACATTCTGATTTAGCACTTCTCTTTTTAGCTAAAGTCCTAGTTCCACTCATATCAAAGGCAAAAAAATAGGGTTTTTTAAAAAATTATTTTAAAATTTTATTTTAAAATCAGAAAATTTATTTTAACAGCATATTTACTTCCACTGCATTTGCCACCCGCGCAAAGGCAGAACAAGGCAAATTTACTCTTTCTGCACTGGAAAGTGTACATTGCTTCTGGGGGCCAACATCACAGGGCAACAGGTACCTATGCAGCTCTTCACTTGTTCACATGAATAAAATTCTTGGTGTTCTGTCTATTGGTACAACCCTGCCTTTTTGAATTAAGATAAATTAGCAATTAAAAGTCTACTTGTTATGATGACAAAAATATTCTTGACTGCTTAGATGACTGAAGAACTCTTCTCTTGGTTGCTTATTAAATACAATTTCCTTCATTTTATAAATAAATCATATTATAATCCAGAAACTCAGGCCAGAGTCTATTTTCAGTGGTGTAAATAGATTTGCCAAGATTTGATTCAAATTCTCTGAGTATTATGCCATCGAAAACCCTTCTTTAATAATGTATTTCCCATAAGCTATTGTGGGATTGTCATCTAAACTAAAAGCCAGACACATTTTTCATACTAAGCTATTGAACTGTGGCCCCAGTTTGCTGAAATAGCTCTTCAGAGAATACTGCATCGTGTTGTTTTCCCATTCGCATCACCCCCTCTAGCAGGCATCAATATTTGTAGGCTGTCTGAAAAGAAAGCTTATGCTGCATTAAAAGCATATTCATCCCTCAACACATGAAATTCATCTGCAAAAATGTAATTACTGAAATTACAATGAAAAAAATAAGAAAAAAGAAGGAAAAATAAAATAGGCTTTGAACTGCTTTTTCCTCTCTCTACAGAGTTCCTGAGCTGGAGAATCAGGAGTGCATAGCAAACACACATTTCTCTGAATCACAACTGCAAATGGCTATTGGTGGGAACAAGAAATTTAAGAGATTTAAGACAAAGCAGCCATACCTCTGCCCCAGCAGCCTGGTAACCTCTCGTTCTTGTGAGCCTCCCTTCGTACTTCAGCACGATCTCCTTCGCCTGCCTGCACAACAGGGCAGAGGTTCAGTCTCTACATTGAGCCCGTGGCTCAGGTCTCTTATTCTGCACAAGCAGCAGCTACCAGAGTGGTGAAATGCTCTGAAATACAGCCATGGGCTGTCCCACCATCAGCCCTTAATCCAGGCAATGCTTTTTTTCTCTGACTATTGAGCTTTTTGCTGGTAGTTTAAAACTACTCAGAATTTTGTCTGAGAGAACCCAGCGTTCGAGAGTTTGACCGCGGGGGGAGTTTTCTGTTCCTCTAATTTATTTTTCTGTCCTTTTGTTTCAACGTCATCCTTTCAAAATGGTAGAACCCAAACGAGCAAAATGACAAGATCCCCTTTACAGTCTGGAAATCTCCTGTGGGTACTGACACCTTTTCTGCAGCTGTGGGGTAGCTCTCTTGTGAGATGCAAAGAGGGGCATGTTCATCTGGTCATACACAGTCTTTGACCTCAGCAGAAGGTGGATGGGGACCACCAAGATCTGATCAACAGGAACATGAAAGCAGGAAGTGACAGACTCAGCCTAAGAGAGAAAAACCTCTCTTTGCTTCCCAGATTACACAAGGGCTCTGCTGCTGGTAGGGATTCCTCATGGCTACATTGCCATCTGAGGACCATCCAGGGTTTTGAGAGAAAATGCCAGATGAAAAGGGCAAAAAACCCTCAAACAGGTCATGAGGTGAAAGACCTGACACAGTTTAGACAGGTGGCCCAAAGAGTTAGTCATGTGCTCTTCCATCGAAAATTTGGAATTATAATAACTGAAATCCTAAACTGTGAAACATTTTGTTGCTACACTGACCATACTTTCTAAACCTATGATTGTCCAGTATTTACTGCATTTACAATATGTTGCCTGCAGGTATGACCAGCTTCTATTCTCATACCATGCAATTCCCTTAAAAAGGCAGGCTGGTTCTCCTTTTTGGGACACAGTGAAACAATTTAACTTAAAAATATATTATGGAGCATTACCAACAGCCTTTCTTTAGACCGCTGAATGGCTGAAACTCTCTTTTAATAGTTCATAGCCAAAGCATGATTTCTTCCCTTCACTTCAGACTGTCCCCCTGGAGCCTGCTGCCTTCAGCCAGCTCTCAGATCTTCCCAGAGCATCCTCATGGCACGCTTTCCTAGCAGCTCTTAATCATTCCTGTGCACAAACCCAGCTCACACTGACAAACTCCCGAGGCTGGAAGCACTTTCACAGTCAGTGAGGCTGAAAACCTCTGTGCAGGCACCTTTACCTGAGCGCCCTCAGCTTCTGCCTCATCGGCCACGGCCGGCAGCGGATATTGGACATAATCTCCTTCTGGTACTGGATGTTCTGAAAGATCTGCTCTGGGTCATGGCTCTCAGCCTTCTCTTCGCCAACATCTTCATCCGAGTTGCTGGCAGCCCAGCACACACCCCACGAGAGGAAAAAGACAAGTTATTCCTGTTCAGATTCCCAGCAAAGTGTTGATTTGCACAGGATCCAACCTGTTAGAGCTTTGTAAGAACAGGGATGTGGGGAACTCACATGACTTTACTGTTTTAAAGTTGATTAATAATTTGGGTGATTTCCCCCTCTCTCCAGGACATGCCTCTTTCCCTCCCCACCACTTGCTGGTCAGTCATAAATCATCACCACTCCTGACCACGAGTCCCAGTCTTTCCTCTCCACACATTTCCAGCCATTCAGCTTGCACACCATGCTAGCAAGACTCTCTGTATATTTTTCTGGAACAAAGTGCTGTCTAAACATTTCCAGCAAGAGCACATAGCATTCATTTATTAATCACACCTATTATTTTGATTCTAATAATGATAAAATATTTTCTTGTTAGAACAGGGAGAGCAGGGGATTCAATCGTGGTCACAATTTAATCCTATTCCCTGCTGAGGGGCACAGGGGTGTGGGAACCCACATACCAAGAATTATTTGTCCCTGTAAAGAGATTTATGTGCTTGGATGCAGATTTCTGTGGATGATTATTAAATCATCTTTTCTGATGCTGTCACCACATTTGCTAAGCTACAGCTCTTGCAATTCCCTGTTGGTCTATGAAATAGCAGCAATATTCATTCTTGCAGAGGCTTAGGTCTAAAAACCTGTGGTGACTGTTTCCCCCTGAATGACATGAAGGGATCTGAAGTACTGCAGCAGCCACCAGCCAGGAAGTTTCTCGGTTGTTTTGCTATGTACTTGTTGGGAAAGTTCCCTGCAATTTTCCTGAAAAAACAGCGTTTTAATCACTTAGAAATAAATCATAACCTAAACCATCACATGGAATAATATTTGAGTGACATACTTCATCAGACCACTAATCCATTGGTCTGCAGTCCTGTCCCTTCAGTCACAGGGGACAGTCAAGGGAAATTTATAATTACACAGGAAAAGAATAAGAGACTTCTTCCTGTGCTATGTATTGAACTCATTGGAGTTACTTTGCTTTGTGTACAGTGTTTATGTTTCAGCGTGAAATGTGACTTTGGCAAGATAAAAAAAAAAAAAAAGAGGTTTGCAATGTATTTCAGAATACAGAGAAGAAGTTTTCTCATGCTCATTTCCTTGCTACCACACTGTTACTCGAAACACACTCTGTCTAGAGGAAAGTGAAAAGACAAGATCCCACTGCTGTGCCAGATAAAGCAGACCTGCCCTTCAGGAGAGAGGAGCTCCCTTACCTGTGGGGTGGCTCCTGGTAGGTGTAGATCCCAGTTTGCCGCTTCACCGTGCGCTGCTTCTTGCAGGACTTGGCAGCTCTGGGCGCAGGGGAGCCCGGCGCTGCTGCCATGGTGGCAGGTGGGACTCTGCCGTGCTGGGAGGCAGCTTGGAGCTCGCTGGTCAGGCGTCTCAGCAGCAGCCAAATGTCATTAAGCAGAGAGCAGCGCGTGCTGCGAGCCCCGTGGAGCGGAGCATCATTGCCTGGTGCTCCAGCCTGGAGAAGCTGCTGCTGCCTGGCACTGCCTTAAAGCCGCAGCACACGGCAGCCCCACCGCGGCCCCTCGAAGCCCGGATCAAGGTGGGAAGCGGAGCTCAGAGGTGGCCCAGCTGCAATCCTTAACTCACAGCCAAATTTGCCTTCTTGTGGATGAGGGACGTCCCTCGGAGCGCCATCCCAGAGCCCCGCGCTGGCCCGCTCTGGGTGGTGTTCCCAATAACACTCTGCTGATGTTTCTGCTTCCTGTGCTTCAGAGAAGGTTCTTGCTCAGGAAAAGCAAGGTGGTTTGCGTTTTGGCCTTTACTAGCGGAGAAACACGAATGTCATTCTCCCACAGGGCTTCCAATTGTCGTGGTGGAGAGTCCCCTGACACCCTGTCTGTGGTCAGCACCAACAGCATCTCTGTCAGCATCTCTGTGATACTGGGCTGGGTTGCCAGGATAGAATAAACTGCTCCAGGTTCTGCTGGGGGCAGGGAAGAGAATTTTCAGTGCTTTTCTGCATCATAGAAGTTACAGATATTCTGGTCCCATTATTAAAACACAGCAAAACAGACCAAAAATGCTTGATATTAATGGCTCCTGCGGCCATAATTTGATGCTCAGAAAGTGGGAGTGAAAGGAAGAGTTTGCAGAGTTTTCACTTGTTCCTAACTTGGTATTTTCTCTCCTTAATGGCTCTGATTACATAAATCAGTGGTCTGTTGTAGTTAGCTTTTGTTTGCAGCCTCAGACAAAAAGAACAGTAAGTTCTCTCTTCTATATTTCCTGTAGAGAATAGCACAGGCTGCTTTTTCCCTCTGTCCTGAATCAATCTGAAATATTGCCACTTGGTGCGAAGTTTTACTTTTTTACTATGTATCGTCCTAGACTTACTTAGTTAAATAACTAAAGGGCTAAGTAGTCACAAGCCTTATCTTGTGTTCCAGTATTGAAAGAGCATGTCCATGCAGTGTAATTCACTTCATTTCTGAGACAACAATTAAGGACCAGATAAATATGATTCTGCCTTTCCAAAATGTATCTCACAACAAAGCTCAGAGTTCGCTTCCTGGGTCTGGTTTGAAGCTTCCCCAGAAATCTGGGAGTTCCATTAGCACAAAGCAGAAGAGCCCCAGAATTGTAAAGAAATGCCCCTGTTCAGAGTTCAGCTGTGTTCTGCACCACAGAATGTGTCGTATGCATGACTGTTAAAGGCTGCTAAAACCCAGCTACTGCGTGGGGCTTTTTCTCTGAACTGAACTCTCTAGTCCCGACTTCACTCTGAGCATCTCCTGCACCCACCTCCTTTAAGCAAAATAGAGACTAAAGCCTCTGGACTCCAGTTTCCAGATTACCACAGATGGACCACAAAAAAATTTACTTTTTTCTGTACTGTGTTTTATTATTTTTCATTTGAAGTCTGTAGAACAGAGGCTGTTAGAGCTTTGACATCTCGATCTTTCTGTCCCATTCCTAAACCCACAAACCTCTGAACGGCTTTCCTATTTGGCTTCCAGTTCACAGGACAACAGAAACATCCTACTACCTTCTCTGTGTCAGACTGTTCATCAAGTGAAAGCAAAGAGCCAAAAGGAATGGGTATTAGCCCAGAAGCCCCTCTCCATTCAAAGTCTTATCACCTCTTCCCAGCTGGAAAAACAAAAGAATTATTCTGAATGCCAGGAACGCCCTTTAGAGCTTTGGTGCTCAGAGTGCTGCAAACACACCCACATCACCACTTTTTTTGACATGCCACAAGATACATTTTCAATTATATAATTTAAAAGCGGGAATATGTTGGTACAAATGTATTTCCTCGGCTGGTGTTATTTTCCTTTGCATCTCAGCCAGTGGCACGGCACTGGGGGCCAGGTTCTGCTGCCTTAGCTCCCTCTAGTCAGGCCAGTCTGCCACAGTCCATTAACTCCTTGCTTATTCCAGTTATGTGCACAAACATTAATCTCATGCTGCAGATAGACACTCACTGAGAAAATGCCCCAGAAGGCAGGTTTCAGCACAATAACATCCTGAATTCCCCAGAGGACATAAACTAGATCGCCAAAAACTGCAGGAGAGAAACGCAGCTATTTCTCCTTCTGTGTTACCCTTCCTGCTTCATACTTTTCCTTGAGATTTTAGATGTCCTACATTTCATCTGGAGGAACCACAGTGGAGAGATTAAAATCTAACACCATCTATAGTTCCTAGAGATTACTCCATTTCACAAATAAAGCAGCATCCTTTAACATGATGGTGTTATAGCACTACCAAAACCATTAAAACACTAACATTACTGATTCACATAGATTTCATTGGCTAGTGCATCTTAACGTGTCAATGAGGCAGATAAATTTAGTTTCTCTTTGTTAGAAGAAAGCTGAGAGTCTAAAAAAAACCAAAGAGACAATTTAAGCCTGGCATTTATACATCTCTAATGGTGCCAGTGCTTGAGGCACATCCATCCTGTGAAGTTACTACCAAGCACTGAAAGCACAATGAGCAGCAAGAGACTCGTGAATTCCGAGCCCATCTGACAGAAGGATGCAGGGAAAACAGAAAGCAGGCTTCAAGAGCTCAGCCCTGAAGTTGGCAACATCCTCTGCTGCCCATGATCCCTGCAACAGCCCCTTTAAAGAATTCAAGCGTTAACTCAGATCACAAAGAGGGTTTTGGTTTTGCTTTTCAACTCAGCCAGCGGTTCAGCAGCCAGAACACCCAGCTGCCCATTTCAATATGCTCTATTGAATCCAGAAACCTACTTGGGCTTGTTTTAGTCTGAGTGAATACTACAGGGGTTATAGATTTGATTTCAATTGCCATTAACTGGATGTAAAACAGGACATTAGCCTTTTACTGCAAAACTTTCAGCTCTCTGTGTGTAATAGGAAGACTCACATTTGATCCATAGGATCATTTTGCATTTTCAAGCACTTACCCAGGAAAGAGCTGGGCTGGTGAGCTCTGCTAACTGAAAATTCAAGGAAACAGTAGGCTTTATTCTTTCCCATATACTCTATTCCCATAGAGGTACAGTTTAAATTTTGCTCATCATTCCAGCACTGCAGTTCAGCTCGGGACCTTTTCAAAATCTCCCTGCTTGGGAGGTTCACGACATCTCTTATCTCAATTTCAAGGTAAAAAAGATAAGAAAGGGACAAGTTTTCCAGTCATCTTTGTAACAAAAAGAGAGTATTATCCCTCCAGATCCTTAAGTACATAAAACAAACAGGGGGAAAAGCATTTGGAAACACTGACCAAGGCATCTTGTGTATCTTTAAGTGAACTAATTTTCACAAATGCTGAAAACAGTCACAGAGCCCAGT
Source organism: Oriolus oriolus (assembly GCA_013400235.1). Taxonomy (NCBI): domain Eukaryota; kingdom Metazoa; phylum Chordata; class Aves; order Passeriformes; family Corvidae; genus Oriolus; species Oriolus oriolus. The sequence goes on from VXBT01006889.1 coordinate 988,235, forward strand.
GATAGATAATGATGCTGTACAGCATCCAAGTTTGTGTGAGAACACTGAAACTCCTCTTTGAGGACCTTTACTTTTAGAGCTGAAAGAACTAAGATCAAAAGACACCCCAGTTAGACTTCAAAGACAGACATTGCATTCTCAAATTGCAACCTCAGTTCACCTGTTCAGTCCCCAGAGGTAACGCAGATGTGCAGCTGGACAGAAGAGCAGTTATGGGATTTCCAGAGTAGCAATGCCAAAGCCATCTTTTTCACTTACTGAGGATAAAATTGATCTACTGAGCTCTGGTAAATCATTCTCTTCCCCATAAGATTGTTCGGACAGTCTAATTTCACACAGTAGGTTCTGCTCTTCAATTTCAGCGTGTTCATAACTCTTACTGACGTTTATCACACTTGGATCAAGGGGAATACTCCCACTGTAGTTCAATTTTCTTTGTGAATATTCACATCCCACATGAAAAAATATTCCATTTACAAAAGCCCCTCCTGTGCAGTTAACTGATCTTACAGCATCATGAGATGGCTGTTTTTATTCTTGGATGAGTATCATGACTATTAAAATATAGATTTCTGTGACAGTACTACTCGCAAGAGAATATATTGAAACCAGGAAGTTTTCAGGAGTGTTTTAGAGACCTAAAGACAGAGGTTAAGGAAAGAAAACATGGGAAGCAAAGAGGCTAAAGACAAACAAACATCCCCATGCCAAGCCAAGCCCCCATGGTGGGGCAGAACAGGCCTCGACAACTTTTACAGCCACTTCAGCTGATGCCCTGGCTTGCAGCACTGCCCTGGCCTGCCTGGCTCACTGCTCCTGGGACTCATGGCTCTCTGCTTTCAGGGGGCAAAAAAGTAATTAAACACCATCAGAAACTGATATTTCAAGAATAATACATATGCTGCAGCTACTTCTGCTATGAGGAAATCAGTGTTTGTGCAGCTTTGCCTACCCAGCAGTATGATGTGCATCCCACAGACATGTGCATGTCACCAGAGACCTTTTTGAAAGCACTGTAACCAAATTATTTCCCAGACTTACGTGAGTCGTTACAAGCCAGACCTAGGAGTCAGTGAAAACAAAGATGATAATTTTAGAACATTTAATAAATAAATAAATAAATAAAAAGAAAGTTCACATTTCAGAAGAAGAGAGGAAGAGTTCCAGGAACTGACAATGGCAGAAAGTAACTGAATAGCCAGGGCTCTCCAGAGTGATGGGACCTGGGAAAACCTTGCTAGTCAAAAGCCTGGAAGAGGTGGGATGTGTCTGGAGCAGACATCCATAAAAATCTATTTCTAGTTTCCTTCCTTTTTGTAACATCTACTCAATCTCCCAGGCTAAAATTGCACCCTAATTTTAGAGGGTTTGCTATTGGAATAGTAAGATTAGTTCATCTACATTTATCGACGAACATCTTCACAAAGGAGATGTTCAAAAATAATGGGCGAGGAAATTCAGATGAGCTTAATTCACTGCATAAGGAACGTCAGTAATTCTTTTACAACCTAGGAGGTTGCTTAGGTACACAATACTTAACTCATTAGCAAACAGTAATCATCATTTGTCCAAGAAAAAACCGCAAATGCAGCTTCTCAAATTACTGTCTGCAAAGAGATGAGCTTATTCCTCTTGCTCTCCAGGATGTTGCATCCACACTGTGCTTGGGAAAGCTGGGGGCACCAGGCTGTGGTTACACGATCACCTGAATTCAGCACCTAACACATTAATTAAAAAAAAGAGATCTACAAATAGATCAAGAAACTGCCAAGAGGAAGCTCTGAAAGTGTAACAAAAAAGAGAAAAGCTTTGGAGACTTCAAAATATTACACCCTTGCAGAAAACTATTTTAAATATTCTTCACACAAAGACAGAGTGGCTAAATGCTGCAGTAACTCAATGCAATAAAATTGGACATTTCTTCTTACCCTACCCCAAAGACACACCTCTACAGCTAAGAATCTTCAGACTGAGGTTTATTAAAAGTAGGCAAAATGTTTTTAATTTTATACAGTCTCAGAAGCACTGTGGTGCCTGAGCTTACTAAATATCAGATGACCTTGAAAGTGCCTGAGTCATGGGCAGTTCAAGCTGACAACCCAAACAACCATCTTAAATCTTATACGTTGTCACGTGCTCGTTATCTGGACTTTGTACTTTGCTACCACGGAGGGATTTTCACATAAATTATACAGGAAATGAAGCAAAATGCAATTACAGTCTCCAACAGCTCCAAGGCAGATAGATAGCAAAGGCATCCAGCACAGTTCAAGAGTCAGCTTTCAACAAATGTCACCTATTAGGAAGAATCTAAATGAAACATATATCACTAAGCCACCCACTTCTAAATTATGTCATTATCTCATCACTAGAATAAGCAGTTATAAGGTTACAGCGATTTCAGATAATCAGCTTTCAAAAAGATTTCTCAAAGGGACTTTTCATCTTTGCTTTTACACATCGCCATTTGGACTTTCACATATACTAGAAAATTCTATTACACTATATTAAATTGAGTTACCCCAATGAAAACATCCCTAGTAAGGTTAACCCAGACACTTCATAATCCATTAGCACCCTCACTTTTTTCAGCATAACAAATTTTCTCATAATAGCTTTTCAGTCTCAAAAGGAAAAGGCACAGCTATAGAACTTCTGAGTGTTCTGAATTGATGGGATTCAGCTGAACAGTGGGAACACTGCAGTGATGAATAAAATCATATTTTTGCCCCTGCCTTCAGTGCATGGGAAGTCAGCCACACAGCCTTTGCATTAACTGCTCATTTTCCCAGGAGACCACATGGAACACTCACATCTTCAAGGCAGGTTCCTTTCTTAACCCATTTTTTAAAGCGAGAATCTTGGAATTTTTTATTGCTTGCATTTGGGGGGCTTTTGTGTGTGCTACCCTCCGTGCAAAAGGATTACAAAAACAAAACACAGCTTACAAACATTAGGTAAACACTAACAAAATCTTAATACATATATTTCAAATAGTCCTTTCTTCCCAGGATCTCACCATGCAAATACCTTTATCTGCTGCTGAATTAATTATCATTGAGGTTATGGACATCAAATGTTTGAGCCCAAAAGTTACAAGAAAAGCCTGAAATCATATAAGCAGTGAAGAGACTTTCTTAGTTACTGTGGTAATGATCTCCTTCCTGCCAGCACACATTAAACACACGCTGGTTTTTGTGAGTTCATCTATTGTGTTCACTGGTCTCGTGGTACGTTTTATATCCTCTGTAGGTGGAATGTTTTGAGAAAGCTCTTTAATAGCCAGCATGGGCTTTGCTAAATTAACCCATCTCAGATTTGAGATGTGCTATGAAGATGCATACGGGCAGCCTCTAAGGCTCTGCTCTAGCAAAACAGTTTAAATCTTAATTAGAAAATTATGACTCACAACCTATCATTGATATTTAGCTTTTCATTAATATTACACAACGAACTTAGTCTGATTTCTTTTTTTTCACTCCCATTTCCTGTATTTCCTGCTTATGGTATAATCATTAAGTTCCCACTTTTAAACAACCCCATATAGTCTTCTCAAGGTTTTAAGATGTGCAGCTCTTTTCACAATTTTAAAATATTTCTAAGGTGACACTTAAATGCAGAAAATATATTAACAGAATTCAATCGATTTATTTTAGGCTTAATTAAATGAGTGCAATCTCTTCTCAACTTGTAAATCATCTTAGCTGTAACTAACACTGATTTGTTTAATTGGGTAACTGGTTTAACTGCTTAAAGAATTAAGCTAAACCAACTCCAAGGTAGGAAGTTATTTAATTCAGCCTGTGCCAACCTTTCGTTTTGTATTGTAATGCAAAGCACATGAAGGTGAACAAGAAAACAGAACTACTGAAAGTATTGGTGTATGGGATGTGTATTCATTTCTAAATAGATAATGTACCTATCAGCAGGAAAGGAAAAGTGATGGAAGTAGTGACATCTGGGAAAAAAAACACAGAATGATTATCAGTGAAAGTTTTATAAAAAGTCTTACTTTTTACGAGTAAAAGGATTTTCCTTTGAGGCTCCGTTTCTATTATCACACGATGACTCTTCTGCCATCACAAACACAGATGTTCCCTTCAGTCTGCACAAATTCCAAAAGCCCTTTGTCTTAATACCCATTCTGGAAGGGCTTCTGTGTTGATGAGGATGTATTAGCAGTTTATTAAGTAATGTTCCTGCATCTGCTGCTGCTCCTTAGCCTTTCCCTTCCGCATGATCCAAGTCAAGCTCTGCACAAGATGAGCCTGGAGGGAGGCAAAGCAAACAATGAGCTTTGAGCGTGGGGGAACAAGGTGAGGACAGCGCCCTGCTTTTTTCTGTAACATAAATGTACACGTGTGATGAATTTGATGCACCCAGGGGTGATCAGCAGGATGAGAACCCCTTCACCTGCATGTGCCAGGAGGCTGAGAGTGCAGTCGTAGTGCTGAAGGTAAACTGGATTTGCCGGCCTGAATTAATTTCACACTGGTAATTAATTTCACCATTAGATGCCGTTTCCACACCTGGGCAGGGGCAAAAGCCATTCCCACCTCTTCTTACACGTATAAGCATAAATCGCCATAAAGATTGATGCTTCCAGGAGGACTTACAGGACTTGCAACACCTCTCTGTGCTGGAGGATCCTGCAGTCCGGCAGCTTTTGGGGCGTTTCTCCCTGCAGAGAGATCCGAACGCTCCACCGTGTGGCCAAGCTGCTCCCTTGTACGCGGCTGCTCTCGGCGTTAACCGGTCCCTTCGGTAAAGAAAATTTAGATTAACTCTTAGGAAAGAAACAAAACATCAAAAAGAAGGTGTCTTCAGCTAAAAAAATGGTCAAGTAAATGCTGCAGATTCAGGCACATGTATCTAGTTTAATTGCACAGCATAGGGTGGCAGTGGGAAGCTGAGATAAACCCAAGAGCACTGAAGTCACAGGAAGCTGATGCAAAAGTCTAGAAACACTTAAATCCCCCCTCGAAGTCCAGATCAGTGTTCAGAACTCAAAGGCCATTCTTTTGATCTGTTAATGAGTGAACAATTAATTGGGGAAAAAATCCCCTATATAATATGCAAAATGCTTTTATTATCCTTCTTCCTCTCTGAGAGATGTAAACTGCACTTTTTCACTCAGGGTTGGGGGCTTTTTTCTTTACTTTTTAATATCAGAAACATTAAGAACGGAATGTTTTTTACTTTAACATTTTTGCTTAATTCTTCAGTGAACTTTTAGGCGCTGCTTCTTCAGTAAAACATAAATATCCAGTGCCACATTAAATGCTTAATATCTGCAGGTGACTAGAAAAATATTAATTGTTTTCAACATTTATCAACAGGAAATCTAAATGAAGGGATATTTAGGCTCCCATTCAGAGCCTACTGAAGGTTTTCAGTCCTTTTTCCAGTGCTTGCTAAGGGCTTTGAAAATGCTCTAGTGCAACCGAGGATTCCAGCCACAAAGACCTTGGAAATATTGTTTATAGGACAAGGACTCCACCCTCCATTCACTGGTCATCATGGAGCAGGTGAAAACGTGGGGATGCAATAAAAGCTTTGTTCAAAGGCTGCTCCCACACCCTCTGACCTAGAACAAATGAATGCATTTAGAGAAATAATATCTTCTGCTGAAAGGTGAAGTTCTCATAAGAAATTAGATGGTTTTTGATACAAAAGAGAGGCATCTGATTCCGATGAGTAATGTTTCTAGAAATGTGACTCCATTGCCTAATTTTCATAAAACTAATTTCTTTCTTCTCTTAATGATGAATAATATAATCAATATATTGCAAGTGCCAGAACATAAAACAGGCTTGGAGTGCAGAACATGTGATCTATCACATTCATAGTCCTTTTTGAAGAAGGTAAATGAAACTTACAGTTGAAATAGCACTGACATTTCAACTGTCAGGGCATACTTCTGAAAATACTGTCTCAGATTATTAGTGTAATCCACTGTTCACTTATTGTGAAAAGCGTCCTTGAAATAAAATCAAGGGCGATGCACTCAATACTGAGTGCTCTGCTCCTCCTGCACACCCAAAGTAGACAAATTCTGTAAAACATAAGTTTTTAAGTATGAGGTCCAGACATTTAAGTGTTCTGTTTAAGCACAAGAGACAAATCTGATTTTCTTGTAACCTGATTTGAAATTTGTAACATGACCTAGAATGAAGAAACCAGATCAATGAGATTAGGAACCTGTACTTCTCTGAGGAAAAAAAAGCCAGCAGGATAAATCCACAGACAATGCAGAGAGACAAAACAACTGGAATCTGAGATGAATGTAGCTAAACAAGGTGCTGTCATTTGAGATGACACACACTGATTTCCTGGAACATTTAACATCAATGTGCTTTTCTGTAGATCAGTTGGAAACTAAGAATACCTGAAAGGGAAGGGTTCAAGTCACTGGATCATAAATCCCTGCTCTGACTCACACCATATCCAAACAGTCTGAAAGGAATTCTTCTGAGTGTGACAAACAGGTGTTGTCTAAATGTCCAGGTCTCAGAACATGTAAAAGATCATTTAGCAATGAGTTTCACTGGTTGGTCGTGGGCCGTGTGTGTTTCAGCAAGTAACATGAGTGACTCATGGAGAGAAATTACCAGGTTAGGAATATTCTTGAGAGATTCCTGGGAACAGATGTTATAGGGGAAACGTTGAGATGTCTGAAGATTTTCTTTTAATAACAAACATTTTTGAAAAGGCAGCCACATCAATAATTATTACACTCCTGGTAATTACCTTTCCATTTAACTCTCATATCTCATCCCACATCTCAGATCTGGTTAACAACTGCTTAACCAATTGATGGTGCTTTTTACACAAACATAGGTGGTTGGGCTGTTTAATCCTTTTCATTGCAAGTTCATCTGTTGGGGATAATAGTTTCTGAGCATTTAAGTGAGTGCTGCAATAAACTGCAATTCCCTGTTCAAACAGCAAGAAAAGGTGGGTTTTTTTAAAAATCCTTCTCTGTGTACACGTTTCTGAAGCACAGCTGAGAAAAAAACTTCAGTGAGGGACCAAAGCCAGAGAACTCTGGAAGGCAACAAAGGCTACAGCTTCTGCAGCCCCTGAGCTCTTCACAAAGCCATGACCATGAGCTCACAGCATCCTTTTGCCATGACCTCCTTTAGAATACAGACATTAGCCCTCACCAAGAAACCACTCCCACTCTGCCCACCAGATCAAGGAAAAAAGGTCATTAAGAGACAAACCTGAGGGCTGGAATCCTGCCATTGTCCAGTGGGTGGTTAAACATGGCCAGCTCACCTGGGAATGGTGGGGGTGGGCCAGCTTGCTAGGGATCTGCAGGAACTTCCCCATGGGAAGAAATTACACTCAGTGTGATGAACACATTTCTGCCTGGCTGGGTTAACAGCCTGTGATACCTTTGTGTCCCAAACTGCTGGTGAATCACTGGAAGCAGAAAGGGAAGCTTCGCCTGGAATATTTAACAGCACCTGCTGGGGCAAAATGCTGACTGCTGGCAGGGGGATGAGCATAGTCAAAAGGCATTAATAGTCCTTAGAGAAGAATCCATGAAGTGGATGGCCTGTACCTCCATCACTTGATCCTGTCAGGACAAATCAGCTTGCTTGGTCTCTGCCTTTCTGTGAGCTGAGTAAACAAAACCCTCAGGAAAACGATTGCTATTTCCAGTGAAACGAGCATCCTTTCTTTCACTGATTTGCAGAGCAAAAAACTGCCAAGGAAACACAGAGAGGAAGACAGTAAAACAGTTCTGAAAAAGGAAATACCGTCCCCAAGTGGAGTTTGGCTGGTTGAGTTGGCAGGATGGGATCAGTAAGGGTATAATCAGAGAGAACAGAAAAACAGAAGGCAGATCTGAGTTGACGGGAGGAGGAAACAGAAATAGATTGTTCAGCCTTGCAGCCTCTTGGTGCTGCTGTCAAACACAGCCAACCCTTCCAAGGCTCCTTTGCGAAGTCGTGTGCTCTACCAGGACACAATAGATGTAGCTTCAGCATGAAAGGGACCTTCAGCTGCTTTGCAGCCAGTGCCCCAGGCTCTGCAGGCTTCCTCCTGTAGAGAGCCTGTGAAGATTAGGGAGGGGGATAAATCCCAGGGTTTGAATGCAAATGAGAAATCACCCACCAGTACTTACAGCCACACTCGCTGGCAGGTGCTGTAGGACTCTGCTTACTCTGCCCCAGTGGAAATTCATGCTGACAAGGAAGCAAAGCCCAGGGATGAGCCTTTCCCAGGCAGGCTGTGCTGCTGGCCAGCTCAGTGTCCCAGCCTGGCTCTCCTGGGTGACCAGGCGCCGTGTCCCCACGAGATGGCTGCAGAGGCTGTGGCATCGCACTGAGCGTGCAGAGCCCTCAGCTGAAGGGCTCAAAGCACCTCAAATGCATGAGGCCACTCCAAGAAGCTGCTTCGTTCAAAAATGCAAATCCCTGTGACATTTGTCACAACATCATTAAAAAGGATTTAAAAAAAAATAAAAAGAAATTTAATAATTTGCCTGGTTTTTTTAGATTTATTTTTCCCCTCCTGTTTTGCGTTTTGTTCTGCTCAGTTTTCGGTTGTATGCTCCACACAATTCAAATAATCAGCGTGAGATGATTCTTTTTTTCTGCTTTTTTTGAAATCAGTCTTTTTTTGGAAGTTCTTTTGAAGCCTCCGCATCTCTGTTTTCTGCAATTAGGCTTTTTTGTGTTAATTACACTGATTGTCAAACCTTCCATCTTTCCCATGCTTGGCCGCCATTCCCTGCTCACGGTGCCTGGTCACTACACCACCCATTCCTTTTCATTTTGGATTTTTTGGCGGCTGGCCACGCCATGTCCTAGCCTGACACCTGCTGTGGGTCTCAAGCTCCAATTCAGCCAAGGAACATAACTCTAAACACAAGCTCGAGCAGAAGAAGCTTGGCTGGTCACCTAGCCCTGGAAACGTTGCCCTGACAAGGAAGATCAACAGCACCCAACCAGCAACCTCAGCCAAGGGCTCCCACTCCCTCTGAGTGTGAACAGCTGAAATCCAAGCTCCACCTCATCTGTCTGGAACAGTTTTAGCGTGGGTAACACACACACTTTAGTCCAGGGAGATCTGCATGCCCTTATGATAACTGCAATTTTCTGAGGGTCGGAAGGACATAGCGTTGATTTTAGCCTGGAAACCTCTTCTGTAACAGATGTTAAGTGTCAAACAACCCAGAATCCCCTTTTTAGCCTGTATCTAATAACAGCCTTAGTTTGGAAAGTCCCACAGAGAAAACCTACATATGATTTCTCCAAAATCCATCTCTGTCCCACTCTTGGTTGAAACCTAGCTCTTTGCCAGGTTTCTCTGCCGCTCAGAACTGCTATACTTGCTCAAATCCATTAATTATGCCAATATTGGAGCAAAGTTTTGGCTAAATACTAAACCAGAGGCTACCTATTTTTACCCGGACAGGCTTTAGGAATGATTACTTACAGATTTACATCCCCTTCTTACCTCGCACCCACTTTTCAGACTGATTCTTCTAAAGTTTAAACAAACAATTGATGCCAGCCTCAGCCGCAACCTCAGCATAGAAGCCAACAACTTTTGCTGTTGTCAGTTTTAATTTTCGTCTAGGTCCAACAAAAAATCCTGTTTTATCCTTTAAATATGCCCAACCATCAACCAAAAAAAAAAAATCTACCATCACACTCATATTTAGTACATTTGGGTTTTTTACATCCTTTTTTCTGCCCCTGAAGGGAACAAAAATTATTCAGTGTCAGACTTGCACGGACCTTGTTCATCAGGGAAATAAAAGCTCTGGTCTAAATTTTGACCATGAATAAACCTTCATGGCCTCATCTAAACCCAGCCCCTTAATTTTCATTATTACAGTGTACGCAAAATATGTGAGTCACACAGATATCCCCTTTGGATAAGGCCACAAAGAGTTTGTTCTAAGCCCTCAACGTGCACATTTAACCTTCTGAAATCAATTCACATAGCCATTACTAGCTGTTGTTTCATGCTTGTGGATTTGAGGCTTGGCTCTTACTGGAGGGTTGATTGATTAATTTCAACATTGCAAAAGCCTCATTTAGCCAGGGGGACATTTCTGGAGTTCAATTTTCTGACTGAAAGCCATTCATAAGAGTACATTTAAATTATCTAATTTTGAACCTCTGAACCTTTTCACGAGATCTTGCATATGGACATCTTTCACATTTATTTTTAAAAAATACTTTCAGTCATTGTGTCACTGAAATTAGACATGTGAATGGTTTTTTCCCCTTACTTCTTATTGTAGAATCTGAAGGGGATTCTCTTGTAGATTGCTTGCAATTTACAACCCTAAAACGTGTGACAATTAAGACAGAGATTTAAGAGGCCCTAAAAAAAGGTCCAGAACATACCATGTATAGGTTGAGGTTCTAGAACTGGTCATAAATGCATGAGATAAATGCCAAACCAGGCAAAACTGTTTATTTTAGAAAGATCTCATTACTGAAGCAGAAAGGACAGTTAATCACTTTGCTTCTGTTTCCCTGGGAAACTGTTCCATTAATGGAATTTCCCACCAAGAAAAGTTAGCACTTTATTAATATTTTATTTGAAATTAAATCAAATTATGATCATTTGAAGAAAGTAATATAATGGCAATTTAATCTCTTTTCCATTTTCCCTTCTAATTTAATTCAATATGTGATAAAGAATGTGAAAATCAGAGAGGGTGGATTTTTATGTCTGTACTTCTTAGTTGAGAGAAAAGAGTGGGTAGTAGTAAATATTTGGGGAAATTTAAATCTTAAAAAAACCAGCATGAAAACATGTAACACTTTCATGTGCAATTCACGAATCAGCCTTTGAGGTGAAACAAAGTGCACTGCAACATTCTAAGATTTTTAAAAGTAGTTATAATTTTTATCCAGGCTTGGGAACAAAGGAAGCTGCAAAAGAAAGATTTCTCAATAAACACAGAGATATGAAGAAATTGTAACATCAGATGACATGTGAGAAAAGAGTTACCTCCCCTGCTCAAAAAATTACTGTTTTCTGCCTTTCACCGAAGTCCTGCAATGGTTGACTGCAGGGTTTAAAAAGTCCTACTAAGAAACAATTTTATGATATGCACACATACACACAAATATATATATATATATATATATATATATAAAATGCATAGCAAGCATTTTCAAATCAGAGATGAACCCTAAATTTTTTACATTCTGAAGTAGGATTTCTTTTCCAAATGGTGACACCTGGATTTTCACTATTAGCAGTAAATTATTCTCAAAATATATTATGGATATATAACACTACCTTTATATCCATTTGTTTTAAACCATAAACTGTCCTGCATGTATTTCATTTTTTCTAAGCATGACATTAAGATTAATATATCTGTATAAAATTATGGAAATAACTGGAATATTAAGATTACTATGAAATTGCATGCGTTCATACCGCTTACATCTGCTGGCAGAAAAGGCTGTGTCAGATATTCTTAGCAGATTAATCAAGTGCTGTAGGCTTTCTGGTTATCTCTTTTTCCAGATATTACTGGAGTCATTACAAGTGACACAACAAACTAAGCATTGAGCAAAAGACAACGCTTGGACTGAAAATAAATCCTGTCCAGTTGGAAAAACGTATGCACAGAGAGTAATTCCTTCCCAGGACAGAAATGTAAACTGATGTCCAGACTAGAAGCAGTCCCAGGAATCTCAGTCCTGGGGGAATCCTGGGAGGGCAGCGGTGTGATGGGTGAGGAGTATGGGATGTGCTCTACAGCAATTATCTCCTCCTAATGTTGTCTAAGAAAGCGACATCTGTCTCTTCCTCTGACATGGACAGCAGTGCCCTAGAGGTGGTTAACTCATAGGATCTAGGAAATATGAAACATGAAACAGAAATGCACTCCATCCCTCATTTGGCTAATTAAGCAGAAAACCAGTGTTAGCAGTTTTGAGAAAATCCAAGACAAATTTAAGCATCTGGTATTTTCCACTCATCTCTTCATTTGGGCTTTCTTGGCATATGAGCTGTACTTTTGGCTGATTTCCACTACAAGCAGAGAAGAAGTCAAGAAGTGTCCTCACTTTCCCACCATTCATCCTCACTCTTTTCCAAAAATCCAGTGATAAGGCCAGAGTAATCTCCATGGGCATCCCAGGCATAGTGGGACATCTGACTTTCTTCTAAAAAATTTGTACTAAATACAGTTGCAATATTTTTGACATATTTTCTCTACACATCAAATTACTTGGAGAGTCTTGACGGCTCTTTTGGCACCTCCTTTTCTTGCTGCCTCCTCAGCTACAAAAGTCTGTTTTTCTTGTCAACCCTAGCTGCATTTGCAACAACAAAAAAAAAAAACCAGAAGGAGATTGCCAACAAATCAGCAAAAGAATAAAAATCTTCTCCCTTCCTCTACAAATATTTTCGTGCATCTACATTCTGTACAGATAACTGTATGTTCCCACATTTAACCAGGAGCTGCAATGATTACTGAAAAAGAAAAATTTCGTGCTGCTCATCTTCAAAATGGTGGCGTGTGAGAAACTTCCAGCCTTTTAACGGAGCTGATTTGACTTCACTTCATCAGGAACATAAGTTTACAACAACAGCTGATGACCAAAATAAATAAAACCTTTTTTCTTGCACGTGAGGAATACAGGTCTTGCACACATTCCCTTTAAACAGCTCAGCCTCAGTCAAACAAGACTACAGTGAAATGTAGTTTGGGGTCTCATGTTTAACACCACAAGAAGATCACAGCAATATAAATTACGGTTTGATCTCCAACGTGGACAGTTTAATAGGCCATGATTTAGCAAAGCATTTAAGCAAATGTTTAAATCCCATTGATTTAAGTGGGATTTAAGTATATATTAAGTACTTAGTTGAATTGAGGCCATACTGTGAAGGGACTCTTAGAACAAGCAAAGCACAGTAGGCTTTAGGGATCTTTATTTACAGCTCAGATGTTTAACTTTGCAAATTTGGCTTAGGAACCTGTATAATGCAAAAAGGAGCCAAGGACAGACTGCAAGAACATTTGGCTGCCCAGGGTCACTTCAGGATAATGCAACATACCAATATGGGATTTAGTTTCTAAAATACTTTTATCCTGAAATTTACCACATATAATTTATAATTAAGCTGACTTGCCTTAATGTCTCCTTCAGCACTTCATTGTACATACAGATTTCTGGTGCTGCCAAATTTCTTGTGCTCTCATTTATTCTTCTCCCATTTTTCCCTCTCACTTTTAACCCCAACCTTCTGGCTGCAGGGTGAGGAGGAGGCATATGGCATTTGCTGTTTGTCAGTCAGCTCTCACTGCAGAACTAGAAACATGAAATGCTAAAAGCAACAAGTGTTTCATCCTGGAACATGAAAATGTGTTTCCCCAAGAGGGGATCAAAACAGATATTTCATTGCACTTAAAGGAGCTCTGTTAAAATGATATCATTTCTCTCATAGGTGTCTGTATGGATTTTGCTAAATAATTGGATCTGTAACAAAGTATTGTATTGCCTATAGGATGACTTTTAGTTATTTCTTTATCTTTTCTTCTTGACCCCAGATATTATACAACTTATCTAACTCTACTGACACCGTTGCAGAAGACTGAACTACTTCTATTTATCTTGCAGAGTACGAGCTTGCTTTTGGGGACATTAATAACTCTTGCTGTCAGTTTTTCTTTTTGGGAATCAGTGCTGTTTCCGGAGAGGTCTGGGAAGCTTGGCTTTCTTGGTCAAATTACAACCCACAGGAAACAGAACATTATATCATGTCCAAGCACTGCATTTTGAAGGGAGATAAAGACTCCAGGTTTTATGGAATCACCTAATCATATATTAAAACAGATTACTTTTGAGAGAAGTTCTTATGTAGCAGTATACCCTGAGACTTATTAGAAACCTTCTTCTTGGTACTATTTTTATGGCAGGTCCAAATAACAAAATCAAATTTTAGACATCAAAAAAAAAAATCCCTGTAATTTCACTGCTCAGGCTTGCCTTATTTCTAATAAACATCTAGTTATATAGATAACACTGTAGAAATCAATAATATTCATAATTCCATAAATAAATAATAAGGAGTATTTTCTCTTAATTAAGAAGGATGAGCAATATTTTCAAGGCATTTAATTTGCCGTGGGGAAAGTATCCTAGCAAAACTAATCCCTGATTTATAAATTCAATTTTCAGACTTGTGCTGAACAAGTTTGTGACAATGCTGCGAGTCGATCTCACCCTTTCCTGACTCCTACCAGGTGGTAAATTTCCAGAAAAACACGTTTCATCCCAGAGAAGACACAGAGATCCATTTGCAGTACAGCCACTACAAAGTACATACAAACACTCACCCAGCTCGAAAACATCCAAGTGCAAGGCCAATTTAACCACATGATAAACTGACTTTCCTGTCGCTGTTTGCACTTTTCCTGGTGATTAAACCCTGCTGAGGAAGTTGCATCAGCCAGGGACAATCCTGGCCTTGGTGGGTGCCTGTGGAGATGAGCACACCCAGCCCAGCAGCCCCACTCGCTCTCACCTGAGCTGTGCAAAGTGCTCTGAATCCGTTTCTTAGAACTGTGCTAATCCCAGCTTGAAGCTGAGGCCAAATGCGTTTCTAATGATTAGCAGATAAATTAGGGAAATACTGAGCCTATTAAAATGAACATACTAGGGAAAGTAATTGGATAGTGAATTAAATAGTTCCTTTCACACTGATTAAACCAATAAAACAGGATGATGGTTCGTGCTCTGAAAGTGTATTACCTGACATTCCATCATACAATCTGTCAGAAAACAAAGAAGAAAGAGTAACTAAGCTTTAGCAACAACATTCAGAACATTATGGCTATTTAAAGAACAGTTGGTGTTTCCACTGTGAATGCTTAACTCAAAGTAAATTTTTACACTACCCAACATGTAAATATTTACAATGGAAAGAAGCTTAATTTTCCTTCATTCTCATGTTGGTCTCATTTACCTCCTCAGCTGAATCAAATCTTTTTGATAGTAGGATAATATGGCTACAAAAATCTACTTTGGGAAAAGATTTCAGTAAACAACTAAAGAGGATTACTTTTTCAGGAAATACACTAGAGGTTTCCAATACTTTTTGTTTTCATTTGCAGTCTCTCCAAACAGTCTAAACTCCTGAGCAGTAGAAAGCAAATAGCTTGTCTTGCACAGTAAAACAGTGGTTCTGTGCTGGAGGGGGAAAAATTAACAAGTTTTCAGCAAACTTTCTGTTCAGTATATTACTACATTGAGCCAGTGTCAGTTTTATTCCAAATTTTTGCTGCAAGCTGTGTATCTTAACAGAATAAACTCCAAAGAGGGGCTGTTCTCATTCAGAAAATGCAAATCCATATCCAATTTCAATTAACTGTGGAGCAGGAATCTCAGGAATTACAGTAGGTGTGAGAATCCCGTGCCTGCGGAGTTAAAATACTCTCAGCAGTCACACCCCAAATATCTTTGGGTTTGGTTGGTTTGTTTGTTTGTTTGAATTACCATCTAAGAGCTTAATGATTTAGGAGAACTGTCAGTGTCTCTGTTCTAGGGGTGAAATGTGGGACTGGTGAGCTCTGACCAGGGCAGCTGAGCTTGGTTTGAGTCCTGTGAAGAAGCTCAGTAAAAAAAAAAACCTCTCAGCCACCAGGATCTGCCACTGCACCCTGCGCTCTGCCAGCTCTGGGAGTGGAGAACTGGAGCAGCGTTTATAGGATGTGTCTTTTTTCAGACCACAGGAATCCTGAGCCACTCGAGCTAATGCTCCACAGGCCTGCTCGAGCCTTGGAAGCCGTCCAGCAGTCGCAATGGAGAGATCAGGAGAGATTAATTTCATCTACTGCTCGAGTCAAGTATTGTGCTTCGGGGTAAAACAGCGCTTTTTGACCTCACCCTGGTAAGATTAGACTGTTCCTGGTACCAGAGTTACTTTAACACGGAGAAAAGCTTCATTTTCGTTTTCTGGAAAGGTTTCAGAGCTGGCTGACTGCTCTTTTGCCACCACCCCACACTGTGCCACGCTGAGACACGGACTGGGGCTCACCCAGTGACGAGACTTTTAAAGGAATGTGCTGAAGACCCAACTTGGCCTGGGAAATTGATCAAGGAATCATCCTGGACAAGGTGGGAAATTACTGAAGGAGTTATCCAGATGAGGCTGGAAGGCTCTAAGCAATGTAATATGTTGTTTATTTCCAGCATCTAGGGGATGTATTATCCCTCAGATAAAAACTAAACCCATAAGAGAAGAAAATTATTTGGTAAAACCACCACAATAAACCAGAAAGAGTCATTGTATCTTCAAAAGCAAAGCTATTTTCAGGCCAACAAGGAGAAAGATTTTGAATTCTCCACCATAAATATTCAAAATATTCCAAGAAGCACTTTGAGAACCCCTTAGACATGGCCAAAAGCACAGGCCTTACAGCTATGCCTGTTCCTGTGACATTGGCATCAGGTGTTTTTCTACCATTTTCCACAGAAACCTTTGCCTTGCCCTCCACTGCTCATGACCTGTGTAAGGTTACTGAGAAACAATGCCACAGAAAACCTCTTTCCCTGTAGCTTTCCTCCATTTTTATAGGTTATGCTTTATGGTTTGAATGTACTGAAGTGGACTTAAAAGGCAATTATTTCTTCCAATGCCCTACGAGTTTCATACCAGAGCTACAATCCTGTTACCCAGACATTTCTGCTCATCTCGGTGCAAGTTGCAGTTCACTTGCAGATGTCACAGTGTGACCATCTGAATTCCTGCTAATAGTTACTTAAGAATCTAAAGCAACTAAATCAAACAACCATCCTTATAATCAAACCCACAATAATCTCTATAATTAGCTCTTTTTATCTTTTTTCTTTTATTTTTTTTTCCCATAATAGAACAGGCAAACACCAGGACTTCTCAGACACTAACAAGAATCAAGAACAGAAAATCAGATCAAATATCTTTGTTTTACCAACAATTTTTAGGCTCAGAGACCAGCAAGTCTGTGGAAAAGTCAATACACAGACTTGTGGGCACCATTATATAATTTCCTGTTGCTTTTCCAAGAATCCCATGATCATTTAATGTGGCACTTGCAGGAAATACATAAAAAGGGAGTATTGAAGACAGAACTGCAGCAGTGGGATGACATCAATACAAATGCAAATACACACCATCCAGAGATTATTCCAAGAATGTTATTAAAAACAATCAGCTCTATCAATTCTGAGAGCCCAGGATGGGTGTGCCAAAGCACCTCTTTGGAAGGCCATTGCCAGCAGAGTGCACAAGGCACAATCCAATAAATGAGGCCATTATTTTGAAGAAATGCTCAGGCTGATACATTACCAGCACCTGAAGAACCACCCAGACCCTAGGAGGGCACAGCAAGTACTGAAATGGGTACAAAACCACAGGAGTTGAGGTTTCCAGAGGCCTGGGGAGACACCCATTTGTTCAAATGCAGCCAGCCCAAAACATTCGCAAAACATACAATTTTCTTTCGTGCCAATTATTCTGTGGAGCAACAGCCTAGAGGCCTGACACCTTCACAATTTTACTTGCACTGGGGCATTAAGGAATGGCACCTCTGTCTCACCCCAGCCCCAGGCAGGGGGGTCTGTCCAGAAGCTCTTTGTACCAGCCTGGCACTGCAGAAACTCCCTGGCCAACAAACCAAGAGCGAGGACCAATATTTGCTGCAGCAGCAGGGTGGAAAATCCAGCTCAGGCTGTTTTCATCAGGGTTTAATTTAACCCTGTGCTAGTACAGTTCAAACTGTGTTAGTGTCAGCTGCTACTCTGCATTTATTAAAAAGGGTGTAAATGGCACCTTATTCTTTGTTTGGAAGAGGGAGGCACTTGGGATCGCTAACATTATGCCCAAATACACTCAAGACTCTAAAACAGGCTATGGACAGTAGATTTTATTAGAATCAAGTTTTAGCAACTTATTTTTAGCCTATGTCAAGCACTCAGTAGAGGGGAAGGGATCCCCCACCAAGTATTCAATTAATAACAATGATCTCGCGATTGTATTCCTGCTGCCTGCGACACTCATTGCTCATAAAATCCTGAGCTCTCAATACTGGCTGAACACCCTGCTTCCAAGTGTGAAATAAGGCAGTGGGAGAGAGCAGGGACTAATAATAATAATAATAATAATAATAATAATAATAATAATAATAATAATAATAATAATAATAATAATAATAATAAAGAAAGACCTGTAAAAGTTATAAACTAATGGAAAGGAGTCTGAACATTACAAGGTAGAAAGCAGGAGGTGCTAGAGAAATGCCCACATAGGAAAGGCCTCAGTCTTCTACTTTTCATGCCACCTATCCCAAAGAACTTGGAAATCCATAGGTTTTCTTTAGCATGTAGTAACTGCATACCAAGATATCATAGGGTGGATCAGGTACTGCAGTTCTCATCCTACTGATTTTCAGAGGAAGGCGAGAAATTTGTGAAGGGCAGTTGTAGGACAAAGAGAATGGTTTCAAAACAGCTGCGCAGGGGGAAGGATGGTCCTTTCAGAATTTTACAGTCCACCTGCAAATATACTCTAAACTCTTACCAGCTCCTCTGACAGCCACTGCCAGAGGTGTCTGCAGGATGCCCACATACAAGAATTCCCCGTGGGCCCTCAGCTCAGCTGCTTTCCAAGAACCTCATTCTGCAACCCCTTGGAACAAATTTGCACTGCCCTGGCATTTCCCTCCAGCTGTCCCTGCAGTGTGTCAGAGTGTGTATAACCTCAATTAAAGTAAATAATCTTGTTTCTCTTACACTTGATGATTTTCACCTGATGACGGGAGAGGGCTCTGGTCATCAGGGCTGGAAATCTATTTTCCCTTTGTCTCTGTGTTACGCCCCAATTTGTTTTTTCTGTTGAAGGCAGTCAGGGACTCAAGATGGCAATAGAGAGCTGGAAAACACATATTCCAGGAAAGTGCTATAAATATCCCTTTTGTTGCTTAATGTGTTGTTAAACCTCTTGCTAGAGAGGCCTTTAGTGTTAATCTGCCCATCAGTCTCTCAAAAATTCCCCTTTAAAATTATCAACAAATGGTTTGGTCAGTAGAGAATGTTTATTTGCAGTTGCACAGCTCTCAGTTTGCAGAATATTATCTGCTTAAAACATAAGCAAACAGCCACAGTCTAGGAAAACCAGGACTGTGAAAATTAATTCATAACCTTATTTTGTAGTAAATTTAGTGTTAGAAGATTTAGCATCGTTTAGCACACTTTGGGTATGTCATGGGCCTTACGGGCAAACACTGTATTTTTTTTTACAATGCCTATCAGTAAAAAATATGATTTTAGAAAGCAAACGTGCATTTTTGTGAAGAAGAGGTTTCTAGTTCCCCTTGTGTGGACCCACCCTACAACACACACTGGATGCAGGGTTTCTGGCTTGGCTTTGAGGCTGCTGTGCAGAGCTGCTGTGTGCTCCCCGCCAGCTGCTGCCTTCCATCCCAGAGGTAGCAGCCTGGAAATGATGAATGAACTAATTCATACAGTCTGCAGCCATCTGAGTGTCAGAGATATACCTAATATGCATTACATACGTCTAGATATAAGGACACAAACTAAATTTGGGTTACTAGCACTGAAAAGCCAAGGAACTGTACAATTATCACTTACCAGTGTTTCCCATGTTGAATGCATCCAGAAAAAGGTAACATTTTCTGCAAGATTATCCTTAATTAGTCTTTGTTCCTTGAAGATCATGTAATAGTTTGCCTCTGTCAGCCTAAGTGACTCTACTGGCCAGAGAACGTGCAGTGTGAAGGGCTGGGCCAGACCTGATAAGGGTTTATCCCTTTGCTTCTGTGGACTTCACATCAAACCTCCAGCTCCTGCTGGGGGAGAAAAAAGAATGGGTTTTTTTAATAGAAAAGGCTAATTTATGCTTAAGCTCCCGTTTCTGATCAGAGTAAATGTTGAAAGCTTTAAAGCTGATTACAAATTAAAATATCCGTGTCCCCAAATGCTTGCCCAACTTCAAACAATTGGCTGCTGGGCGGGAGCCGCAGGGACAGGTGTGCTGAGAACTGACACCTATTTCGAGATCAGAAGAGGGCACTAGGGCTTAAGTTATATTCAGCATAATCCCAGACAAAGAGAGAGTGGGGGGGAAAACCCAGTGAAAAGTGTCAGAAATAGTCTTTTGTTATTCTACTGCTTCTCTCTCATAAAGTGAGAAAACAGGCGGGGCTGGAGGCCCGTGGGACCAGGATCTGTGGCAGCTCCAGCACAGCTCAAGGGGCAAGTCCTGTCACAAACATTTCCAGCAGAGCCTCTAAACTGTGGGACCTCATCTCCCCCACCACAGCCTCCCCTGCACCCCGCCCTGCTCGGCTGAACCTTTGCGTGGTGTTCCTCACTGGGCTCTGTGCTGGCAGCAAAGGAGAAGCCACCAGGATGGCAGCTGCTCACAGAGACCAAGAGCTGCCCACCCGCCCTGCTGAGCGCCAGGAAGGGTCAGGAGATGCCCCTCGTGGGCTTAAGAGAAGCAGGGAATTTTACACTGCAGCTTAGCAGTGATGAGAAGCCACACACCCCCCAGCAAAAAGCCCCTTTGTGTCTTGCTCTCCTCGTAGCCACGAAGCAGGGTAATTGCATTATGATTGCTGCTAGCTGTTAAATCTGATGTGGTACTTTGAAACAGCACAAAATGAATTTTCATTACACAGGACTTTGCCACAGATTGTGCATGTCCTGTGTTAAGGGGGTGCATTCAGTGGTGGGGTGGAAACCACTCGACACAGTGCAGTTTATATCAGCCAGCTCAGCTGTTCTATCTCCCTCTGCTATCAGTGCAGAGAGGATTACCTGGACGAAGAGAACCCAAGGTTTCTCTGAAACACCCTTCTGTGGGAATATTTTTCTCCCCTTTGGCTCTAAAGAGGATTTGGGAAGAACTGCACCACATAGTAAAAACAGAGACGTGACTATCCACTATGTGTCAATAAATCCATATAAATCCAAGTTGCAAGACATGCAAAGAGCTGAACTAGTTGAAGCCAAATTATCCTGTGTGATAAAAGATAAATACCAAAGACTGTAATAGGAGAGGAATCAACACTTTTCCAGGTGTCCTCTCCCAACTTCCAGCAATTTCCGGCTCAGGGACTTCAAGTCAGGTGTTGTCTTTTTTAAATATCCCTTGGTAGATTTGTCATGCATGGATTTCCTCCCTCCTCCTCCAGAGATGTAACAAAGACCCAGAAGGGAACACAGTGAATTGATTTTCCCAACATTTGTTTCTGTTGTCACCAAAAAGACCAGGACTCATCCTTACCCCACACAGAAGACAGGGCTGCCAAAGAACAACCTGTTGGCTGCGACTGGCTTGGAGACGTGAGTATCATGTCCATTCCTTACTGCTGAACATGAAACACGTGCTAATGTCCCTCCTGAAAGTCCACATCCACCCAAACCACCCTAATGGGGACATTTGGCGTCAATCTTCCAGGACATGGAGAAGTCAGGGGCCAGAAAGCCCTTTCAGAGAGGAGAAAACCCTTTAAAAAGCAGCACTTCGAACACAATTGCTGTTTAAAAATAGATTTACAGCTTACTAAAATGGAAAAGTCAAGTTATCTAGTGTAGATTCCTCTGTAAGCTGGAAGGAAAAAGAAATTTGGCTTATGCCTAGAAAAAAAGATATTCTGAACCCACTGAGAATAATTCGAATTGCATTTTATAAGAATAAATTATGGGTACAAGCGACCATCTGTCTTTGGTTTTCTAAATGGTGCCTTTCAAAATGCAAGATCCCTAGCCTATTTTCTATTTAAAAAATAATTATTGTTGTGTTTTACTAAAAATGGAGTGAGGAGAAGCCGAATTTCTCATGCTGCTTGTAAGATAGGCAGGAACAGAAGGGGACTGGCACATTTGTGTGTCGATCAGGAGTGACTTTATCAAAGGAATTAATACTTTGGGTAGAATGCAGAATAAATACAATGATTAAAAAATCAGAGAACAAAACATTTGGATTTCTGACGCAGCCTATGTTACACCACTTCCCCACAGACTAACCCTAACCAAGCTTAGCAATGTGGTTTCCCTACGTGTTTGAGGGTAGCAGGTCTCTGTGACTAAAGTCAGATCTTCTAAGATGACTTGAAATTGCTCTGGCCTCTCCCTTGGACCAAGAATTTTAAATCTTACTCTGCAGCTTTTAGATCACCTCGCCAATTCAGGCCAGTATCTCCTCTGTTCCAGTGAGCAGGTGCTGACACTTGTCCTCTCAAACCTTAGAAGAAGATGCACATCTGTACCACAAATATCAGCACATGAGGAATCCACACGAGCTTGAGAGGAAAGGGATGGAAATGTGGAATCACAGGGAGGTAAAGCTGCTGGACGTGCTGTGCCATGAGCTTTCCCGGGAGACCCAGGCAACCTCTGCTCTTCCCCTGGTATAAATGTGTGTGGGTGTAGGATATCAATTACAAATCAACAACAGAACATGCAGAATTTCTCAAATATAAATTTGGTTAACACTGAAGACCTTGTCAGAACATTTTTAATTCCTCGCAATCGAATCATGACACCACTGAGGTTTTCTTGACTACTGTCCCAGACTGGCTATCACTTCTCTCCAAAACAATCTCCTTTTGGTTACCTTTGCTTTTCAAACTCAAACAGTTGAGTGAAGAACCTAAAAATGCAGATTATCAGAGAAATGCAAACAATGTTGTCTTTCATATAGTCCATCCCATGCTTACAGTACACATGCCATTTTTATCTAAGGACCAGAATAAGAGTCCATATCGTGTCAGATTCTTGTTGTTGCCACTCCTCCCACCTCAGAATTAGTCAGGTCACATGAACACATCACTGAAATAAATTGTCTCACTGGACAATGGGTTCTTTACATGCACAGTCACAGTCACGACAGCACAGCAGAGTCTGAGTGCGCAGATTAAAGCTATGGTCTCCCACAGAGATCTAAAAAGGCAGCAACACCCACCAGAAATTTACTACAGTCATGATTCAGGATCTTGCCACCAGCATCTTGGAATGTCTGGATGTTTTAGCAGAGACTTTGCAGGGGGCATGCACTGCCAGAAATATCCAGAGGATTTCCATTAGCCAAGGAAAAGGAGGAAAATACTTCAGGAGGGTATATTCCTGACTGCAGTCAGAATTGTACTGAGGCAGTTCTTAGAATTTTGAAATCGGTCTCCCTACTCCGCTGGTGTAAGGCTGGCCAGGAGAGAAGGATTCTCAATGGTACTTTGGGAGAAATGGAAGCTGAACTTGAAATGAAGTAGCTAATTTATGGCTAATGCCTGCTAATGGTAGCAGCAAAACTGTGTGTTTATTGCACGAGGGCAGGCATTTACGAAGGTGCGAGTCAATAGTGCCTTCAAAAAGCTGGAAAGTAAAAAGACATAAGTGAGCATTAACATTATTTTTAAAAGGGAAAAGACCAAAGTTATACTAATGCAGATGTAGAATAAGAAACACAGCAACTGAAAAAATAATTAGGATAAAAAGTGCGGCAGCTTAGTGGGATTGATTTGCTCTTTGAAAGTCAATAATAAAAAAATCACTGCTTTGGAAAGGAAGGACAGGTTCATTAAAAGGAAAAATGCTCATTACTTTTATTTTAAAAAGCATGCAAAATAATGAGGAAAAGTTGAAAGCTAGGGGTGTATTTTGGGGGAATATGTCATACCCTAGACATTAAATAGGAATAAAACCACATGATTTCAAACTAGGACTTTTAGAGACATGAGATACATATTATATATCTCTTGGAAAAGGGACAGTGATTTTATAGATCTTCCTTTAAATTTAGACCTTTGGTATTTTCAAGTATTGAATATACCATCAGGAAAGGTTAGGAGCAATGTGCCAGCTTCACTGATACCATCCATTTCTATCTGATCAAGCCAGTAACAGATTGGACACAGATTGATCAGGATAAATGTGTCTGGAGTTCAGCTCTCCCTGGAAGAAAGCACTGCATGAAGTTAAACATGGTTTCATGGTATTAGGAAAAAATGATGAAAACAGAACAGAAAAGCTGAGAAATGCTTTGAGACAGTCAGCATTTGTAAATGAAGGAAGTGATAAAAATGGTGCAGGAGTTGCCCTAACACCTGGCAATGAACCTTTTGGGCACCCTCTGCTCCCGGGGAGGACACTTCTGTATCGATTGCTGCAGGACAGCTGCACATGCACCTATCATTACTCCCCAGGAAATCATCCCAGCTCTTATTAATGCCAGCACAGGAGACATGAGGACATGGCACGCTCCTTTTGGTATGAGTCGCCTCTCAGAGCACAGCGGGGATTTCGACTGAGGGTTTAGTTTAGTGCCAGCTTGCCCACAGCTCTCCCTGATAACCATCCGGGTGACCAGAGCATCCCAGGACAGTGCCTTTTTAATTATAAAAGATGCTTTTCCAAAGACAAAAGAACTACCACCAGCCACCCATCCCAAAATCCAAAACAGACTAGAACCATGGAGAATTTACAATAAAATAAAACCATGGCTAATTTTTAACAGATCAGTGCTCTATCTTTTCAAGCCTTGTGTAGCAACACATCATTCACTTCACATTCATTTCACTATTATATTATAGTTTGCACCACGGTAATTGTCTCCCTGAAAAGAGATCCCAAAACGATTCAGAAAGGCATCTCTTTACCCAGTGTACTGACTGTAGTTATTGGTGTGAGTGGTAGAATAATTTGCATGACAGCTATTAAGAAATTCTCTACAGCCAGTTTATAATCTTCTGTTTTCATGGTATAGATAGCAAACATCTTCATGAAAGAAGGCTTATGTGACTGTATGGATTTTTAAGTTGGGGGATGACAGGTTTCCTTTTAAAATATCAAATGAAGACATCTGCAGACCTCAAAAAAAAAAAAAAAAGGAGAGAGAAAAACCCTCACAACTTCTGCTTCTCTGTGGAAGATGCTGAGAACTCTCACATTTGCACGGCAGTCACAAGTGTGCAGACCTGTTCCTCATGCACAGCGTACACAAACCAGCATTTGAGGTGATTGAATGGAAGAGTGCACAGGCTTGCTCAATGTGCTCCTTCCTTTAACCACAGAATTTAGTGCTTGCAGCAACAGCTAAGAAAAATTTCAGTTGTGGTTTTTGCTGAAGTGCACCGCTAACCAACAATTCTGCCATAAGAAAAACTGATTACATAAAGCCATAAAGCATTGCAGCATAACAATATACATAATTAAGACATTAAAAAGTAGTTAGGAAATCTCACCAAGACCTCGGTGGAATTAAGATAAAATTTTACAAGTTGAGGAGCTGGCACTGAGACTGGAACAGTTTTCAGAGGGAGGGCAGTGTGTAGGATTGGATTTTGTAAGGCTCATCCATAACTCAGGAAATGTTTTTGGTGAGCCTCATGGGGCAGAGAAAGCTCCTTCCACCCTGCAGGCCACAAGTCTCAAGTTTCACACACTGCTCACAATAACCATGAAGGACACTGTTAAAAAAATAAAATAAAAAAAGAAGCAGCTCTATTTTTCTACCTCATGCATTCCTGCAGTAACCCCTGCAGTTCTGAGGGCATAGAAGAAGTGGCAGTTTCCTACAGGAGAAACCTTATGGGCTAAAATAATGCCACACAGATAATGACGACTTAATCCTTCACTACATACAAAGGTTTCCCTGCAGCCCCATGAGAGGCTGGCAAAACCTGTGCAAGCTAAACATCAAAGCTTGGATGAAGTCACCATGTGTTTGGTCCCTGGAAGGAAGAGTCACCTCTTGAGAAAGGCAACTGCTCTTGCTTTACTGTGGTGGGTCTTTTTTGATGCTGGTAAACAGAACATGAAAAATACCCCAGCAACGCAAATCCCCTGAAGGTGCAAACCACTGCTGGACTAAACTGGAGCTGTCTGCGTGGCACTCGGGCTGGTGTCTGTAACGAGATGCTGTGAAAACACAAGCGAACTTGACCTTGCCCTTATCTTTGGACTTGCAAAATGATCTCTGCTGGAAACTTCCTCGCATTTCCTTTCATGTGCCAGATCAAGACTGAGACCAATCAGATAAAGCAGCGTGCCTTGAAGCCTTGACTCGCAGCTGTCCGGACGGTTAACCTTAGCCACCGAAGAAGAAAAATAATCAAACAATCTGCTTTCTTTGCAGCCCTACAACTGCTGCATCACATGATGTGACACTAATTTCCCAACAGTGTGTGCTTTGAAGCTGACAAGTGTTAAGCTGTGATTAAAAATTCCAGATGAGTGTAAGTACCTGTCACTCAGATGGGTCCCTCAGCTGCGCTGGTGACCACAGGAAAACAACCAGGAGTCCACCTGCCCGTTTATGTAGGAGGAAGGTGCTGCAGAGACTTAATTAGAGGGTGCATCAGATGCAGATGCAGACTTGACTCACAATCAGCCTAAATCAAAAGCAGTTGGTTATTATTTTACTTTTAGGATCAAGGATTATACAGTAGATGGGAAAAAAAAAAAAAAAACAAAAAAAACCAGGAAACAACAACAACAAAAAAACCCAAAAAAAACCAAAAAAAAAATAACCAACCCAAAAAACTTCTACCAAAGCAAACAAACAAAAAGCCCCAAACAACCCCAAACAACCAAAACCCCTAAAATCACCATGGGAAATTTTCCACACCTGCTCCCAAAACTCACAAGTCTATTGTGATCAGTTTTATTACCTGGTTCAGGAAAATAGCTGTTTTATCAGCTGATTTTCATTTATCCATGAAAAAACCTCTACCAAAACACACTAATTGTAATAAACAAACAAGAAGTGTAATTGGATAACTTCAGTACCTTCAGGAGAAATTGTGGCCTTTGAAGTAACCTCATGTCAGACAGAAATGGCAGCTCCTCATAGACTCTATTTCTTTCAAAACTGCACTGCAGCTAATTGTAAATGCTTTGAATAAGCACTTACAGTTAAAAAAATATCTGGTGTCTTGTTAGCAGGACACAAGATTGAGCTATTTTAGCTTCTTAGATGAATCACTCATTCCAAAACCTTTTTAGAGTAATGAATGCTTTTTAAGTAAAAGGCAGCTGAACTGTAGAGGTTATTAAATTGTATTTAACAGACATTCTAATATTAAATACCAAATGAACACACTAAGTAGGAACACTACAGATGTTTTAAATCAAGAACCAAAAGCTGGAAAGTGAATAGAAAAATTCAAAACCTTTTCAATAATAGTTACAGCAAATACTAAAAACAGTTGTTTAGTCTAGATTAAATCCTTATTTGGGACCTATTAGACTGAAAATGCCTTCTGATATTCATGTGCTGGCTTTCTTTCATGGAGGAACAGGAGGAATGTGGGAGAGGAACTGTGACATTTTCCTCTCAAACATATACTTGTATGAGTAATTTTACCACATGAAGACTCCTGTTGAGTTTACCAGGACTGTTTGTGTAAGGAGTTCCTCATGGGCATGATTGTTCACAGGTTCTAAGCCATTAGAGGCTATTAACTCTCCTCCATGGTAATAACCTTATTTACATATTTCTTCTCAATGAACAGTCCCAGTCACTGAGAGGAAATAAGGAAAATGTTTCACTGGACAATGTATTTCTCAAAAGTACAGTTATTTAAATTTTAGGTTGTCAAAGCTGCTATCAAGAAAGGAGTTGATGAAAAGCAAATCAGAAGTTTGGAAGTCACTTCTTTTTTTTCCAAACTTGTTTTTTTCCTGAAAATTGACCCAAAAGAAAGAGGGGAAAAAAGTCCCTG
Organism: Oriolus oriolus; assembly: GCA_013400235.1. Lineage (NCBI taxonomy): Eukaryota > Metazoa > Chordata > Aves > Passeriformes > Corvidae > Oriolus > Oriolus oriolus. The sequence goes on from VXBT01006889.1 coordinate 1,015,962, forward strand.
ACACAGTAAACATCTGTAAGTTTTGAACACCCCTCTTTGATCATGCTGCAGAAGCCTCAAGTGCAAAACAGTTCCTTTTCCCTTTCCCATACCAAAAATGTTACAAAACAGGCTTCTTTCCCTTGTTTTGACTTACGAAATTCCCCATGAATTTTGATGAAAACAGGAGCTGACTATTACAGCAGTTTACCCTTAAATTTGTAGGAAGAAAATCAGTGCTTTTCACTGTCATAGCAATTTTCTTATATATCTATAAATACCCACAGTAATGTGGGCACGGGTTTCTTTACAGAGAATCTCTGTGCATTGTGTGTGCAGCGTCCTGGTGAATTCCAGGATGCTTCTACAGCAGTGTAGGAATAAAACCCCTGTAATCACACAGACCTCAGGGCCCCCTGTGTATTACACAATCAAATCCTGGCTGAGAGACTTTCCCTGCCCTACACCTCTTTCCATTTAGGTTGGGAGAAGTCAGTGTTGGCGTCCTTGGGTCCCAGTATCCCTGTGCAATCACCACAACTGCTTCCAGAACAGGGGTGGGGATGAGCTGGCGCTCCAGTAGGGAGGACAGGATGGACTCAGAGTTATCCTATTTTCACATCCGCCTGCAGGAATTTCTCTTGCCTTTGCCCATCTTGTTTTTTGCCACTGAAAGTGATAATTGTCTCCCCCAAGAACGATGGGCTTTAAGATGCAGGGTTATACCCACTGAAAGACCATGCACAACAAGGAATTAATATCTTGTTAGAAACATGACACTGAAACAAGGGCATTATAATCACGGGAAGATTTAGGCGGACGTGATTATAGTAATTTATATCTTGATGTGATTACAGTAATTTGTATCTATTAAAATTAACACACATTTAAAATCTCTTGCCATGCTAACTTTTTTAAGGAAATGATATGCTTCAATTTAATGATATGAAATTCACCCCAAACACATTACTTATTTCTTTTCCATTTTGTTGCATAACTCCAACACAACCACAAAACAAAAAAGTACCAGATAGAGAAGGATTAAGTTACCTGAATGTGATCAGAATGAAATTGTGGGTATTTCTGGCAGCTTTGGTGAAGATTTTTTTTTCTTTTGAAGGATCTTCTGCATAAGTGACATAACTGTTCTCTTCCCTTGACTTCACCTGTCATAAACATTGCATTAAAGGGACATATCAATGTACCTTCAGTCCACACCAGCATTTCCCCAGTCAGACTTTGCTTTTATGTCATTCAGGTCCATTCACATTTCCAAACTACAAGGGAGAGAGGATTTCTGACGAATAAATATACTGAGCAATTAAAATTAATACCCAGAGTGGAATCTTGCTAGGATAATAATAGATAAGTAATAACAGATAAGCAATCCTCACACTTTATGTGTTCAGAGGAATTTCAAAACATGAATCACTCACCTCAGCATCAGGTAGCAGATGTGCTTTTGCTGTTTTACAGCTGGGGAAGGCAAGTGGCAGCAACAGAGGCATTTGGAAGAAGGTTGAAATAGCTACAAGGACAAAATTAAGAGTAAGCACAGCTTTTTCAGACACTGAAGTGAAGCTCTCAAGAGGCTTCTTTTCCTTCTTCTCTCTCCTGTCTCCCTGTGACACGAGGGGTCTCCAAGCTGCCACATAACTGGGTTTAAAAACTGAGAAAAGCAAGTGTTGACCAACTCTTCAGTCTACTGACTTTCACCCACTAGCCGAGGTTCAGCTGCTAATGCTGTCCAAGCACTTTCAGATTTGAGTTCTGACTCCTACCTTTGGAGGAGGATGTGTAAGCAGTGGCAAGCACTCGGGTTAGATGATGACGGTAATGAAGGAAAAATAACTAACAAACCCCAGAAGCAAGTAAGATGAAAAGGTCACAGACCAAACAGTGCCAAAGTAAAGTGAATTTGGCAGATGAGAAAAGAGAGGGGAGAAAAAAATAGCACCAAATTCAAATTACCCCGTGTTAGCACAACCTGGAGCACTCAGTTTCTGCCAAAGGCTCACAATCAAATTTTCCTAACTTCTAGCAGATTTCAGGCGGAGGAGAATCAAGTTTCAAGAAAACAAATCAAGTGCCAGAACCGTGATACCTATTCCTGTCTCCTTTCCCTGTTAGGCCTTTGAATTTCCTGGGCAGGACTGAATTCCATCAATTTCACATTAATCATCATTTTAATGCTTTACATTTACAGTAGCAAGCCAGAGCCAGCAGCGCTTTTCCTTGTATCCTAAACTGGCATCGTTTCAAAACATTGTGCCATAACGTCACAAAACAGGCTGGGGACACACTAAATTTGTATCTGCTGCTGGCAGCAGTTTACACCAATAAGACACTGTGTCAGGGTGCTAAAACAGTTTTTTAAAAATCAGGGAGAATGTTCTGTACAGCCCACCTTTCAGTAGCTGGTTTCAAGCAGCCCATGTGCAGCAGCGTTGCACTGCTGTCTCACAAGAGCCAAACAACCCAGCTTTGTTTTAGGCTGACTGAACATCAAGAACGTGTGTGTTTTTAACTTCAGTCTAAATCAAAAGGAGTATTTGATTCCAGACACGGCATTTGAATGAGTGTACATAACTGCTAAAGCCAATTACAGAAATTATGTGAGGACGTGCAAGGAAGAAAGGTCAGAAGCTATATTATATTAAAATTCATGACAAATTGGCTGCTCTCTTAATTTAGAAAACAAAGCTCTTCATTTGTCAATTTGATAAAATACATGTTTAAAAAAGCCCTCTCCTACCAGATGTTGGTTTTCTATGGCTTACTTTGTACAGTTCACACAAAAGACACATGTGGTTCATATAATTATTTTTGGAAGCTTTCGAGGATTTCTTAAAATGCTTCAATAAATTGTTAGAAAATCAAGTTAGCCCCTTTAGAAGAAAGAGCAGATAACACACATATGGATGAATTACCAGACGTTGGTTCAACACCCAACACCTCCAGCTTTCTTTGCAAAGAATCTCCTTGTTATTTTCTGTGTTCCCAGCTGCACAGCTTCCCCTAGCTCATCTTAGAATTTTGTGCTGCTGTTTACATTATGTATGAAGGTAATACCTTCTCCAAAGAAGAGACTTCAATTTCTTATAATGCATAAAATAACAAGAATAAAATGGACCTAAACTAATACCAGAAGATTTAATCACAGTAAATCAAGCAAATATCACGGAACACGTTTTACAAACAGATAAACTGAACTGAAATGAGCAAGGTGATGGAACAAAGTAACAGCACACTTGGAAATCAAAGGAAGAAATGCTATTTCATTATTTATTTGAACTCAGGCCACTGGATATAATTCATCATCAAGGTACTTCTGAATTTGGCAAGTCCAAAAAAGTTAGTAACCATCCCTTTTCCTGCTCTTGCTTCCAGGGTTGCTCCAGACATTTGCCATTGGGTAAAGACCCTCTTTCAATGGGTCAGTGCTCACCCACTTCCACGTGTTCTTCCAGATCCTCTTCCTCCTTCCACATGTTCCTGTTTTCTTTCACTAACTTGGAAAGTGCAGCCTCATTCTACCCTGAAAGATGAAGAAAACAAAGGAACGCTGTTCACACATCACATCTCAGCAACTCCCATGGATGCTGTGGTTTGGGCTTCCATGGTGGACCCAGGAACATTGTGTGGGCAGAATTTTATTTCCTTGTTTGCCTGTTGAAAAAAAATTGCTCTTCTCTCTGCAGCAAAGAAAACTGCTATATTTTTAATGTGAGCAAGTAGCCCTAGGAACCTCAGACAACCTGGGAAGAAGCCTAGTAATATCTCTGAAATTCTATGATGATAAAGATTAAATACAGCAGCCTCTGCAGTGAAGGTACAGGGCAGAAACTAAGCAATAAAGCCCTAAACTTTTCCTCCTTTACCTTTATTGTCAATGTCTTTTAGGGCTTTTTGTCAACCTGCTTGAAAAAATTCTCCACTATCAATGAACGTGTTACAGTTCAAGAATAGTTACACTTCAGCTGAAGTCTCATTAATGTTGTATAATTACAATGCAATCTTCTGATTTTCACTGCCCCCAATAAAGGACAATAAAAAGCACACAGCAAGGTAATGAAACAAACTTACCAAAAAAAAAAAAAAAAAAAGCAGAGATTCACAAGTTTAATACTATTATTTCCTCCTTGGCAATGAGTCTCCTGAAGTGTTATAAAATGTATATGGCAAAAAATCCTCAGTGCCAGATGAAAAGGGTTCCGGGTAAGTAGCACTCCCAGTTTAGCAAATTGTAAAGGCCCCGAGTTGTTTGAAGCTGAGACCCCACAGACAACAAGCTGCTTTCAAGTGCCAGCATTAGCCCATCTCCTGCTGCCCTGGCTGCCCTTTTTGGGGGCTTTTTCTATAAATGTGACAAGATATTCGATTGCCAAGATCACCAGTCAGAACGCTTCGGGTCCTGACATCTACTGGGAGAACCATTTGGCCACAAACTTTCATCATTTTAGATGTTTTGACCATGAAGTCATGGGCAGCATCACCCTGGGAGTCCTATTTATAGCTCTTATGCTCCACTGTAAGCTCTTGAATTAAAGGTAAAAGATTACTTCAGTTCTTTGATACACAGTAGAAAACCTGTTGAAATAAAGTCAGTTCAGCTGAAATTTTTAGGGCAAAAGGAAATCAGGCATTCAGAGTGCTGCCTTTTAACAGTGAAAGGAGCTTTTATTCTTTTCATAAATATCGTATTTTATGTGAGATTTATAAATATACTTGGCAAAGGAGTTCCATCCAAATGTTAGCAATTTCATATCTTTCATTTAAAGGATATTGACCCAGTTGATTTGTAATTAATTGCAGGCTTTTTTCCCATTAGCTTATCGATTGAGGAGCCTGCAGTGCATTCCTGACTGCATTATAAATTACAGCCGTGCTTCCAGGGTACATTTGGTTGCAGTTAATTCCAATTGTCTACATTTTTCACATTGTAAGAGTTACCTGCTCTAGATCTTGGCAAACCATATCCCTTACAGTAGAGAACTGCAGGTCCTTTGTTTTTGTAGACCTGCTTTTATTAGTAATAAATCCAATTTTCTGCTTGTTCTGATTTAAGAATGCAACAGTGAAAACCAAAAATGCCTTCATTCTCATGATCTCAAGAAAGGCCCCAGCCAAAGCTCATGAAACCTTCTGGAGGTTTTCCATTGATTTCAGAGAGCTTTGGATCAATCCCCCAACTGAGTAGGTTGTTGCAAAAGTAGGGCTGAAGGTCATATTTTAAAAAAAGCCCTACACCTCCAAATCATTATTTAAAAAAAAAAAAACCTTTACTGGAGTCCCAACAAACCTAGCAACAGTATAAAAACTAAAACCTTAGATAAAATAAAAACAAACAGTCTAGGAGAGGGGTAAATTCCAAAAGTGTTCAAAAAGATGAAGACATTAGAAAACAGCATTCGTAAAAGCTTGTTTTTCAGTAAAGGTAATTTCTCTTACTGAAAATCCCAACCAAACAAAACTTGTTCTAAGTAGCCCTTACCTGATTTCACAGTACTGGAATTCAGTAACATGCATTGAAACTCACACCCTGGGCCACGTTTAGTGCCTATACAAAAAAGAGACAAAACCGAAAAACCAAAACCAGTAAGAAATTAAAGTAATTTAGTCTAGATTACATCTAGATTGTGGCAGGAGATAACAGTATCACACCCTAAATTTTGTTTAAAGACCAAGCCAAGAGCAGCTCTCACTGGAGAAGGCAGAGCCATTTCTTTTCTGTTCCAGAAGGTGCAGTTCTGATTGTTGGTTGTAGGCACAGATGCGTGTCCCAAGCAGCCCCTCTGTCTCAGCAAGCCCATAATTCCATTTTAGGCATTTAGAAATTAGGCTGCTTTCCCCAAAAAGCATCTCCTTGGCACTACAAGCACAACACCCTGAAAATGAAAGGAATTCTTCAGTACCTAAATTACTGACATGTTCAAGTCATTACCAAGAGGAAACATTTCTAAGAACACTGGAATTATGATCCATTCTGGAAACGCTGAAACACTGCATCTCCACCAAAAATGGGAAGGCTTCTGAGGCCAGTCACATTTTAAGGTCCATCTCTCTCTTGATCTTCACAGCAGGATTTCTACTAAAAGCCCAGCTGTTGGGGAGAAACTGATGTCTTGCTTTTACAGAAAGGTTTTCCAACAAATGAGATAGAATTAAACAGCAGAGGATAAACCCACCCCAGCTGAAAAAAGCCTGCCTCGGAGCTGGTTTCTGCGCCAGCACAGGCTAAACCAGTTGCTAAAACAGAAGACAGTTCAACACCAGACAGTTGTTCTACCACATTTCTTTCACAGTCTTTGCCAATGGAGCAGAATCAATTTAAAGGCTCAGCTGCTTTGCTTCCTAGGCAGCACAGCTACATCCACGAACGCTGCTCAGCCTGGGCACTGTGAGCAGGGACAGGGTCCCCCCCAAGTGCAGATTCCTTGTGGACTGACAGAGCTGCCCTTGCACCATGAGCACCGTCAGGCCCATTCACTGCTCGCTCCTGCCGAGCAGGCACGTGTAGCACAACCAGAAAAACTGCATCTGCTCCGAGGGCTTCTCTTCACACAAATCTGCCTGACAGGGATCAAACTCCCCATCAAACCTGGCTTGACAAAGCCCTGCCAGCAAACATCTGTAGCAGAGACATGGCCTAAAAGTCGCTGCTTTAAAGGGAAAGGCCACCAGCTGAGCCTTGCTTTCTCTTTGATCTTTTTGGATGTTTATATCAAAGCAATCCGAAGGGCCTCAGCTGAAGGGGTTGTTGCTGCACTGAAAAGGCAAAAACAGAAACACAAGAGGAGGTGAGGGATGAAGCACACACACACACACACACCACCTCCCACCCCCCAAAAAGAAAGGGGGTTTTGGCAGTATTAACTTTATTGTGGATGCCTGTAACTGGCTATCTGAAGACCTACCATGCTGCTTGTATAAGACTCAAAATGTCTGAATGCATCTGGCCAGGGATTACATGTCCATATGTGCAACCAAATCATTAATTAAATAACTTATTTTTCTTCGGCCACTCATCAAATTTCTTTCAGAATGGTATCAGTTAAAATGTTTGCACAGATGGTGGCTTCCAGCAGCAGAGACTAAATACCAAATACTCCAGACACGCAGTGTAACACTACCATGACACTGCGTTATTTCAATCTATGCACCTAATTGTTTCAAGCCCTTGAAAAATGTTCCTGTTTAAACCATAATTTATGAATGGTCTCGGGGTAATCAGTGGCTGCAGCCAGCACAAAGTCATTGATCAGGCTGAATCCGTTCACCCTGTTCTGACAGAGGCTGACACGCTGTGTGATGGGGCTGCCGCGCAGCTCCTCTGATCCTGGGTGGAAATTCCACCCGCTCATGCTGGCTCTTTTTCCAGTGCACCAGCTGAGATCAGACAAAGATGTGCTGAGACCTGTTCTCACACAGCCTAAAGCAACCTGAAATAAGGATTCTGAGTATCTGTGAATGTACACTCGTTATCACACAGCAATTTCTGTTTACCTAGAGACCCTTGTCCCTTTCTCCAAGGCAAGCCAGCCAGCCCTCTCTAGGAATGGTGACCTTGACACACATTAATTTGACAGAGCTACCATCCCTGCTGTTATTCCCTGGAGGAAACAGATACTTCTGACCACAGATCCTCAGGGGATGGGTTTCAGCAGTGTCCTTGGAAAGCAAAACATTGCCACCGCCAAAATAGTGAAAAAAGAGTCTTTTGGAAAATCAGTGACCAGATTGACTGGGTATTTTCTCTTCACTTCCACAGTATGGAGAAGGACAAGACAAACTCCAGCTATCTCCCTGGGGGAGGGTAGAAACTCATAATCCTTTAAAGCAAATACGTAGAAAAACACAAATCCTCAAAGGAGTTCTCTTGTACACATTTATTAGCAAGACTAATCTTGGCTTCTTAACTCCCTGATTACGCTTTCGAAGAGTAAGGAAGAGGGGTTTAGTTTTCTTGGCAGTCCCACTGAAAACTGCCAAGATGAAGAACAAGTAAGAAAGGCCATTTTAATCCCTAAGCAAATGACAGAGGCAGACTACCAAAAACTAAGAGAGACATGATGTAAAATGAAATGTGTTAGATAGAATTGACTCCCCCCAGCAAACTAAAAAAGAAGGCTGGTCCATGTCCAGCTCACAATCTTTTTTGCTGCTGTTACATCCCATGCTGCCTTCCATCTCTGCTCCTCAGCAGTCCAACATCATCCCTGTCCCTGCTCGTGGCCGATCCCATTCAGCCACGCCTGCTCCCGAAGCACAGGTACACACACTGACCTCTCACACACAAACACCCCTCAGAAAACACAGCCAAAGGTCTCCTTTGCACTGCCAGCCACTCACCTTACTCCAATCCATCACCTCATGCTTGCCCCCAAAACCACTTTCTTCAGAGTGACTTTGTGATGTGGACTCATCATTAGAGAAACTAAACCAGACTTACAGAGTCCTACACACCTGAGCTTTGATGAATTACTAGAGGCTAACTCAAGCCATGCTTGAGAGACAAGTGTCCTTAGGTAGCTCATAACTTGTTATTTTTGTAATGAACCTTTTTGTTTACAGCATCCCTGCTGAAATCCTTGATGTTGCACTCCTGTGCACAAACAGCAAATATTTTTTTTCGCTCACTGCTTTGACACAGACAAGCTGACTACACCAGTCAGCAGCGTTAAGCCAGGCTCCTCAGCCGTGTAACAGGTATTGAGATAAAATCACAGCTGCATGGGTTTTGGTTTACAAATATCCTTCTCTAGATGAGGGAAAGGATGAATTAAGCTTAGTTTCAAGTGACATCAACTGAAAGGATTGCAAACATAGTGCGTTAGGTCAAATATACAATTACTCACTAGAAAGTGCTTATACCTTTTGTGCGCTTGAAAAATCAGTCCAAAAGGACTGTTTCAGTGGCAATGTCCTTATTTGTGCATGCAGAGCACTACAAAGGATACAGGTGAACTGCCTGGTTTTGATGAAAGAGAGCCTCAGAAAAGGCTGGAGGTGAACACTGTTTACAGATGGCTTACAGCAACAGAGCCTGTGCTGGTCAATCACAAAAGCACAAACTATATTAATTCACTTTGATGTAGTAACTGCACGATTCGTCCTGAAATATTTATCAGCTGGGTTTCCCTCATCCACAAGAGCAAGCATCTAAGCAGATCACATTGGTTTAACTGAAAGGATTTCATGCAACATTTTAGCGAGATTCATGCTTCTGGACAAGATGGTTCTCTTTGCAACTGTGACCCAAAGACAGTATAATTCAGCATTCCCTTATAAAGTTAATTAATTGGCTTTCATTCTAATTTGCCATTTTATCAGACACAGCCAAATGAAACAACAGGGTGGAAAGAAAGAAAGCACAAAGGAGGGGAAAAAAAGGAAACCTCTTCCAGAGAACAAAGCACAGTTTATGTTTTGGTTTTATTAACCAAGTGTGATTAAGCTATATCCACTAGAGCTGGAAAGTCAATACACAGCATTCATATCACCAGTGATACTCGCCTCTCTTCTCCAAAGGATGATTAAATGAGTGTAAACATCCAGTGGGATATTTTCAGTGTGACATTTCTGCCGTGTCTTTGACCCAAACACAGAGTATCAGCTCTCTTGTGCCACTTCCTAACTCAAAGGCTTCACGAAGACTCCGTGGCACTCCAGACAGAGCAGGAATTCCAGTGGCAGTTTGATCCCTACCTCGCTCCGTAGGGTTTTCAGTCCCTAGAATGCATCCTAAGGGAAGAGTGACAAAGCTGCACAGGCTGTAAATGAAAGAGCTGCTCTGCAAACACAGGCTGCTTTGGGCCTGCCCTTGCACACTCCCTGCGCTGCTGGCCAAGGAGATTTCCAATGAGAGGAAAATGCAAGTGGCTGAATGGAGTCAGATCCTTCTCACTGCAGAGGAGGGAGGAAATAGTATTACCCAGGCTGAGGCAGCTGAAGCAGGGGGATTTCAGCTCATTAGGCTTGTATTATCATATTCTTAAATGATTCCCAGAGGAGTGGAAAATCAGGCAAAAAATTGTGGCAGGCAAAGCCCAAGTGCTGCTCAGAAATCCAAGAGCCAGTTTAACCACATCTGACCTATCTGGCACGGGTTTTGTGGCAACTGTGTGTCAATAAGTCACCTTAATGCCAAGAGTTTGTATTTTTTCAGGAGTGGATTAATTATTTGAATCAGATGATGCTTCCGTTAATAAAACCTATAGTCTATAAGATGATTAATTAATATGACTAATATCAACAAGCTTGAGAGCCTACATGTCAAAAGCAAACCAATCATTCCTTCCTTTGCTCTTTAATGTATTTATGGTCTTGTGCAGAGGAGGAAAACAGTCAGTAAAGGAGAAAGCTATAAATAGTAATGGGCAAGCAACTATAGCAATTTATTTTTTGCCATGGTGAAATAAGAGTTGAAGCAGTTAATACTGGAATTAGCCCATATGTTTAAAAGAACCCAACAAACCAAGTAGGGAGAAAGAAAAACAAAAAGGCTTCTCAATCCCTAATTTATCATGAACAAGTTGACCTTTAGGGAAAAAAGCCTGGGTCTCTTGGAATGGGACCAGCCTGGATTTCTATCAAAGCACTGGCAGTGGTGTTTTTTGTGGTAAACCATTTGGATTAAAAAAACAAAGCAAAATTATATTCTCATTTCTTAATGTCAGGCCTTTACAAAACTCCTGTAAGAACACAGAACATGCTTGGTTGTGTTGCAGCAACCCCTTAGTGGTGCGAGGCTCTTTTCGCAGCCCCTGCCTTTTCATTCTACACGTTCCTGAAAAAAATTAGCCAGCACAAGAATTTGGAAACCTACAGGGCAAAATACCACAGCAAAACATTCACACGGTTTAGTCAGGAAGAGTGCAGAACATCTGAATTAGAAGCATGTTGATAGGGTGGTGTCTGCGCTTGAAAACCTTACCAAAAACTCAGCAGAGGAGTGCTTTGAGCACTGCCCAGGGCTAAAAAATCATAATGGCATCCTCCTCCAGAGCAGAATCTTCTCACAAAGAGATCTGAAAATACTCCCCCAACAGAGGCTCTAATCTGAGCCCTGACATGACAGAAATCTCCCCACTACTTGAGGACAATTTGTAGTTGGCAGGACAACGCCTTTACAAGAAGCTATTAAAAGAGATGGTGCTGTACTGGGTTTTGCTATGAAAGCAAGTGAACTTGATCACCAATCTAAAAGTGTGTTCACAATTGCTATTTGATATTTACAGAGAATCTTTCACCAATTCAAAAAAAATTAATCCTACACAGAACAAAGGGCTCCTATATCAGCTTCACAGAAGCATATAACGTGTTCTCATCATGCACATGAACAAACAGGAAAGAACAGATTTATGGTGAACTGGGATTTTTGCTATAAATTAAAAGGCTGTTCCCTTTTATATGTCATGTGTATTTAATTTCACTCCATAGGGTAATCCACTGAGAATTCAGAGAGTGCCAAGATCTACTTTCCCCATTCCTTTTATTTCCTTAGGCAAATATCTAGAATTAGAGACAGAGAAAAGATGAAAAAAAAGGAAGGCCAAGGGAAATACAGAGGTCTAAGAAAGAGAGTAAGACCAGTCTAAACAAGGATTTTTCCTCGTCTGTGCAAGCAGCACTGATTATTTATAACAGGCAAAGGCATCTGTCTTTGATTATGATTTCATGTACACTGTGGATGGTGGTGAGCTTAGTGTGTACCAGAGAAGAATGTCATCCTGGAGTTTGAAATTCCAGTGAGAGAAACTAATCTTTCTCTCAGGGAGAGCCTTCTACCTTTGACTAACTGAAGGACAAACGGAAAGAGCTTTTGTGCCAGGAAAAACAAAACTGCAAGCTATTACACAATGTAAGGAAATCAGATTTAATTTGCAAGCAAAGATAGAGTCAAAACGCACAAATTTTACAGAAATACTCTTTAAAGTGTAGCTGCCCGAAGGTATTTCAACCAGTTTAAATTTAAAACTGAAGAATCCGTATGATGGAAAAGATCAGCTTTCCTTCCTACAAACCTTTATTTGGTAGACTACAAACAGCCTTTGGTTTTGTGTTATTTGAGAAGCATGTGCACTGTGGCCTTAGGGAATAAAAGCAGCCCAAAAAGGCACTAGGTAAGTACAGCACAAGGATACCCACAGGACACACATAAATCTGAGAGAGGCACTCTACCATCTCTCAACTCGTGACAAGATGCTCCAGCCTAACAATCTATTAAACTGGCATGTAAAGCACTGAACCTGCTGAATCTGTGTATTATAGTCCCTTTCAATGAAAATAGAAGCAGCTGGACCTCTCCAGCCGAGCCAGTCCACACGAGGAGGGGTAATAGCAGCCAGGAGCACCTCGCAAGGAGAGGCTTTCTCAGACAGGGAAATGGGTGCTATTTCACTGCTGTCCCTCTTGAAAGGGTGGAAATTACACACTGCAGTGACAGCAGGAAAAACCATCAAGGCATGTGACAGTTTGCAGCCTGAGCAAGTGCTCTGAGCGTTTGTTTCGTTTTCTAGGGCTGAGAGAAGGCAGCTTCCAATTAGTCACCCCTGTCCTTCAGGACACCCCATCCCTCTCTGAGATCAAATGAGCAAAGTGCCAAAATCTTCAGGGCTTCCTTCTTCCCGTTGCCAGGTATGTCAGCAAAAAGCATCACTTGTTCCTCTCTGCTCATTTAAAACTAGATCTTAGGCCACAGCCACAATCAAAAACTCCTTCCTGCCTTTTGAAAAAGCCACCAGCCACCCTAACTGTGCTACCAATAGTGCCAGAAAGGACATCTGCTGGTTTGATGGACAAGCTACAGTTAGGAGTCATCTGAAATCTGTACAGCCTGTCAAGAGGCAAGGAGCTGACAGCATTTTGTTGACACATTTTCTCAAAGTAATGTGCAGTCTTAGAGATTTGATTTTGAAACACTCTGCATTTGAAAGTTGCCAAGTGATAAGATGTCACTTGCACTGAAACTCCATCTTATCAGTTTCTCATCAGCTTGAGCAAACTAGAAGAAGTCTAGATAATTTTTAATTATGGTGGCAAGGTAATTATGGAAGTTTAGCCACTGGAGTAGAATGCTCTCCAAGAAAAGCTGTTTTATTGATTGATTGGCTACATCTGGTAACATATATAAAAACTATAAAATCACATTGAGTTATTTTTCTTGTAGTAGCTAGCCTTTTAAAACTTCTCATTTAACACACTCCATTAAAAAACAGAACATAAATCCCAGATAAAATAAGAGAAATCCAGTCAATAATCACCACTGGATTTCTTCAAATAATACAGCTTCAGGCCTGAGCTGAGACTGCTGATGTGACTGGGATTTTTGCCATTTCAGTGCCGCTGGAATGGGATCAGACTTGGGCTTGGTTAGTTACACTAATAATGATAATGAATGATAATTTCTATCAGGCAGCCTGGGTTAGCAGGGAAGGCTGTCACATTCTTTTATGTACCTGACACTGTGCTGAGAAATTACTATCGCTGAACGAGCTGACTGAGGGCAAGTATTATAAAGGAAAATGTCGAACTGAATCCAAATTATTTTCTTGTTCTCCCTCTTCACCTCCCTCTTCTAGAGCATACTTAACCCATCTGATTTTATTTTCAGTCCACAGCATTTCCTAGCCCAAACACCCCTGCCATTTCTCAAACCATGCCTAAAATTTCTGCCAGCTCTGAAAATGGAGGAGGAAACTGCTTGGAAAAGTCACAAAGGACAGGGAATAAATACTAAAGCCAGTATTTATTTATTATCAGTGATTTTAGTGATGGATGCAACACACCCAGTAACCCAAATTTATCAGGAAAGGCTGTTCAGCATTTTAAGACTACTGGGGTTTTCTAAGTGCCCCAAATAGGGCACTTGAAGAATAAGGCCACAAAATTCCTAAGGGCATTATTTTATAGAATGCCCAGTGGCAGTATGCATTGAGTTTGCTTTGCACATTTTCAGAATTTAACTTCATATTACCTTCTTTATTGATTTCTGTGTGAGAGGAGGAATCAAGTGAAGCATCTGTTTCCTTCTTCAGGACAAAGTCCCAGCAGCAGAAATACAGCATTCATCTTTTAGAAGGCCGTGGATGAGGGGATTTTTACCCTTTGGGTGCATAAAAAGATCATTTCTCAGAGGGCACAGATAAAATTTCAAAACCAGCAGCACTGGCTTCTCGGACAACAATGAGCATCCTCAGCTACCCCAGGCATTCCGAGTCTCTTTCAGACCTACCTTTGCAAAGCCAGGTACAAATGGAACTCCCAGATCTAAAACCTGCAGCTGAACGGCTTAGAGGTTAAATATCAGTGTCTGGAGAAAGCAAAAGGCTTAACAGTGGTGGAGTACCTTACTCAATTCCCAATGAGTACAATGATAAGGCTACAAAAAAAAAGAAAAGAATACTAAGCAACATTATCAAGTGCTCTCCCATTTAACAAAGGGCGGGCAGGGAAAATGTCTCACACTTGTGCTCTTACCTTGCTAATTCCTTCATTTAATTTGTTCCTTTGTAACCTCTGATACTCAGAAGTATTTTAGGCTTGACAGTGTGGTGAGGCAAACCTGGCAGAAACTAGGAAGTTGCAAGCTGATATTTGGAAGGGTGGGTTAAATCCCTGACCTTTCAGCCACAGCCTGGGTCTCTAGAGAAAATCTATTTGTGGCGTCTGTGGACACAAATGTTTCAGACTGCCACACCACACGGAAATAGTAGCAGTCCTGGGAGAACAAGAGCTCAGAGAAAGAGCTGCCAAGAACATTCTGGGTCAGGATGGCAGCAAGAGCAAAGGAAACATGCTGAGAGTTGTAGGGGGCATCCCCAGCCACAGGCTCCACCACTCCCCTTCCTGCTCGCCCACAACCTCGGTGATGTGTCGAGGGGTTTGGTCCCTGATGTGTGTGTAAGGGCAGCACCTGGGCCCCAGAGGAGCTGGAGTGCACTCCACGCTCAGCCAGCCTGGGCTGGGTGGGGTGTGACAGGACCTGCAGCCTCTGCTCCCCTTCCACCACCGGCCCGGGCTGTGCCTGCCGGCATCAGTGCTCGGCACCAGCGACCACGGGGCAAACTTGGTGACCTGGAATGAAAAAAAACCAGCAAAAGCCAACCTGAGAGACCATGCCAGGAGATAAAGGTGTTTGCAGGCACCACCAGTCTAACGTGGATCAGAAGCCATGGCCCACATTTGCTCTCTCTGTCACCTGGTGGTTCTCTGTGATGTGTGTGGCGTCAGTCAGGAGTCTGAATCTCATGCCATCCACTCTTTATGCCAGGTGATCCCACTCTGGAAAATTTCCACCTGGAAAGAGAGGTATGGTTGCCTCTCAATAAATTAGATGCCCCCTCCTCACTTCCTCCCTCCAGGTTTTTCTCCCCCTGGAATTTCTTAGGTAAATCTCTCAGTTAAATGCTACGTATTTTCTTAAATACCAAGGCATGGAGATACTCAAAGGGCAAAAGTGAAATGAACGTGAATTCTGATTCAAAACTAATATTCATCGTTACTCATAAGAACTTATAAAAATCCCAGATATTTATAATAGATCATCTATTTTTATATGTCTAAATGAGCAGGAATTTCATCAGACACGACTAGAATTAACTCGTTGGTCTGAAGTGATGCTTTTGATCACCGTAGCTTTAAGGAGTGTGTTTGCATTTCTGCTCAACTGAACACTTAAGAAAAACTGAAAAAAAGTTTCTTGCTATGCCAGTCTCACTAGAATGGGAAGTACTGTGATAAAATTTCCATTATGTTCAAAGTCATCAGCAATCAGTCAATGGGACAGAAGAACTGGGAACTGCACTTTCAAACAACATATCTAGGTTATTTCTTTTTGTCTTTAATGCAGACGTGGTGCAGGAGAGGTAAGAAAGGAAGTGTGGTTTCAGCACCACAGACAAACCTGGCTTGGATCTGCAGAAATACAAAATAAACATCTGGTCATACAGTTTTAAATAACCCTATGTTTTTTAAAAATTAATAACAGCACTTAGTAAAATATCATTCAAGTTTGATTATACTGTAACATTCAAAATTGGGTGAATTTTTCTAAAATTGGGTGAGTATTTGTGCGTGACTCATAAAAGCCCTGCAGTTCCCAGCCAGCTCCGGAAGCAGTGACATAGCTACACCAGCACTTCGCCTCTGCCATAATGAGCTTTAATTATGTAATTATTTCACACTTCAAGTGATTTGCACATGTTGTTCGTGATGCTAGAAGCCATAAGTAGTAACATATGAGAAATGATAAAGCTCTGTCCTCAAAGCTAGATGTCTGCAAGCAGCAGGAACAACAGAAAATCCTTGGAAATCTTGTCAGAGCTGAAACATCATTTTCCTGCAAGATCATAACAACTCTTACCCAGTGCAATCTTGCACTTTTTGGATATTCTCTTTTAACAGGATGCACCCCTGCTGAGGCCTGAGCTAGATTGGTTCTCCACACTCAGATAGACTGAACTGCTCGGATTTAAATTGGTGTTACTGAAAGCTGAGAGCCTATAGACAGCAGAATGTAATTTGAGGTTTAACAGCAAATAGAAAACAAGGAGATGCTTTTCATTGCATTAGAGATATTAAAGACTGAAGATTTACTGCACACACATACTCTCTGGAAACGATCAGTTATTCTGCTTAGGTTAAAAAAAACCAGCAATTGTCTTTGCAAAACAAATCATTAGATTTGCATACAATCATACTGTGTAGCCACATGAAAATAAATTACATTTTATGCTTCCATTTCTATTGCAGATTTAATTGATGTAACAGTGCAGAAAACTGAGACAAAATTTTATTTCTTCTGCCTTTTAATTACCATCTGCTAACATAAGATTACATTTCTTAAAGTGACTGGGTCTACCTGCCAGCTGAATTTTTCGCCTGATTTCCTCAAGCTCTGGCAGCTGCCTTCATTATTGGTGAAAATGGCATGGCAAAGCTAGCATGAAAAATGAGGCTAAGCACCTGTCACTTCATTTTTCTGCAAAGAAACAAAGAAAACACATGAAGCTCTCTGCTCTGCACCATCTATACTCAGCAACAATTTGCTGCAAATAGAATAAAGCATCAGTTTGTTCTTGCACAGAAGAAGAAGCATGACATATAAAAGCACCTCTAGCAACCTACATACTTATGATAATCAGAAAAGATAAATCTCTGAATAAACAGTTCAAGGAAATAAAACAAAGAAAGCATGCTTCTATAAATAGAAGCATCCCCTAAATACCAACTATTTGGTGACGAGAGCTTTACTATTGAACTTCACCTAACAAGCTACAGAGTCAAGCCTCTTATTATTTCCTTCTACAGCACAAAGAGCCTCCTATTACAGCATGAATCAGCCAGGTACTAAGCACATTAAGCCCATGAGTAATCTCACTGCAATCACAAGTGTTTGGATGCTTTGATATGTTCTAGAATTAAGCCCTTGATCCCTATGAAAGATGGCTAAGGCTTGATGGGTTTCAAGCCAATGCCTGCTGGAAAAGGCAACCATCACATCAGAACCAGCTGTTTGAACATCCTCTGAAAGCTGTCAGCTTTTCTGAGTGGGAGAACTCACCTGAAAAGAACCCAAGAATGGAAACTATGGAGGAGGGCAAAGAAAAACGCATAAAAAGCACATTATACCAGCCTGTTTCCACTGAATTTTCTGCTTCATCACAAAATAAGAGTGGTTATGTCAGCTGCTCTTTTCTGAAAGCAAAATAACCAGTTCATGATGCCTGAAGCAGTGCTGATGTAGTTAAACTAAAAACAGGGCTGGATCCCCTATTTCCCTCAAGCTCAGAGCAAACATTTTGCCTAATTTGTACCAGGTCTTATCTGCACCCTCCCCAAAGTACAAAGCTCCAGCAGGGGCTCTGATTGCCTGAGAGGAAAAAGCGAATCCATGAGGTAATTCCTTCAAACAGGTGAAGGAGTATGGGTAGATTCTGCTATGACTGAGTCACAACCTGCTTTTTCCAAAGCATGGAATATCTAGGATCACCTGCTGCCCAGAAGAAATTTTACCTCCACTAAAGTACACCAATTGTGAGCTGTGATGGCTCTTAAGAAACACGCTGCACAACCAAAAGGAACGTGAAACTGCAGAAAGTACTGAAGGGATGGGAATTCTCTGGCCGAGAGTTTCCTCTGTGGCCTAGCAATACCAGGAACTAAATTGTGACACAAGGTGTTGCTGATTTTGCTTGAAGATAATTTTCTGCCAGGCTGGATGCAGAGGACAGCACTGCCTACTTTGCACAGGGACAGTTAAATACTGCAAATCACTAAAAAAAAAAAAGGAAATAAAATATATAGATTTGATGCTTCTGCAGTTGTGTTTTCTATTGTGTTTTTCCCCCCATCCATTATCTTTTTTCTGCCAAATTTTGAAGGAGAGCCTGCAGATGATTTTGCTGAAGTGTGGCAGGAACTATGAACAATCTTAATTTTACAAATGGTCCAGCAGCTCCCTAAAGGAAAGACCTCGAGTTATGAGATGCTGAAGTTCGTTTATACAAGGTCACCAAAAGACTGTGATGCAAATCTAAGCTAATCCTTTTACAGAATTCTCAAAGTACTTTTTCCAATCAGAAAGACCCTCGTTGCTCCCATTTTAGTATTTATTTCAGTCTCTTCTTTTTTTCCTCCTAGCAGAGGCGTGTGAAACAAAGCTTTGTATTATGGAGATACTTGTCTTTGTTCCATGGAGTTACCACTGTCATCCTCTAATCCAAATGATCCATGAGAAGCCAAATCACCAACTTTGAACAAAAGTTTGAAGCTATATCTAAAAGGTGTCCAAAATACTCTGTGCGATTCAGTTTTTATACAAAACTGAAGCTGTCCTGTTTTCCCTTGGAAATGAATATGCACATGTCCAAAAATGGAATTTCTTTTCCTCTGCTTTCCAAAAGAAAGATTTTTAGAAGGAAAAACCATGAAGAGATCTGAAATTTCAGTCATCCTGGAATGAATAGAAGAGTTTATGGGGTAAATATATGCTTTATTTCATCCATATTTATGGAATGATAATTGAAATTTTTTGCATGACAATCTTTGATGAAATTCACTTGAGCGTCTAGTGGGAAGTGTGAGGAGTCTTATTGGTTTAATTCTTTTTAAACACTCTTATAAATTTTGTGAGACTGGGACTGAAATATGACCTCCATTATTAGTGGATTTCCAAAGAAATCCTTAGCAGTGCATTTTAGCACTTGGAGCAGTGAAGAGTTCAAATCAGGGTCAGATAATAGCAATGCTACGTGGGCTGTCGTTATCTTCACTTTTATTGCTGCCTCTTATAATTAGAGTGTTAAAAGACATGTTCTAATACTTGCAACAATAATAAAAAATACGTCTGTTGGCAAGTGCCAGGCTGCAGTAATCTCATGCAGATTTGCAATGGTATACAGAGCTGTGTCATGCAGGGACCTTGATCATCACACGTTCCTTGCAATAAAAGGCAGGATTTGGTCACTGTTTGGGGTGAGAAATTGGCAAATACAGATGTTGCAGGCAACAAAATCAGGAGTTCAGTAGGTGGCAGCCTTCCCTTGGAGTTGGTGTGGAACCCAGGCACCACGTGCTGGTAAACCCAGAGATGTTCTGGGAGGAAGCAGATGCTGAGGAGAGACTTTTACCACACAAGGTCAAAGACCCCGAAGTATCTTTCCCAGAATATCAGTAGCAATCGAGAGTCCTGTTCAAGCTGCCCTTCTGGGGGTTGCAGCCTGTCAAATTTCCTCTTGCCACTTCAGCAGGGCGAGGAACTGTGTGGTTTGTGCAGCCCGGTGCTGCGAATGGCCAAAAGGCTGAGGTGGCTGAGGCGCCTGCAGTTGGGGTTGGTCAGACCAGGATGGCACCAGCACATTGCTCCTGGAGCACGTCACCACTCCCAAAGCTCCAAGGATCACTAGATTAAAGCTTTACTGAAAAGAAATATTTGTCACAGGTATTCTTCATGACTAAATACACCCCTGGGTGGATTCTTCAACTTTCCCCTTTTGGCATTACTCATATTAGTTTTAATTATGAAAGGAAAATATAATCAATATATTTTTAAAAACGCCCTACCCCAATCTCTGAAAAAAAACCAATCCACGTTCTTTTAAAGATGTAGTAAATAAATGACACACTTTGCAGAAAGAAATACAAAAACATTTGAATGTGTGCCACCACATACAGGATTGAAGTACACTTAGAAACGCACATGGATTTTTACCCTAATGTACAAGGTGTTCTCAAACATTAAATAAGTTATACACCATGGACCAAGTAACCACCTATAGGCTTCTGCCATTCTTTTAAATATGGCAGCTTTTTATCTCTAGGCTTACATTCAGAAAACCTTAGTCTTCATGTATAAAGCAAATAAACTTAGTGAACAGTCATTTAAGCCTTGATTCTTTAAAGAAAACTTAGTAGAAGAAAAAGAAAGATATATATAGATATATAGATATATATAATGTGTACTTAGTTTGAAGGAAAAATGTTCATGTTTTCTTTGTGCTACCTTACTTGAAGGTAAGCAAGTGCCTTTCTAAGGCATTGAGAGTGTTTAAGAATTTGGTGTCAGAAGACTCCAGGAGTGGCCATCTATAAGAAAAAGAAAAAAAAAAATCACCAGACTTCTTCATCTTATGAGGCAGATCCTTTGAAAAACAAAGTCCTGCTTTTGAAGCCATAAAAGACAATTCCTATCATCTACTCTGCCTGTCATATACCACAAGCCAAATATCCTACTTCGATTATTTCTGGATCAGGCCCATAGTTTCAGACTGAACCATGGTAGCTTCTTCATAAGGATACTCAGACTCTGAGGGAAAATACTCATCCCCCTCTTTAGGACAGTCTATTGCTACCTCTGACATCAACATTAATTACAGTCTTAACTACACCCCTCTATATTCCATATGCCACAGAGCCCAATCTCCAACCTCTTGCTCACATTTCCACCCTGTTCCTTTTGCTAGGCTTTCATTATCCACTGCTAAACCATTTCTTTTCTATGTACTCTACCCTAATACTGGCTGGGGCTTACTGCAAAACTACAAGGCTCCAAAAATAGGAGATACACTCTTCTCAATTGTATAGAGCATCATTCCATACAACATTCTTCAAATCTCAGCAGATAGTATGAGCAAAATTGAATTTTTTATAGTTGGTCTTTTGACTAGATCTGTGGTTTAATAAATAAAAGACCTTAAAACAAATTCAGTACCAAAAGCTACTGAAGGACTGACCCCACGCACTATAGCAGCTGACAGAATTCTTCCTTTCCCAACCCTAATATTAACCAAATCCTTGGCATCCCCTGACACTTTTCTGACTCTGATCGTGTTTTTGTATAGATGCAGCTGAGAATCTGGGCTAGCAGTGCAAGGGAATAAAAAGTCAAGGTTTTGCTTTCCCCAGACAATGTTCAGAGCAATCTTTGACTCATTTTCTGAAGGACGGCAAAGCCAACACTTGTTATTTTGAAGTACATTAGAAGGTTTCCTTGTCTGAATTTCAGAGGGTACATCACCACTTTCTCTAACTAAGCTCCTAAATTGCAAAACCTGGCCTAAAGCATTTCACTGAGGCACAGGGAGAATGCTGACAAACATTCTGACCAATATCAGGTGCAATCGCTTTGGTTGGATAGGAAATGCTCCGATATATTTGCAGAATGTGCTGAAAGCGCAGTGTGAATATCAAAAAGCTGAGCAGGTCTTTTAAGTCATTTGCTGTCCATATGCAACATCATTATCTAATATCAATCCAGTCTTTCCCAGAGAAATCAATATTAGGCTGTGTGCTAAGTTCATATTTTATTAACTACTCCATAGAGCAGAAAGTGCATGTGCTCAGTTAAGCTCCCCCACTGACTGTCATTTAAAGGTGATGAAATCTTTTGGATCCAAAACCTTTCTCAGCACGCTACAATTTTATGCCAGCTATGACAAAGTTATTGATAAAAAGGATAGAGGGAAGATGCAAAATAGCATCCTCTCAGGTTACCTGGGCAATGTCAAACGTGCTTTCTGTTTTCATAATGTATGTGGAAAGGGAGCAGAAATCAGGACTTATTTATGCACTACAGCCCTGTACTGTGTGTAAAAGAATAACCTGTCTCAGGCATCACAGTTACAAAACTTCAACTGGCAAACTGCATTTAGCAGGCTGCTGGGAGGTCTGTGTAAACAATAATAATTTGTGTCAGGACTTATGTTAAGGGTCATTGTGATTTCTTGGCATAATGATGCTAAACAGAGTGACTTTCTTATTAGTAGATAATATATTCACAATATTTAATAACTAGTTGTATTGTGGGCCTATGACAAATTCATCACTGGGTATGAAACACCCCACAGTTGTCAAGTGTTCCCAGCCAGCTCATTTATATAAAAGGAAATTTGGGAATAAAGCAATTTCTGTGGTAATTCAGTTTCATAGCGTGCCACACTGCATATTCAGGTGTGTACCAAAAAGTTGCAGGAAGCTGTACACAGATGCTCATGACTCTGCAAATCAGAGTGAGGTAACCTTCTAGACCAGGTCTTCTCAGAAGCTCAGTGAAAGTCAGCAGACCATCCAAATTCACTTGGCAGTTTTGGGGCAGGACTCCTCTTGTCTCCAACAACGAAATCCATTTACTTTTTCTTGATACCTTCCTTATGACATATTTTCCTACTGTGATAACTTCATCTTTTTGCCATGCCTTTTTTCCGACTACTTCGGACCATGAACCATTTGATAATACATTGACATTTGCTTTTTATGTAAAAATCAGTTATTCACTCAGTCTCACTGGACACAAGCGACCTCAGACTGCAGCCTACATGTAGTCAAATAGAGATGAGTGACCAGAAGAGCACTGGTTATTTATACTCTGTCCTTCCCAAACCTTTCCAACAATCAGCCTTTGATGCCATCCTCAAAGAACAAAGTCTATGTTTGAAGCCTTTTTCCTACTTTAAGGCTTTATATACCTTTTCCATTCTTCACTGCTTAAGGCTCTGTGCTTTCAACCTCTTTTTTTTTTTCCCCTCAGCTTCTATGCTTGTTTCAGGCTGGCCCATCAATTTTATGCAATTGATGTAAATTTATTTATGGTTCTCAATTCAAATCTGGTCTTCATCAGGAGCTGTGTGCATGCAAGTAAAGTAGTTCAGGAATGTGGGGGAAGCGGATCTGTTGGCATATTGTCTTTTTTCTGCAGAGGAGTTCAAGGGTAGAATGTTCTCTGTGATTCTGCTACTACTGTCTTCAGCTAAGAACTCAGTTTTACTACTTCACTAAACATCACAAGACTCAGACCTTACCAAGAAAGTCACAAAGACTTTGACAAAGAAAATCAGGATGAAATCCCATGATGGGAAAATCTACTTTCTTTTCGCAGTGCTGGATATTGCAGGTTGGGAGAAATGAGAAAATGTTCTGAGTGAAAGACATGTGAAATGATCTGGGAATGACCACCCAACCCAAGACACCAAATAATCTCCACAGACTCTTATATTTTTGTCACCTCCCCTCACCCCCATCTCCTGCCAGAAGGTTTACAAATACTTGCATATTGTCATTATGATTCTTGCTCAGACCAGAATTAATTTTCTCTTAAATGATCTTTATACCCCCCTTTCTTGATATTTTTCCTTCCTTCACACAGTTTAATCACGTCTTGATTAAACCCCTCAGGAGGAACTCTGTCTATCATCAGCCAGATGCTATCATAAGATTTTTACCTTTCCATCCTTACATTATTTCTCCCATAAGTAACAAATTTGGAAGCATGCTGTTCAGTCCCAATAACACAAATTCCTGCAATCCAAAATATCATTTAGCACCATGTTTCACCATTGAATATGTAGGAAGCTTTACTATTCCACTACTGACTCTTACAGGAAGTTGACACAAACCTTTTCCATGCACTTTTCAAGTCTCTTCTATCAGAACTGCTCTGTATTTATACTACTCCTGCTTTTAATTTACAGCTGTCTTCTCTCACTCAAGCCCAACCTTTGCCTTGCTTGCTATCTACATGCAAGTCACTTTTCACAGTTCTGTAAAGCATTATCTCATTATTCTGTCTCTCACTGTTGAGCATTTTCAGACCCTCCGTGTGAAAGATGAGATATAAAAATAAATTGAATTGGAATACATGATGCTAAGTCCTGAACTTAAACAGACTACACCCACAGTGCATATATAATTTGACAGCTACAGGCTATGCTTTCATGGCGTACATCAAAAGGATTAATGCAAGGGAATTAAAGCTCTAACCATCCTGGGCAGCCTGACCTAGACATCAGACTCATGGCCACGTAACCCCAGGTCGCTGTTAACCAATCTGCCAAAGAAGAATTGGGGTGATTACAGCAGTGGCTGCTACTTACGCTGAGTGCCAGAGCCAAACGTCCAAGTTCGTCTGAAAACATCCTTGTCTTCTGTTCCCCAGATGCAGGAACCATCCAGCTTTCATTAACACAACAGGAGAAAGCATTTGTAAGCTCACAGATTTCTGTCAGACGAAACCAACCCAACAACAAAAACCCCACAACAAAAGCAGGGTGTTTCAGAGCATTTCTAAACAGGAAAGCTGTGCAGTGTGGAGCTCTGGGTTTCAGCTTTGGTAAAACGGGACAAATTGTTAACATTTTCATTCTAAGGGGGAGCAGAAAAGATGAAAATACTGATGATGTAGGCTGACATAAGGAAAAGGAAAAGCTTCGTCCAATTGTGAGAGTCTTAAAAAAATCCAGAGCTTTTTTGTTTTCCATCGGTATTTCAACTCTCCTAAAATAGGAAGGACAGAGATATAAGAAACTTCATGCATCAAGTCCTGTAAACATGATTACTTGAACATTAGAAGAACAGAAGGTATTATATCCCATATCAATGTGTACAGATTTAAGATTTATAATTGTTTTGCTTTGTGGCAAAACAATAAAAGAATACATCAGAGAATCAATAGAAGTCATTCCAATTGCTCTAACTTCAGTTAACTCTCCTGGTGCAAGAGCTGTGGCTTTGAAGCTGCCTTCCTTCATATGGTCTTTAATCCCAAAAATAAGATAATATGAAGAATAAATAATGAATGTATTTGCATTTTTTACTTACAAATATATAAATCGCTATGATCTATGTCCATCGAACAAAAATTCAATCTGAAATGGTTACTGCGCCTTTGTTTAAATTCAATAATTAAAATCATTAAAAATGGTCAGATTTTAAATTGTAGACATACAAGACAGTCAGATCCTAGGCCTTCCTGAAAATTAAGTTCCACAGGACACCTTTTCCTGCACTGGCTGCAATAGGATTTAAACTTGCATGACTACTTATTAATCTGCAAAAATATCAAGCCCCAAGATAGACATTAATTTTTGAGTACAAGGAAAATTATTTTTAGCTGCCGTGAAGCTCAAAACTGTAACTATGTAAGGACTTTTTATTTTTAAACACTGAAAAAAAAAAAAAGCTAAAAAAGCCTCTGCATGTTCCTTCGTAGTGCTGAGGCACATATTGTATTTCCCAAAAACACACAGCTCTCTGAGCCTAATGTGACGTCACATGTGATCTGGTCCTTCATCATTTCATGCAAATTAAAATGGTTGGGCGTTATTCCATTTTCAGGAGTTATATTGTAAAATATAGGTATTTTTACGCAGAAGAAACTCCTGTTTTCACCACTTTTTTCCTACTCAAGACGATATAAGTGATGTTTGTGGTGGGTTATTTTCTCCTTCAGGACAACAGTGACATAACGTTGATAAAGCTGTCTAATAATGCAGGAGGAATTTAGCCAAGAGCAACATCCATCGTGAAGTGGATTCAATCCTTTCAACAAATCTCCACTAAAAGTAATTTAACTCGGGTAGAACTTGATATTTTACCTCAAGCCTCCATTTAGAAGTTAGTTACCCACCAGTACATGGATTTTAAATCCTCATGGCATATACTGCACAAACTGAAAGAGAATAAATGTTTTTAAAGAGAAACAAAGGAAGATTATGTACAAGCTGGCAAGCAGAAATGTTATAGGAATATTTATTGTCATTTTCAGCCAACTTTATATTTTAATGATCCAGCTTTAAACTAGGGAGAAGCATAAAACACGCGCTATAAAGAAGCAATTCCATTTATTCCACTAATAAGTTGCAACCTGTTTCCGTTTTATGGGCGGGCACATAAACGTGTTCAGTTAGCATGAATTATGTATGCATGCCTGAATGTTCATGAACCATTTCTAATGGCTTCAGGTTATTGCAAATCTGATATCCTGAGACTAAGTTATCCACAAGTACGTATGGAAGCTGCAAACTCAGCCCTGTGCCCCGTTTGTCTGTTTCTGCTTGAGGGTGCTGAGGAAAAGGGATTGGAAGCTTCAGGTCTGGTGCTGCAGATGGGTGGCCTTGAGCTCAGGGGGTGCTCTAAGAGAGTCCTGAGTGCCATGGAAAGCTGGTCCTGATGCCTTTTCCTGGTCTTAAAATTAAGAGAGCTGCACACAGTTAAGAGGGGAAAAAAAGGGTTTTTACCTTGGTATTTATTTAAAGATCCTTAGGTGTGATGAAATGCACATCGAAATGCACCCTGATGTCCCCACCGAAGAAAATGGCCACCCACGATGTGATGAGTATACAATTATAGGCCTTGCAAAAATTAGCATATCTATCAAAGGTTCCCCAATGAGGGACTCGGGTGAGACCCCCCACCCAAGGGACCCTCCCCCTGGATGGGCCTGTCTTTGTTTACAGAATGAGTTCTGGAGAGGCCCTTGGTTTCTTTGGGCTTTTAGAATGTTTGGTCTCTAAACTTAATGAAATGCTGGGTCTAAGGGGAGTTATCGAACTTAAAGAACTATAACTATGTAAGCTAAAGGCACAAGGAATATATAAAGCTATATAAAAGAGTGTATAAAAGGGAGTATAAAAGAAAAGCAAAAAACCATCATGGCATCAGTCCTGCCTGCTGGATTTAAACAACTGTCTGCCAGTTTCCTGTAGGGAGATGAAAGAATCTGGGGACATTTCGACAAGAAGGATAGATGGTCTGGGAAAGGGACATGATAAAAGAGCACTGTGCTGCTTGGACAAATTGTGTTAAATTATGCTTGGGGTTTGCAAATAACGAAGCACAACCAGAACTACTCAGCTTCTAGACACCATCTATTATTATCATCATCATCATCATCTCCACTTTAGAATTCTGGTTTGTTTATTCTGCAACCTGAGTGCTGAAAAAAGGAAACAGGACATTAATCACTGAAATCAGTATTCAAGAAAATTTATGCTTATTCCTCTTCCTCTACAATGAGTTGGCAGATTACCTGAGCCTTAGTTTTGCTTTTATGCTGCATTCACCTTCCTGTTGTGCACGGAGCTGCTCTGTTCTGCAAGCAGCAGACTGGTAAGGTGTGCTCACAGGTAGCACAAACCAGAGGAACAGTATTTAACAATAATATTACTAACAGAAGACAAGAAAAAGAAAAGAAAGGAAAAAAGAGTCTTGAACCCGATCTTGAACCCAGTACACAGCTTATCACAGGCCAAAAGAGGGATATAAAAGAACAGTCAGGAATTTAAACTATGAAAAGGATTGTTTGTTTGACTGGTGTGTGGGTATGACGAAAAGGACAACAGACAAGCAGAATTTTAGAAAGAAAATCCAGATGCAGGCTGGGCAAATGTGGGATGCAGCACAAAGAAAATCCTAGACAGAGCTTTTGAGTCTGGGTACCAGCTGAAAGCAATCTCCTGTTGTTTGATCCTCCCATGCTCAAGGAAAAGGTACTTGGCACGTCTTTTTAAATAAACAGGATTACATTAAAGACATTTGTCTCCAGCATCCAATTCTCCTTCTAACTGGAACAAACTTGTGAGACCGAATGCTTGACTAACTCAAAACCAGTGACAATGTTTTTCTGAAAAGCCTTCCAGTATTTTCATTAACATCATATGCACCATGGCAATTAGATGGCCTGCATTTTAGCAGCTCAAAAATCAAAATTTCGTATTACAGTTTCACCAGTAAGCTGTAAAAACACCCATTCTGAAAGTCACTGTGAAGTTTGATAACCCATTACACTAAATAACATTTCTGGTGGCTAATCTGTACTGATGACTCAAGACATAAAATCTCTTTGCTACAAACCTGATTTCTGGCACTGGAAATAACTGCACAGCTGTGGGATATGCTGACTCCAGTATCTAACATCAAGAACTTTGAACACAAGATCTCAGTTCTAATCAAGCAGCTACATATGTTTAATGTAATTCTATCACTGTAAAGCACAGGCTCTCCTTTCTTTGAGGAGCTTGGATGAAGGGCAGATCCAGAGCTATATCCTAAGGAACAGCCTGTGATACTTCTGTGTAAAACGAACAGTGTAACCAAAATTCTGAATTTTTGGATCACATAACATGAATAAAAGGATACATACTTAATATCACAGACTTTTCCTGAAAGGTCAACAAAGTACCAAAATATGCTGGTGGGTGTGTATAAAACATAGAGGATTTCTCCAACATTTCATCTGTTATTTTCAACCACTGCAACATGAAGTATATACATATGAAGTATTCATATACAAATGAAGTATAAGAATTAATATCAAGAATCCTCGTGGCCTTAGAGAGGACTTGGGTCCAGGCATTCTCAGACAAAACACATGACTAAGCCATGGCTATCAGCAATACCAAACTTTATCAGCTTGTGAGGGCAAGACAGAAACTGCCTGGCTGAGTAACAGCAAAGGTTCACATAATTCATTTCCAGTCTCCAACCAGGCCCATGATCAGATACTCTGGAGGAAAAGGTGACTAGGCTGGCAAATTTCCTTTCATGTTAAACCTCATCTGCGTGTCAAGGAACAGCTCAGGGAGCGGCCGTGCCCACACAGAATCCACCTCCCCTGCTGGTCAGCCCAAGCCCTCGTTACACTTCCCAGTGGCTGAGCTGGACTGGGCTCCCAGCAGCTGCACACATCCCTTCCTTTTTCTCAGCTTCATATTTCTGTCTGATTTTGTTGACTCTGTGGAAATGGGGCCAACTTTTCTGCCAGTTTTAATGCATTTCGCCCCGAAATAAATAGAAAAATGCCCATCTATAATAGCTGCTAATTTAGTTGCTAATCTGTGTTATGCCAGACAGGAAGTTTCTTTGGCTGACTTTGAGGGAAGCAGTAAGAAACACAGAAATGAGAAAGGGCAAGATTTATCTAGGAGGTGGCAGCAGCTAAACTCTTCAGCTAATGCAGCTGCTGACATTTCCAGCCATTCAGTGCATTCCTCCCTAGGGAGGATAGAGCTAAAAGAAATTACTTAGTGTGAAACTACTGGATGTCCATTAAAAGTCATTCTAGTGGTGAAGATGAAGAGGCTCATTGGTAAAATACTCTTTGTATAAATCTAAAAACAACATTAAAAGCCATCCAAAAAGCAGGCAGTTAGATAGATTCTTTCACACTGAGAACCAGCAGTAAAGGAGACTAAAATGGATTCTAGGAAAAAAAAAAAAATTACTTTTGATTCAAACCCCTGATAAAGAGATTTCCCAGTCAATGTCTGCGTAATGCTGAAGAGAATGATTTTTTGCACAAAGCCCTAAGAGGTCCTTGAAAATACGATTCAAAGAACAATTTTAGAAGCAAAATTCAAAGAATTTTTTGGGGATGGCAGATGATTTTCTTATATTAACACATCTCACACAGGATAACAGAAATAAAAAAATAGCTTTATTCTAATGAAGTGTGGGATTTAAAGGTTCTGTCTATTCAAACGTTATGGAAATTATGGAGTCTGGGATGGTAGTAACATCTGACACTAATGAAGTTAAATTGATGGAGTCTTGGTGATTTAAACTAATTCAGAATGAAGTTTCCCCAAAATATCTTTAAAATAACTAACTTATGAAACACTATGGCAGTTTTGAGAAAAGAAGCTTTGTAAGGTACCTGCCACTGATGGTATCTAACTCCAATAATTGGGAATATACCAATCATCTCTCTGGGCATGACTCTGCCATGGAACATTCAGTAGTAATTCCACAGCCCTGTTCCCTTATGCACAAAACACTTCTGCCCAGTAACCCTCCGGGGTACAAATCAAGGCCAACACTTCAGTGGCTCAAGCTTTTTACAAAACAGCAACAATTCCTGCTCCCAGAACTCCAAACTTGCCAGCTTACCTGTATGTTAGTCCCATTTCCAGTTGATAGCTCTGGGAATGGGCGAGGACTGAATGAAATAGGAATGGGAAAAGGCTCCACAGAAGTACTGTTTTACTGCCATAAGTAGATACCTTGGTCAAGTCTATAATTTATGTTCCCTCTAGACACTACAGTCACAAGCAAGGCAATGCATTCCCTGATTTAACCAGATTTTCTAAGGGCATGGGTTTAAGTGCTGCTCACTGACCTCCCTCTTCATTTGAGTTCACTGCCCATAATGAGGTTCCGTGAACTTCACTGTTAGATTTAACACTTTGGTTTCACATTCATCTTATCTGTTCACCACCTCCACAGCTGGACAGAAAGTCAGGACATTTAACCCTTTATAAAAGCTGGCAAGACTGATAAATCTTTTACCTTGTTATATAAGCCTGAAATGAAAAGCCAAAAGGAAGAGACAAAAAAAAAAAAAAACTAAGTGGGAATCTTTGTCAACTTCTGTGAATGCCATTTAAGAAAACCAAACAGAAAATAGATGTACATGGAGAAGGCTGTTAAGGAAAACATTTCAATTCATTTTCAGCAAGTCTGGTTTTCTACTTTTCTGTTGAAATGAAAGCACAAGTGGCAACAACTCCATGCCTACGCTTGTTATTGCCTACTCAAGAATCAAGTGCTCTCTCACTCAAGGCTTGATTGTTGGAAAGAAAATAAACTGTCAACCAGTGAGACTTGTTATCAAGCTGGAAAGTGAGAAAGGCTTGCTTGCTGCTGCTAGTCTTGGGATTTCATCAAAATGGCTTTTAGAAGCACATTCTTTCGCTGTAATCCTTGAAAGAGTTCTCTTAGAGGAATAGCATGCAAGGAGATCAGAGGGAAAGAGCCCTCGCCCGGACTTGTTTTCCTTAGTGTCCTCCCCCCTGTAATTGAGTCAACATGGTCCAATAGAGAAAAAAATGGGATTCCAGAGGCTTCGGTTCTTCTCTTAGCTCTGTTGGTGCCCTGTTTTTACACATAGAAAAGCCACTTAATCTTTCTCTGCTTCAGTTTTCCCTTCTGTAAGACACGACCGATATTCAGCTTTTAATGACACACTAGGAGGTCTCAGATGACATCTATTTACTCAAGCTAACTTGCAACAAATTAATTTGGCATTTGATCAAACCTCATGTTCTCTGTTCTCTGACAAACAGCCTTCTCTGAGCCATAACCCCCTTCCATTCTCTGGGCAGCAGTTGCTCTCTTTGTGTTGTTCACCACCCAAACTTCGAGCTAAAGATCGGTTTGCATCATAAATGTTAAACAAAAGCTTCTTGGCCTGCTACTGACTGTCACACAGGTGTGAAAGTCTTCTGGGAGCAAACCCTAGAAACAGCTCCAGAATGCATACAGCATCTCACTGTGCTCACCACTCAGTTCTGGCTCTCTAAGCAGCACTTCAGCAGGAGATTGCAAATATTGCTACTCTAAAGAAGACAGAGCAATGGGGATTAGAGAAGAAACTATTTTAAGTGATGTGACTAATAAGTACAAAAAGATAGTAGCAGTTTCATTATAATTCATTTATTAGTTGCTTGTGGAACAGCTTTCAATGAGACCAATACACCAGGGTCTACATATTAGTTAATAATTTTTCAAGGTTATACTTATCCTGAAAAGATGTCTTCTAGATAATTAAAGGTAATTGACCCGGGTCAGTGTTCTTATTAAACGGTGACAGTGAAGTACCAAAAGATGATTTTCACAGACCAGATTAAAATACACATAATATGGGCCAGTGTCAATATAACCTGATAGGGAGAAGACAATACAGCACAGCGCACTGTGAAAAAAACCAGTCATAATTTTACCACTAAATTTAGCCCAAAAGATTGGGGCTTATTCAAATGATTAGATAACACTGTAAATGAAAGAATAATATATGCAGAAGTTAGAATTTTTAGGGTTAAATTGCATCCGGTCTGGTGTAGACACGTGGTGCAGGCCTTTAATGCATGGTTTAGCAAGAAGAAGCCCACATGGCAGGTTAACCAAAGATTTATTCAGCCCTTTTAGCCCTAGTGTCCTGCCTTTGATAACAGCCAAAGGAGATGTGTAAGGAAAGGTTATGAACATGGGACGAGCATAGGGTACGTCCTGCCAGTTCTCAGCAAACCTGCAGTTTTGAAACTTCCTGAGCTGGAGCCTGGCCCTACATCAGTGTCTTTAATGGCTCTTTATGAACAAATTTTTCCATGAGTTTATCTAATCACTTTAAGAAACCATTACTACTTTGGCATCTCCAACATCCTGTAGCAATAGCTTCCACAATTTAATTAGGTGTTGCCTGATCACTTAACTTGTTTTTTGTCAAGTGAGAATAAATAATCGCTATCTCTTCACTTACTTCACGTCCCTCCTAAATTTATGTAGCTCCAGCATATCTTGCCTCCCCCTTATTAGTCACCTTTTCTCAAAACTGGAGAAACCCAGGTCACTGAGTCCTCCCTTGCACAGAAGCCATCACATCCCTCTGATCACACTGTTTTCTTTCGTACCTCCACAACTTGCATCATGTTCTCAACATAGGACAGCTGGAACTGCACAACGTATTCAAAAATGAGGTTGCACCCTGTATTTTATTCTAAATGTGGAAAACATTAAGAACATCATTTATAACCCTTAATGCATTTATAGCATGCCCCAGTTCCCCCTATTCAGCTGTCACAGTATGTCTCTGTTCCTTATGTTTTGTCCTCAGCCCAGCTCTGTGCTTTCGATCATCCCTTCACCTATGCTCTGTCAGCACCACATCGTTCTTCTTCTCCTCAATTTCTTCTGACCTCAAATACAAGACAGCAAGTTCCCTGACCCATATGCCCGAAAATCTGGAGGATTTATGGTGTCTCTCCCCATATCCATGCTTTGTGCACTACCCAGACTTACATGCTGCATAATATCTATTGCTAATTTCCTTAACCCCGCCCCTCTGCCTCAGCAGCCGAAGCCAGAATTCGAGCTTCAGAAAGATTCCCTGCACTTTTCAGACATTTTAAGGTAAGTTTTTATATCTACAAATACCACAAGGCATTTGGCCTAAAGAAGTAAAGCTAAGTAAGGCATACTTGCTCAGGCACAATCCCAAACATAGTTACATAAATCAGGCATCACAAATTGTGGTTCTGGTCATATGCACTTCTCACAATCATGTGGACGAAGAAAAGTTACCTTCAGGCCAGGCTCAGCTCATGCAGGGGGCAAATTACCCTTCAGAGATGCTTGTGTCTCATTGACTATATTGAGAAACTAGGACATGTGTGATCCTAAATTTAACATCTCAGTTAAGAGAGATGACTCTGGAATTTTGCATTTCTAGGACAAAACAACTTGGAGTTATATGAAAACAGAGCAGCAGTTAAGAAAACAAGCTAGACTGCCTTCACCCCAATATCCTAAATCCTACAAGCAATATCTAAAGTTTTAAAACCACTCTTTCCTAGGTAGATTTTGTATAGCTAAAGGCAGACCATACAACAACTGTAGTGGACTATGCCAAGCAAAATTCCCAGGGTGTTTGCTTCTGTTGGGAATAATTGCCGAAAGGGGCAATTCATTGAAGCTTCAGCTATCAGGTTTCCTGCTTGCCTTATAAACTTTTACAAAAAGGGCATTTCAAAATGGTCTAGTTCATATCCAAATATTTCTTCATGGCAAGGACTTCTTTTCAGCAACACACAGCTGGAGGTCCAAGAATAAGCAGCAAAGCCACAGCATCTGCAAACTCTCTCCTCCTTCTCCTGAAAGCTGTGCAGTTCCTACATTTGAATTGCATTTCTTGTCTTGGTTTCTCAGTCTTCTAGTGTTACTTTAATGCAGTTGCCTAGTTGTTTGCAGAGCACTTTTAGCCATCCCTTTCCTTGGAGCAGCCTCACGCTTCAGACTGACACAATAAAACCAAACCTCAAGACTCACACAAATGGCAAACAGAACGATTGGCTCTGGGTACTGCTTGTTTCATTTTTATTTTCATTTCATTTTTTCACCGTGACTGTAAACCAAAATGGACTGAAGGGAGCGAAACCACAAACACCAATGTACACGTAAGGCTTCAGCTGAAGTCTCCAAAAAAGCAAAAGTACCCACTTCCTCAGGGGAGCCTAATCTTTCACCCACATCTCCACAATCCTGTGACAGCAGAGAACACAATGGCTTGCAGAATTTTATCTATGGATCTGCAGTATGAGTTCTGGTGTGAGGGTGAGGATCTATAGGAAAATTAAGACAAACTGTTTATATCTCATCTGTAAACAGGGAATGACAAGAAAAGAATAATAATTTAAAAAGCCTAAACTAGTCAAAGCAGGAGTCAAGGAGCTTAGCGTTACAATACTCTATTTTTGAGCACAACAACATTCAACTTAAAATCAAATATATTGATTCAAATTGTACTGATAATCCATAATGCTTCCAGGCAAATGCTGCAAGAGAAAGTTTACTTTTCCTGGATTTCAGATAAGGATGAACAATTTCTTTTTTTCCCCTCAGTACTCTAGGACTACCTTTATCCATCTGCTGCTTGTTTATATTTCTTGCAATTAACATAAGCTACACTGATTTACACAAGGATAACTACCACACATCCCAAAACTTAATTCATTTAAAAAAACCCCTAAATATTTATCCAGATTCATCTCCCAAATAGATGTAGTTGGTTTTTTATTCTACTATCACTTTTTGCAAAGGAAAATTTGTACCAGAAAGCTGCATAGAAAAGAGGCTGAATTATTCACTGTACACATGGAGTGAGCAATTACAACACAAACTCATGCATTACACCTGTCCTATGAAGACACTTCCCTCAGTGCTTCTCCCACTGCCCCCATTGCTGTGACAAGAAACGGTGGTTCTCACAACAGGTTCAAGTGTTTACAAGAATTTAACTCAGACACATCATATCAAATTGCAGATTAAAAACGGCAACCCTGCTGGAAAGCACGACCCAAAACTATTATATATGTATATATATATATATATAAATATATATATAAAAAATATAACTATTTTTTATATATATATGTATATATATTAATGTTGCTGTGTCATCAGACATAAAAGAAGATAAGTTTTTCCTCTCATTTGAGCAGACACTATTTGCTTTGCTAACTAAACCACCGCCACAGTGGTATTACTTTAGAATAACAAATATGATCAGAAGAGAGACATGAAAGTGTGGCTCCAGATTTTCTCTGCATTAGTCAGAACGGTGAACACAGAGACCAAATACCAGAGAAACAAAACACCACAAGATCACAATAAAGGCTGAATATGGGATGCCTCTGAACAGGCAATCACTGCTTTGTTGTAGAGCTTGTGTGAGGTGATCTGTGGTTTTTACAACCAAGCCAGAAGTGTTGGACAGGTAGCCCTGAGTTCTGTACTCAGAAATGCAGGCAAGGAGAACTTGTTCAAGGCATTGTGATGTACAATCCCCACAAGAAAGAAGAGAGAAAACAAAATTGCCTCTAGTCAAAAGCATTGCCTGAAGTGGCCTTACTGTAAACGATAGAAAAAGAATCACTTCACAGAATAATTGTCAGCACACATTCTTCCCCATGTGTGTGATCTCACCTCTTGGACTCTGGCCTTCACACTGAGCAAGATGATCCTGAGACTGAGCAAAAAAAAAAAAAAATCAGGAATGATTTGTCCTTTTGTGAAGTTTGTAGGGTTTTGCCTTTTTTCCTCCCCTTTGGCAAGTAAATAAATAATAACGGAAGCAAACCCAAAATCTCTTTCATTCCAGTTTGGGCAATTCAGATGAGACAGTTGCAAAGCAGGCTATTTTATGGATCTTTCTTCCTGTACTATGCCATCACTGATAGGCTAAATTCTTTCTCACTCTGTTTTTCAAAGACAAGAGAACTCTCCTTCTCTTTGCTATTTCCCAAGCCTCCATGTCCCATTACACCAAAATCTTGGGAAGACAGTTTTTGCCAGTTTAGCTTTTGACAAACAAAGTATGTTCTTCCTGTTTGCCACTTTGGAAAGGGGTGTTTGTTTGAAAGAACAGAGCCAGGGATGATATTTTGATGAAATGGCTGCTCACGTGGCTGTCACATAAACGGTTCCTTCCTTTGTTTATGGACCTGCCCCAGTCACGGGGTTACTGGCCAGATTTGGACATGCCTTGACAGGTCTCTGCATCAGTGCTGCTCAGCATGACATAAGCCTCACTCCTCCCAAAACAAGGCAAGCAAGCTCATTTCCCCATAGTCCAAGACCCTTCAGGGAGGAGGATAAAGATCTGGGCTGAAACACAAACCCTGACACAGAGCCTGATGAGCAGAGCTTCGCAAACTCAGCCCTCCCTTATCACCACACGTTGCTAAACAAAAGCTGGATTCCTCTTGGCTGAAAGCAAAAATAGGTTTTCAACTCCTTTCCCCATCAATACCAAATCCAATATCTAAATTTAGATTTGAAAAAGCTTCTCAAAGAGAACTAATGAAAATTATGTGACTTTTTAAATAATCCATTAATTTTCTCTCTTTGTATTAAGAGGCTGTTTCAAAAATGGCTGGATTCCAAAATCCTGCACTAGAAGATACACCAGGAGAGCACAAGACATCTTCTATAAAAAGATTTTCCAACTGGGAAGGTAAATGTGTCCATTTACCAAACAGACTAAGCCTGCAGATGCGAGGGGCCTTACTAAAATAATTGAAAATGTAAGCTGCATGGCAGAGCTCGGAGCAGAGCTTTGCACACACACTCTGTGCAATGATTACAGCGTGGAACTGTGCCCACCGCAGCAATAACTGAAGTCAGATGAGGGATTCATGTAGACAGGGCCGCTCCTACAGTCTGGCTCTCGCACCCTGCGCTAGATATTCATTCTGATCTCAGCGGGAAAGCATGTGTTTGCAGAGCTGGCTTGGGCTGCACAAAGTTAAACTCTTTATTAAATTTTCTAGTTGGCAGTAGTCAGCAACAACTTTCGAGCATGCTAAAAAAGTTTATTTTTGAAATCCAGATTTATACAGTGGAGTGCAGCACATGTTTTCTGAATCAATGTTTTTCCCCTCCTTCCCTGTGGAGATCAGGGCTGCAATTTTTCCAGAGATGTTTAAGATTAAGAGCCTAGCCCCCCTTTCAGAAATTCCAAATTTTAACTGGCTACGATTCCTGCAGTGTAACCATTCAGTACTACTGGCACTGTTTTTAATCTGAATTTTTGGTTTAGATCAATTTATGATCAAGTGAGAGATGCTAGTTCAGAAAGGAAGGTACAAGCAAAGATTTGAGGCTAAAGCTACTTAAGTGCAGGCTACTATGAATAATTTATTTTGCCTTGTTTTTTTCCTAATCATGCAAATTTGATCTTATTTGGAAATAACCAGAACTTTCACAATGACTTTTCCTACCTCGAAAGAAGCTCCTTTCCAAATACCTGAAAGCCCCAAATTTTTAAGCTGTCATTAAATATCAAATTCAAAAAAACCCCCTAGTAATTAGGTTGTTACCTTACCAACTGGGTTAATTGCTAAAAGCATAAGTTAGCTCTTACAACACATAAAGCCCACAGAATTCATAGCTTTATAAAATACAGATTGAACTTTTGAAAGCACAGATTTAACTAGCTATTGGCTAACTGTAACACACTGGGTATCAATAAAGCAAATTTGTGTCACAAAATTGATGGCATACACATACGAGCTAACAGAAAATCTGGCAACGGTGTATTTTAAAAAACACTGCCGTGCAATTTTTAAACAAGCTGAATTAAAATTAAGTCTCAGAAAACCTGTCAGCACCTATAAACATAAGACAAATTGACCTCTCTACCACCCCCTGCTCTCATTCCTGCCAAAAGAAAATTACACACAAAAAATGAAATCGCTTTCAAACCTATCTGCCAAGCCCACAAGGGGAATTCAGATCACATTTTCTATCTATAAATGTCCATTTTAGCCACTAAAGCAGGAGCTCCAAATATAGAACATTTCATGCCAGTGTCAACTCTTAAAATCAACTCCATAATTTAAAACCTCTGTCGCTCCTCTGCTCAATTATATATTGCGACCAAGTCCACTTTCAGCTGAAACCCCGTGCACCACTGACTCCTTTTTTTAGGCTGGGCCACAGAGACTTCCTACTAAAGAAAGAGGGAGGACCATTGCTGGAGGAGAATGAAGCACCTACAGCAAGCTGCAAAATCAGTTCCACACTGTAAATTTGCAAGACAAAAGTGTTGTCTTACAACACGCGGCTTATGTTTGGAGTTCAATCAATCCCGAAATGACAAAATGTACGGAACAAGGTTTTCAAGGAAACGCTTTCCATAGCTGTGCCCGACTGGGTTACATAACGCAGTGACAGCGTGAAGAGCTATAAACTTTACAACCTTTTAGGCTGAATGCTTTTCTGCCAAGCACAACAGCAGCAACACCAATAGAGCAGGGAACAGAGAGAATCATCCCTGCTGCTTGTGCCGGTGTCTCTCCGGAACAGTGAATCTCCTCCGCGTCTTCCCTCTTTCCCTCACGAGGAATGCGATTAGGACGATGTGCAATCATGTACCTGACAACTTAAATCTCACTTTCATTGTGCTCCAGCCCCTTAGGGTGAGTTTATGGCTAACCTGGGTAAGAGAATGCTCCCCTCTCATAGGAAAGTTACTCGATGCAATACTCAGACGCTGGCAATGCGCTGAGAAATAACTGAAGAGCGAGACCCCTGAGAAGACTCTTCATCACCCTCCCAAGCACCATGGAAAGAACAATTTACTGGTTTATTGAGCAGTGCTGGTATATTTCCTGCTCAGAATAAAACAAATCAGAGGCCTAGCCCCTTATTTTCAATCAGGACATCCTTTAGGTTGCATTAAAAAAAAAAGAGAGGCAAAAGGTCAGGTATAAATGATTAGCCACATGAAATCAGTTCAACAGTTGAAATTTGGTTATGGTTACATAATAGGTGTAGGCCAACAAATGGGGGAAACAACTAAGCTGCTGAGAGAGCAGTTCAACAGCCTTCAAACTGAAGGAACAAATTACAGATTTTTCAACCCCCCTCCAAATTACTTCAACTGTACATATTTTAACATTTTTAACTTGGTGGAGTTATGATTCCAAAGAAATTATTATTTCAAAAAAGAGAAAATTAAGTGCATTAAGTTCTCACTGAATTAAGTGCAATTGTAACAATAAATTGTGGGAAAGAAGAGCAATAGGGTTTATATAACGAAATTTTCTCTATTTAAAACAATGCAACACTTGTGTAGCTACAATGGAATGCTACTCCCACTAGATTTCAACTGCCCTTCTGCAAAAGAGCACATGTAGATAGACAAAATAGGAAGTGTTCTTGGATGGAAAGTACAGCTTTTCAGCTGAAAAAACTGTGGTTGTTCATAAAACTAATGAAATTCAATGTCAAAAGGTTTATGTAGTACAAAAACATGCAGCTGAACTTATTGTGCTGAAATTTCAGTTTTACACACACACACAAAGAAATGGAGAATCAAGTAAGTTAGGGAATTTTCATGAAAGGAGAAGTATTAGTGGTACGTACAAGGACTAGCATTTGGAATTAGCCTAAATATGCCAAAGTGTCAATGACAGTGGAACCAGCCACAGAAAATCTCTTTTGCTTATAAGGGAATATAAGGGGTTCCTAGCATTTAATTTGCAGTGTAAGCTGATCTCAGAGTATTCCACTTCAGCTTATGAAAAAAACCCCTTACAAGAAACCACTACATTAACATTTAGTTTCCTCTTTTGTGTCTTTATCACTTCCTAAAAATTAAGTGAAGATGCATAACATGTATTTCAAGAACGAATATGATGAAACTGGTGTATGACATGGGATCCCCTGCTACACCAAAGATGCTTGGAAGTTCTTTTATGTGCAAAACATCCTTAAAATGGAAGGAGAACTACCTGGGAGGTTCATACACCTCCAGAGGTATTGCATCCCTAGGAGGATACTGGACTTGCTGCCAGTCCTGGCACGACTGGGTATCCCAGTATTCTTGCTGCCACCAGGTCCTTGCTGGTCTTGGAGCGTAGACCCCAACTAAACCAAATTCAGATCCTCCCTTCTGCTCCAGCTCTCAGCAGAGACATTCACAAGTCACAAAAGCAAAGAAGGTCTATCAAAATATGCATTGAATGTGTATTTCCTGATTAAAACAAACTGACATTACAGGTAAGATTTAGGTCTTACCCAGGACAGTCGGCACCTCAAAATCAGAAAATTATCTAGCAAACACCAGTGCACTGATGTCGGGATAGATGAAGCAGGAAAACCTTATAAATATGACTGCCTGGCAAAAGATGCTGAGAATATAGAAACTGTAAGCGAGATTGAAATGAAAGCCAGCTTTGAGATACCAAGCCTTAGTTACTGAACAGACAATGGCACGGCCCAGAGACTAATCCCCCCTATGACTGAACAATGCCCTCAGCATTCACACTGGCCCAAAGGTCGAAAGCAGACCCCTGCCACCCTGGCAGGAGGGGTCTAAAGGGTAGTTTTAGGGTTTAAAGTGTAACACAGTATGGTAATGTAAAAGTTCTTATAGGCTGTATGTAAATGCTATAGGATTTGTATCTTGTATTAGATTGGTTAACGAAAATCAGAATATTCAAGACAGAACATGATTTATGGCATTGTAATTGAGAAACTTAGTCACTTCTCTCTCTTACACTCACTTCACTTCTCGACTTCTCTCTCTCTTCTTCTACTCTTACCCTCACCCACACACTCACTATTGTATTTCTTACCTGCATGCACTCTCTCTCTCTCACTTGCATCCACAGCCTCTCCTGCCCTGCTGTGAGCTGCAATAGCAGCTCCCTGCAGGGCCCCAATACCCACGCCCTTTGAAATAAACTCCATGCTCTAAGTCCATTCCACAGAGATCTCTCGTCATTAGCAGTCACGACCGTCCTGACCAGCAACGGGTGAAAACCCAAAATTCTACACACTGAATGCCAAAGAGAAGAACAGTAAAATGGAAAACGGAAAGCCTTTCAAAATATGTAACACCACTGTCTTAAAACCTTTGCTGCGTGGGAGCTGACTGTGGATTGAACTTTGAGGAGCACCCTGGGTTTCACAGCTCATTCACCTTTTGTTGCTCTGCGTTGTACTTGAGAACCAGGAATGTTTTATTTGCAGTGCCTTCGCTTCAGATCACCCATCTGCATGTACTCCTGCCACACAGCTCCTTCCAGGAGCTGCCAGCACTGTCCATGGCCAGCTCTTCAGACTAAGTAAGTTTTCCCATGTAGTACAACTCCTCTTTACAAATAATTTCTCAAAATTTATGGGAAAAAACACACGCCACGCACCAAGCAGGCAGATTGCAATTAAGCTTGTGGGTAAAGATAAGGGCAATAAGCAATTATTGATAGAGAGTGTCCAGGCACCAGGTTTCATATTTTCCCCCAGAATAAGAAGGGGATGTGTTAAACACAAAATACACAAACCATTAGTGAAATACACGTTATTACTGCCCATTTATCCCATTTATGAGTAACTGTTTGAGGAGATACAAATACCATAATATTTAGGAACATTTTCTTCCTTGGCACAGGTGGCCGCTGGAAAATAATCAAGTCATGAAACGCTCCAAGTTCTGCTGTCTTTCTTGTGGTTTAATCCTTTAATTTTTCCCTCACTCTTAATATATGCTTTAAAAACGAATTAATCCAACAATTTCAAACAAACGTGCAACTATGAAACAAACTGCAGAGCTGGCTCATAAGTAAACCTCTCCAATTACCCCTATGAAATTAGTTGTTGAATTTCTTGTCACTTTTAAAATAGATTTTTCTCTGAAAAAACACAGCTCCCTACTTAAAGACAGAAAGGCAGTTCTTGGAAACTCTGATTTTCGTTGGTTTTACATAAAGACAACCAGCAGAGCCCTCTAAATCTGGCAATCTATCTGCTTCTTTCAGATCCTCAATTTTGGGATGAGGACAAGCAGTGGGAAAGGCAGATGGCAAAGGTGTAGCACATCAGCAAAGGTGCGGCTGATCAGAGACTCGCACCTCCCCAGTGACACACCAAACCCTCAGAACCTTGAACATTGTCACAAATAGATGTGACCTTGATGCCTAAAAGGCCAACCTGGAAACAGAGGCTAGACAGGAGTGAGGGAATAAAGGTGGATGTTTATTGGAAAGGCCTTCAGAGGCACACCCTGGGCAGGCCAAAGGCTGCACCCGAGATGGACCCCGAGTCACGAGTTCTTCACACTGTTACAGGTTTGGTCCATTTGCAGATCAGCAGAAATTGGCCAATTAAACTTTAGCTAATGATGGAACTGCCCCTCAGCTCGCCCCCCTTCTCAAGGTGCTGGGTTACACATTTTGGGCCTGGGACGGGCTGGGTGTCCTTGCAGAGCAGGCCTGGAGAGGCTTTGTTGTGTCTGTGTGAGCATGAGAGAGCAGCAGCTGACAGGCTGCAAGGCAGCTCAGAGTCACACACTGGGAATGCAGAATTTTGAAAAATATGAGTTAAAACCTAAGGCATCAACCTAAACGTTCAGTGATCAGAGGCGGGACAGTGCTATTCTGGAAGCTCACAACTGCTTCTGAGTGGGGAAACGTGGAGTTCAGGCCCAAGGGTGGCACCACTGCTTGGAAAACAAGCTGTAAACTTCCTTTAAGTGGCTCAAGCTTCTTCCAACTGCCAAATTCCACTGAAAGTTTTACGAGGAGATACTTTCCGATGTTGTCACTATCAGAGACCAACTTCCTTAATGCTCAAATAGGGTGATGATGAGCAGGCTACAAAATCTGAGAAAGGATTACATGGGCCAGTCTTGCGTGACTAGTCACAAAATTTCCTTTAATTCGGTGCCAAAACCAAGAGGATCTGAGGGGCAATGCAGTCAGGAATATCGCAAGAAACAACGTTTCCAGACGGAAAATAGACCTACTACTTCTCATTAAAAAAGAACATACACAAAAAGAAGTATTGCAGCAATATTTCCTAAAAGAACACCTAAGACTGCAAACCCATTTGGTTTTAATGATTTCATCTCTTTGGTCCTCTGGGACTTCCAGACATATTGATGAACGAAACTGGTCTAACTGCTCTGGCATCTTGGCATGTAATCATTTAAAAACAGAGACACTTCCTAACTTGTGCAAAATTGAAACATTTGTTTGAGAATAATTAGTGCCTTAGCCCAACAATGCTTGGCAGATTTTTCTCATTAGTTGAGAAAAATGATTGAGGCAGGCAGACAAGCAAGCAGACTTTGTCAGGCATTCTGTGAAAATAATTTGGACCACGCACTTGGCTGCAGAGCCAGATAACGTATGTCGTTCTTTGCTATCTTAACAGGTAGAATTAAAAAAAAATACAACAAGAAACAACCATCTGGCACACGAAAACTGAATTGAGAGGACTTTTCACATCTTCTTGTGCAGCTCCCCCGTGCAAGCCACAATGATCAGTGTCATCCAGTGTTAGGCCCCAGCAAATCACTTATTTTCTTTTCTATTTCCTATTGTACAGTCAGAACCAGAGCTGAAAATATTCACTGTGAGTCACAGGCTGTGCAGGTCCCAGAACAATATTTGCAGAGTATTCATGCTGGGATAGCCAACTGCGCTTTCCTTCTCCAGGGATGTTTTAACATGCAGAGCATGTTCGAGGCGAACTGGGATCAGGGAAATATCAAATCACCACGTGTTTTAGTAGGCTGTACGACTTCCAGACATGTTTCCTTTCTGAGGTCCTTCCAGAAATCAGACTACTAGCCAACAAAGACAAAACTCAAGGGGCCAGGTGAGTTAACTATGCCAAACCAAATTTCACAGA
Source organism: Oriolus oriolus (assembly GCA_013400235.1). Taxonomy (NCBI): domain Eukaryota; kingdom Metazoa; phylum Chordata; class Aves; order Passeriformes; family Corvidae; genus Oriolus; species Oriolus oriolus. The sequence goes on from VXBT01006889.1 coordinate 1,059,909, forward strand.
ATTCATCCTGTAAACGTGACTATTTGCTATTTCAAGTTAAACATTCATGTATCAATGCAACTACCTGAAGCACACGATATACATAAAAGCTCTTTGTCATCCAGATATATCAGGAACTTCTAAGCTTTGTATTTTACGCTATTTCAGTGAGAAAGCAAATTCCAGGTTTTAACATGAATTTACAAAACAAATCAGCTGGTCAAACCATCAGAAGTAAATTGATACGTTGCCATTTATAAAATACAAATTATGAAATGATTACATTTGCTAGCAACATCTACATATTTCCCATGTCTGCCTGCAGACTTTAAGTAGCCATTTGGCCTATTATGCTTAGATAACCACCTGGAACTCCTTCCTGGGAAAGTTCCCAAGTCTAGACACTAAAAATCACATATGTTTCCAATTATAAGAAACTATTACTATAAGGCCGACATAAATCTCCTACATCAACAATCAGTTGCCAATTATATCACATTCCACAATATGCCTTCTTGCTATAACTAATTTATGGAATGCTTAGCCTAGAAAAATCAATAAAATTGGGAGAAAAGGAGAAGTAAAAATATCAGACCTTGACATCAGGGTGAACATTTGAACCCAAACGTTCATTTTGTATGGAAAAAGAGCTGCAATGAACTGGATCACCAGAGCTATAAATTTTACGATATAAAAAGCTTCATTGTGCAAACAATGTTGGCTGTTACCCACAGTATCCATCACACTCATTCCTGCATCACGCAACAGGATTCTTTAAGAAAACGTTTAACAAAAAAATCGGTGGTTTTTTGTCTTGTTATGTTACACATCCACTGCACAAGAGGCCAGAATTAGAGTAAGGCTTTTTTTAACAGCGTAGCAAAATCCAGTGGGATCTGTTCCACTGTCTGTCAATCACTTTTAGATGTTTTCGCCATGGTTGTAAACAGGAACTACCAAAAATCAGGTGATTTTTAGGAAATTCTAAAAACCAGAGATGATTCAAAATGCAATTAGTGGGAAAATGGCCTTTACGAAAACCAAACTGCATACAGGAAAAATGACATTTTATACATACTATATATATGGAGAGAGATATCACACTTCACAGGACTAGTAATTCACCTAAATTATTAAAGCATTTTCCTTTTGTTTCCCACTGCCTGGATTGATTCATCTGCTTTCTATAAGCAAGCAGTATTACCTTAATGTTTTTAGATATCACCATATTAATTTAAGCACCACTGAATTCTTTATGAAAAATTATGATGTTTTTAAGTAGAAACAGTGTCATTTCAGTTTAAATCGTGAATTTGTTGTGCAAATGATCATTTCCCCCAGTTTACCAATGGGGAAGAACAATCTGTAATAAAAGGATTGAAATATTTGTTTCCAGGACAAGTGACTTCTGGAGATTACAGCCCCTCATTCCAGGCAAATCAACATTTTCAGCTTATTTGTCATCAAATATGTTAATTCGTTTTGTTGGCAACATCTCATAAAGAAAACCTTAAATGCAAGCAACAAAAAACTCGGCTCTTTTTCTACTTGTCCTTGTTTTGTTCTGACTAGGATGTAAAGCTGATCCATATTTTTTTGTAGTCTATCCATTTTGAAAGGAAAATCCCAGGTCCTTCCCAGATTTTGTCATGACAATATTAATTTCAGCACCAAGTCCAACTTAGATTTGGTCTAAACAGGAGCAAGAATTTCAAGTCTCTCCTTTGCTCTGCTCAGATTATTTTGGTCCAGACTTGTGTAATATTTTCTACTGAAATGTTCCCCTTTGCACAAATAACCAGAAATGGAAAAATAGGTCTAACTACATAAACCGTGGAGGACAATGGTTGGAAATCTAAATGAGACTGATCCCATGTTCCTCTAGACCCCTGCTGCTGGAACACCTCAGCATCTACTGTTGTCAGCACTTGCATAAAAATGAAAGAACAAGGTGAGCAAAACTCGACAAAGCTGTCTTCTTAAATTACCACAGAAAAGTTTAATATGTGATTACATTCATTTAAGTTCAACAAATTCCTGACATTCTGATGACTGTGAAACATTCTAGGGAAAATTATACTTGTCAAATTGCTAAAAGTCTTTCTTTACCTAAATACCATAAATTGCAATGAAAGTTGGTCAGAATCTTAATTTCAGCAACAGTTGAGAATCAGAAATACTTCTGATAAATGGAAAACATATAACATTAAGGCTGAAGTTTTTCTCCTTCACACTCATTGGAAGGTTTTCCTTGGAACTCAGGAGTCATCTCAATAACACGTTTCACTAGGAATTATCTGGCATGAGACTTAAATTTATAATAACACAAGGAATACTATCTTCCTTCATAGGATTTTCCACAAGTTAATATATTCAGCAAAGCAATAGTGCGAAAAAAGGAAATTTTGGCGCAGGAGTTTCAAGGTCAGTCTTTTTTTCCTCCATATTTGAGGTCTTTAAATCTTCAAAGCATGGAGATGTCAGCACATACATTTCATTTGAGAGCTCCATCAGTAGTAAAATATGGAGAGTAGCTATCACCTTTCACACCTCAGAAGTGATCTACATTCCAAAGAATCCTGAGCAGCTCAAGTGTTGGTGAGACTACAATAACAAAGCACTTAGGCACATGGTGCAACCATTAACTTAGGAACGGTGCACATTCAATTTTGTCCTCCATGCTTCCTTTTGAAATGGAATTATCCTCTGGGTTAACGTATCTGGTTGTACAAACAGCTCATTCGAGGTTCAGCAAAAAAAAAAACTTAGAAAACCATAGATGCAAATGAATTGTGTCAAACAAATTAAAGTTTTCCCCCAAATAAAGGATGGTTTTAAACCCCACAGTTTCTCAGTATTATTGTCAGATTAAACTCAATATAATTACAAACCAAACAATTATCAGAATGCTAATTTCATGGACAGCACATTAATTCATCTCTTTTCTCATTTCTTAATTACTCACCTTATAACACCAAGTTATACTACTGTTTAGCTTCAAGCAGTTCCTGAGAACAACACTGTGTGAGGCAGAGGAACTTTGAGGTGCTTTTAATGACATCTTCAAAGAGTAAAAACTTGGCTCAGTACTAAAAAAGAAAATTCATGCTTACCTTGAAAAAAAAATGGATTTAGATTAATCATTCAAAAGGAAAACACACTTGCTTTTTATGTTTTAAGAACTTCATATGTTGGGTAGTTTTGCATTAATGGCCTCACTTCTGTGAACAACTTAAAACTTTATATACTTCGAGTCACTCCAACTGACCTTTTTCAGATTTGTGTTCTAAAGGAAATCCCCTAAACATCCAAGGAAGCCCCACTTTTCTGACAAGTGGCCTAGTATTTCAGATTTATTTTTTCCATACATATATAGTGCTTAGTACTAATACAAAATCACTAATGGCTAAATCCCATTGACTTCCAGACTTCCCATCTGCCCAGGTTACTTTTGAAAGCATGCAGGTATCCAAAAATACAGATCAGTAACTGGATTTTCAAGAGCACATAATGGTTTAGAACATATTTCATACATTCTTACAGAAATTAGATACCTCACCTGGTTAGATCCTTCTGAAAAATCCTAGAAGGTGCCTGCAAGTGGGAATTTCAATCCTGATATTTCCTGTCCATGAGTGGTTGACTTTACATACATTTCTCTTTGAACACCAATACTCATTTTTCAGCATTTAAATGTTTAAGCCTGCAGTAGACATATCTGCACATACTGTGTTACTGCTGTACTAGCTACACGCAGCTGATTATTTTTTAATAATATGAGGAATTGGGTTATGACATAAAAATAGAGCAGCGAAATCTCGAAAATTTTCATTGACTTCACAGAAAGAACTGCAGTTGGGAGACTGTGAGAAGGTGGTTGTTTTGATTTTCCAAACCCACAGAAATGCAATATTTAGGAGCAGCATGTGACAATTGCGCTGGCAGCATTTCCAGAAACCACAGACGTGCCCGTGCCCCACCCGCTGTGCCAAACCAGACACTCAGAACTCTGACACCAGGTGGGGAAAAAAGATATTGAGAGAGGGAGAGCCAAGGGCTGATCCTCTGCCCACTGCAGGCAGCGAGGGTTTCATCACTGAATTACACGCAGCAGAACCATAAACTGGGTAACCTGCAAGACAGAGCATGAGAGCTGTTAAAAAGAAAGGTGGGACAAAATAAAAAACAGCACTGATGTGTCAGTAACCATAATACAATCAGGGATAATTTGTGACCTAATTGAGAAACAGAGGTGGGCACATAAATTTCCCCAGTGCTGTGTGAAACATTAGATGCGCGCCCTATTAAAGATGATGAGATTTGTGTCTCTAATTTGGCCTGAAGTGCACAAAATGTCCTATCTTCAAATATTTCTGCAAGTACATTTTTCAAGTTCTCAGCAAAGGAAGGAGTGCAGATTATGTGGTTTGGGTTGAAATGAGCCATCCATCAATAAATACAGCAGCAGAAATATGCAATGAAATTAGTCTGGATAAGGCATAACTAGCAAGTAAAAAAAGAGAGAAAAAGGCAGAAAAGGTGATGGTAAGGATACACAGCTAACATGAGGCAAAATGAGTGATAAATAGGGAGTGGCACAGGCTGTGGAAAAGGACAGTGTCACTCCCCAGCAGTGACACACTGACACACACTGCCAGGATGGATGGACTCGGGGATCAGACAGGGCACAAGGAGCAGCTGCATGTGGGTGTTACTGACAAACCACTGATTTGAGAGAGATCAAACGCATTTTACATCCCTATATCAACAGGGGTGGACAGATGACTGGTTCTTAAAATAGGACTATTGTCTACTAAGAGGAGAAACTGAAATGCTGCAGGAATTTTGACTCTTATAGCTGCAGATGCTGTTTTAATATAAAAAAATATACAACACCCGAAATTCTCAATGAGAAAGAAGTTACCCTCCAAACTTGCCATAAATTAAGCTGGGCAAGCAAACAGATATTTACATTCCTGGTTAGGCATAGATCCCTCAGGTAGCGAAACAGGGAGAAGCTCATTTTTCCTACAGCCAAATCCTGACTGCAGGAAAACACATCACATTTACTTCAGAGACCTGCCTTCACCAAGCAAGGAAAACAAACAAAATCCTACTTTTTGCAAGAAAGGAAAATTCTAATAAAAAGCATGAAGTCCAACTCTTCTAGTTTTCCAGACTCTCAAGTAAACCTCCGCACCCTGGCTACTAAACTCACCTGAGGCACTCCTGTAGCTCTTCTGCAGTGCTCAGCAAGCCGGTGGGACACCTAATGAAAGACAGGATGTGAGTGTTGGTAGGTCACTGTAAGGAACACTGAAAAAGAAAAAGGGAAAATCACGGAGAAAAATTGGATTTTGTTAAGCTTAACTTTGATATCAAAACAGAAACTTGTATTTTAATCACCAGTGAGAAGTACAAATCTGAGAGAACAGCAAGCAAATGATTTTTACAGCATAGTGTGCCTTACAATGCTCTTTTCAATTGTTTTCATTGCAGTGTGGAAAATCCCACAGGCTCCAATGGAGGACAGGTTCACCTCTCAGGTTTACTATAAATAGGAAAAAAAAAATCACCATTACAAACACCCAACAGTCTGAGAAAGAAGACAGACAAAGAGCAGGAGCACAAACAGATCAGCCAAGCTGGAAAATCTTCCAGAACAATGCAGCAGGTTTCACCTCTCCACTTCCAGAGAGTGCCTAAGTCATCCTACCTTCCAGCTCAGGAACCTGCCACTTCCACCAGCTCAAACAGGCACTGGTGACGTGCTTTGCGTTATTCACAGCACCCAGGTTAGAAAGCTCCTGGGAGGAGACATGGACACCACTGTCTGAGAGATCCCTCGGAGACTCGGGTGCTGACTGCAGGATATCCCTGCACAGAGCACTCAGCACTGGCACACTGAGCTAAATCGGGTGGAAAAGCAGATGACACGAGGCAAAGGAGCCCGCTCAGATGTGCTTTGTCAGGAGAAGGCTCGGATGTGAACTCACGCAGCTCTGAGGCAGCGCTGCAAACATTTGCCAGGCACCACGGGCTCGACTCACTGGTGGGAGGCAGCTTCTTTAAACTGTCCCAAGAGCGAAGAATAGTTTCCAGACAAGCTTTGACTTTCTAGGAGAATGCCCCAAGGGTGGAGAAGCCGCCACATGATATTTCATGGCATTAGATCAGCAGTTTGCTAGTCCTTGTGTGGCAATTGGTACAGTAGGGTATGGAAAGAGCAAACAATTCAGTATGTGAGCAAGACCTCAAACAGCTAGAAATACATTAAACCAGCTTTTAATTAGCTCTATTCTTACACCACGATGAGACTTGGCCTGTATTTAGTTGAGTATAAGATGGTTTACAGGATTTTTTTTTCCTTCTAAACTTGTATGGGCTAGGGAGTCTGAACTGGAGGTAGAATAGATATTAAAGCAGCACCCTTTAGATAGGATGCACCATTATTCACAAGAATTTGTGAACATTTTGAAGCTCAGGATGTGCCTGGTAAGAATTCTCGACATCTGGTTATGTCTGAGTCCAACATCACTGAGGTCTGAGCCACTGGGATTTTCACAAAGCAGCTGCAAAATATTGCCTGGCTGCCCTCCAGCTACTGAGACTCTGAGGACTGCGTCTGGCAGGACAGACCAGGCAATGTGTCTTCACAAAAATGTGCTGTAATTATGAGAAATCACTCACAAGGTAACAGCATGAGAGGAACAGGGGCAGACATGCAGGACAGTGAGTTTCAGGACCATATGAAGACATTAATCAGCATAAGGAATGAGCTTCAGGGTCAGTATAGACAAAAAACCAAAGCAGCCAGATCCTAGCAGGGAGTCATTTCAGCTGATATAATGAACTGGGGGACAGCTCTCAGGGGGTTGTGATCACTGAGGATGGGTGAGCAGCTTTGATATCAGCCATTACACACATCGCTCCAGATGAAGAGTTCCTCACCTCACACATTCCTGGTGTAGGAATAAACATGAGAATAAACTGTGGCAAACATCATCATAATCCATCTCACTTTTGAGTGCACTTGAAAGGCCAGCAAAGCTAAAATTAAAAGTGAATAATATAGAACAACCATTCTTACTTTAAATTTTACCTGCCAAACCTTTGTCAAAACCTAATATATCCACCAACATCTGTTTAATCTTTGGCATTAAAAATGCTTCTGCAATTTTAATTACTAACATTTGAAAAATCAGTGACAAGGAACCAGACAGTTTAATTTACCCATGAATGCAAGCAGTGGGCAGCAACATGAAGGAATTTATTTCAAGCTTAATCCTAGGGGAAACATTTATATGAAGGAAAAAAATCATAAATCTTAAATTACTGATAGTTACTAGTGAGGCAAATCAATTTAAAAATGGTTAAAGAAATGCTGAAAAACATCTTGACTACTATGAGGAATTCAAAGCAGTTTTTGCAAAGATAAGCTCAACTATAACTTGCAATAAAAAAAAAAAAAAACTGGCTGAAAAACTACACCAGGAAAATATATAAAAGATAAATTGCTTTGTCAGCCATAATCTGAAACTAAAGCATGAAGGTGGCACCTGCCATCTAAGGGGGAAGGTTAGAAAATCGATGCCCAGGTGCCACAGTCTGCCCCAGCAAGGACAGCTGGGGCATGAGTCCTCACTCAGGTGCCAAAGACGGAACCGCCAGGAGAGACAAACACCACGGACACCAGAGCCCCCACGCCTCCCCAGTGCCAACAGTGCCAACCTGCCACAGCTGCGGCATTTTTGAAAACAGAAGCAAGAGTATTCGCTGTGAGAACCAGCAGACGAGTGTAAAATTAAGAATTAAGGTGGTACTGCCCACTCATGTTTGTTTTAAAAAAAATCACTGAGTGACCCACTGCAAGAGCAGGTTTGCACACTTAGCTCCATTTAATTTCATGTTTCCATACCTGTCCTTTTATCACTGTTGCTAATTACATCCTTGAGCATACTCCTGCCAGCACAGTGTTTCTGCTCATCTCCTTTGGGCAATGCTGCAGCAAATTCCATCGTTTTTCTTGGGGATTTCTCCACTGCCCAAAGATTCCTGCTATCTGATCCTGAGCAGACTTCCTCCAGACCTCAGGACAAAAGTGGGATAGCGAAGACAAAAACAGGACTACTTGCAACAGAAGCAGAAGAAAACTTCTCGACAGCACGATCTCACTTCATTCAGGGGGAAAATGTTCCTAAAACAAACGGGAAACCAATTTCTGCTGAAATGAGCCTTGGCAAAAGCCTTACAGGAGAGATGTCTTGGAAATACAGACCCTCTGAAAGGTGAGCACTGCACTCACCAGGACCCATTGATTTCTTGCTACAGCCTCAGTTCTGCAGAAACCAACATTTCCTCAAAACACCAATACTGAAAAATGGATCATTTTGTGGAGAATTTGGACTTGGCCAAACCCTGCAGCACCTGGCTGGCTCAAATACTGAATGTTTATTGTTTGGGGGTTTTGCCAATAAGTTGCAATGCAAGCATTTTCTCAGCATATCTAATGTGTGCTATTTCCATGAGACCCTTTTATTAATGAAAATACAAAATAGATTAAAACAAAGCAGAAAAACAATTTCCTATGCTATTTGAAAATTATTCTGATCCTTGCTACTTACTGCAACAGTAAGGACAGATGTTCCAGTTGTCTGGAGGGAGCTTTTTGTGTGTGTGTGTGTGTTTTATTTTGTGCGAGGTTTTAGGTTCTGAGGGCTTTGCTTGTTTGTTCTTAAACAAGTTTTGCCTTAAAAGCTGATCTGGTTGGTTCTCTGTGGCAGCAGGGTATAATACAAGATAGTTCTATCTCTGTTAATCACATGCTACTACAGCAGTTCAATCACATTGTAGGATGCAGACAAGAAATGTCATAACAATCCTCAGAGTCAGTTTATCAAAGAACCATTTAATCTAACATACATTAAACATCAGCTACTGAACAGAAGTTCATACTAATTTCAATTTAATTGGAATCACAATGCAAATCCTCCACCTTGCTACAGGCTGCAAAAGGAAAGCTGCAGAGAAGCACATCTGATTAACCAAATGCACCGCAGAAGAACGAACAAAAACGGGTCCTGCTCTGCCCAGAGCTCTGTGTAGGCAATGCCCTGCTGAAGGTACCAAGTGCTGTAATTACCTGGCAGACAACAACATTTGACTCTATGGACCACCCCTCCAAGTTTTTACATATATCTGGGTAGACAGTTTCCAGGTAACTGGAACCAGGATTAAAGTAGACTGGAATATCTTCATCTGATATGGTCATATTGAAGTTTTATTTGGGTTTTCTCTGGTTTGGTGTGGATCAATTGCAGTGCACACCAAGGTCACTTCACACCATTGGAATTCAAAGGAAAATATTCTAAAATGCTGTAGTGGCAATAAAAATTGAACACCGATCCACAATTTATTTAAGTAAAAGTTATTTCAGAAATAAAACCATGTTTACCATCTCAGCCTAATTACAAAATTAATGAATCAAATGTATGAAATATGTTTGGAATTTCTCAAGGGTTCAATATTTCCTAGGCTCTATATCAAGAATCTCACTGGAAAACATTGCATGTAACAGGTTAGAAGTGGCTGACAAAATCAGTCAAATACATCTAATCACAGAATAACATCAAACTCAATTTATCCTTTATGCAAATAAGTATACAGGAAGAGCCACCTAAACTGTATCACTGCACATTGTGATCTATTGCATGTGTGAGAGGGCAATCAAATCAGACCTATTTTAATTAATAATAAATAATAATGGGTGGCAGCTTGCCTGTCAGGATTCACCTTAGAAAAATCCACATCAGCCTAAGCCAGACTGTTCTCAGTTCCTTCTCCAGTACTGATGTGTGAACACCGGGAACCAGCCCCGCAGGCACAGTGACCTGCAACAGCACCAACCTCCTGCCACCCTCCAGGGCTGACAAAACCTCCTGGAAGACAAGATTCCAACAATAACAAGGAATTTCCAGGCACGTGTTCAAAAGCTTCCATGTTGGTGGTGTTGATTTGTGATTTTAATGCCTGAGAGTCACTGCAAATCATTGCATTTCTGACTTGTGCTTATTTATGGTCGACTCCAAATCAATGAAAATCTTAGAGTTACTCTGGCTGCTGTCTGAAAGAGTAGGAATAAAGATAAAGTAAAGTGCATTTTATGGTGTATTAATAGCTATGATCCAGTAGTTAATCCCTTACAACACAGTCACAAGCCACTGCTTTCCAGTACACTTGCCAAAAAAACTAAGTGTTAATAATGGGCTATTTCACCATTGCCTCTGGTTTAAACCATTGCTGGGAGGCAGAAGGAAGCTTTTAATTTTTTTTTCTTCTCTCAAATTATAAAATCTGCAAATTATTAGAGTGCAAATTAACAAGTTTCTACTGTGTCTAGTTCATGTATATTTAAATCCTACTTTATTAGCTCTTAATTAAATACATGTAAGGAACCTCTGTTTGAAATACCACCACACTCTCCTAATCCCTTCATTATTTCCTCTACACAGTCCTTTTCTGATTTCCCAATTCAAATTGTTTTCTTTGTAAGCATTTTAAAGCTAGCTTTTACTGTTTCTACTTTCTAATTGCAAGCACTCTAAGATATTAATTTATCCTAATAGAGCCTCCTTCTTTGCAAGTACTGTTTCTAAACACATGAGAACTAAGGTGAAAGGCATAAAGACCTTAGTATAAACCATTAAAGAAACTTGCATCAGAAGCAGAAAAGTGCTCAGATGAGAAGGGAGTTGATGGACTCTGTTTGGACAAGGAAATGAGTTTCTTAGGTATAAAAACGATTTTCAAAACAGCGATAAACTATATGTATAATTTAGTTCAAATTCAACAGATACCTCTGGCTGAAGAAAAACAATGACGTGAAAGGCTCAGCAATGCCATAACCATTATTTCTGAAACACCTGCATTCTTTCAGGCTAGGCTGACAAACAGATGCTGGCCTTCCTACGCTCTGCCCTGATTGCCCACACACTCCAAGCCGGGCTGTAGTCTGTGCCAGGATGCACATCCTGCTGTTCCTTCTCTTACTGATGATTTGCTTGGCATGGCAACACTTCAGTTAAGGGGCCAGAGGCAGAACCAGGTGATGGACACACATCATTCCCTTCCTCCAGTTGTAACTGTCCCTTCAATTCTTCTAGAGATGCTCGTGTGCATCGCCTCCTAAACAAATAACGTGCTTCTGCCAATCCATTTGCTTTGTCAAAAACAGAGTGTGAGGAGCTGCTCCAGCAGCTATAAAAGGGGTTTAATGTCCAGGCAGGGCAAAGGGAGCAGCAGGGAACAATAATGTTTTCACCCAGCTGAGCTGCAGCTGCAGGAGGATGTTCGAGGATGCTCACCTGCAGCTTAGGTAGCAGTGCAGAGATCAGCAGCTAAGGGAGTGTGCTCAGAGATACACGCTCCATTTGCAGGGCCTTGCCCTTATGGATGCATACTTTTATTTTTGGAAATAACAACAGCTAAGTTTGGCAAATCACAACCCTTTTATTCTTGCATTTCACGGAACTGTTTGTTAAGCTGGAGAAGTTAAGTTATTTCATGAATAAAAGCATTCTTCTATTCCTAAATTATCTATAAACAGACTGATTTTTATAAACTCATGGATTATTCATGCATAAAAATCCTGTATTCAAATATATTGCTGCCTACAGTCTGTTTGTTTACTACATGCCGCTCTTACAGCTCCAACTATTTATGTCATGCTCGATTGTAAATCACATGGCATTGTTTCTGATCCAGAGCTGGATGAATGGAAATGCTACAAAGGAGAAGAAAAATGAGAGGCTTTATAATGAAGATGAAGCATTTTTGGAAGCTACCTTTCAGGGAAACCATACACTTAGAGTCTTATGTGTGTAAATATAACTCAAGAGAAAGAGTAAGGTAGGGTAAAAAATCCTCAATCATTCCGGGAGCACAATATTTAAATTTTTGCAGTATTCATGTAAGTTCAATTATTTTGCTTCTGTATTACAGGGAACACATATGCTGAAGGAAGTACAGTAAAACCTAGGTCCCCGGAGCTCAAATTTAAATCCTTTCCATGCAACAAAAGTAAAATGGAGACTGAAATGGGGAAACTGCAATCTGTTCTTGGTTTGCAGAAGCTTCTGCTCAATTCATTTACTGAACAGCAAATCTTCTGCACTACAGCATTAATGAGAATGGATACAAAAAGCTTTCAAACTTAAACAAAGAAATGGCTGCTACTTTAGGGTATTTTCAAGCATTTCCCAGAGATTAACGTATGAGGCAGATGCTCAAATACCAGCACACAATACTTTAATTTAGTTCAGCATCTCTGCAGGCAGTGGCTTCTCCATTACAGCTGGCTCCCAGAACACAAGAGAATGTTATTGCAGGGCACTTCTAGATTAAAATCCCCAAATAAGCTGTTAGAATTTACACACATCAATCTTTTGTAAATACAATAAGGCAGATTTAATTGGTTTTACTTTCATTTTATAACAAATGTTACTATCTATTATATAAGGAAGCTATTTTAAAAAAGACCCACGGAAAGGATTAGAAAGCAATTCCATAAGCGATAAAATAGGGGCAGAGAGTTATTATGGAGGAATGTCAGCAAGTACATAGCTAAGGTTGTTTACTCAATGCCAAACAATCATCTTTGGAAGTTGAAATAATAAACTTAAATAGTTTCAAATTAAGCCTTGCAAGAAATGGAGGAGTTATTGAAGCAGTAGAGGAAATTGGAAAAAAAAAAAAAACCACCACATAAAATGAACACACATAACAAATATTAACATGATGACAATGAATGTTTTATCTAAAAGAGTGAGGATGAATAATGCCTGGCTAATAATGACCGGCCTGATTTGCAAAGCTCAGAGTGGAAAGCAGCTTCATGGGAACTGAGGTGTTTGAACACATGGTCTCAGTTTGAACCCCAGTCAAGCCTGAAAAAAATATTTACAAGCTTGTCTTCTGTTGATTTTCTGTGAACAACTCTTCAGAGTTATGAATTTCTAGAGTTAGAAGGGATGTCTGACAGTGTGGATGAGCGAACATGGAGAACATTAAATTGTATTTACAGCTGTGCAATTATTCAGGACTATTTTCCAGTTTTATCCTGTCGCACTGCTAATGCTCAGTACAGTGCCTATTTGTAACAATGCCCACATATAAAAATACTTCAGTTCAAAGCCTCAAGCACTTCAGCGAAGGAAGAAGGTCTGTACCTCTGAGTGACCTGTCCTTTTCCCCAGAGCAGCAAACACACAGGCAGAGATATGGATTTAGCTGCTGCATTTTTGTCAGAAGGGTTTTAACCTTTTTCTGGGCAAAACAACCGACAGCGAAGTCATTTACAATTTCTGAGAACATTATCAAGAGAGAAGGTATTAATTAAAAAAAAAAAACAAAACCAAACAGCCAACCAAAAAACTCAGAAACACTGGTGTTAAAAACAAAACCATATTAAAATTATATATATTTATATTTATTTGTCAACACCTTTCTACCAGAAGGTTTCCAAGCTCTCTGGCAGGACTGCTGCTCAGGTCCAGAAAGGGCATGCAAATGACAGGACCTCAAAATCTGAGCTTTTACTTCAGTAAAGAAGTTTCCATAAAGTCCTAATTATAGACATCAGGACCAATGTGGAACAAATTAACATAGCTCTGTAACTCATTGGACAGCTGACCTTGCAGTGACCTAGCAGAGTAATAGAGTTTCAAGAGTGAAGTTTTCTGCACTCAGATATCCACAAAAATGAGTTAAATTTAGACTGCTTCGTTTACCTGTGTCTATTCTGTATCTGAAATCCCGACCATATTTTTTTTATTGTTCGCCTCCTGAGGGGTAACATAACTCTTGCTCTCTGACTTCTGTGTCTCTGGCACGTTCCTCTCCCCAGCCAAATGGGTTTCCTCCTCCTTCTCTTTCTTGCAGAGCTTACAAAGATGTCTGTGCACACTCTTCCTCCCTCTTTGGCAGTTCTGCTGGCTCCAATTTCCATAGCAGGAAACTCACCTCGCTAATAAATCAAAGAGCAATGGAAGAGGTGACTCATCACCTTCCTGTAAGTGGTTAAAATAAAAATGGACTATGGTCATTTCTGTGGTTTCCACTCTTCTTTTCTTTCAGCTCTGCTCCCCCCACCCCCATGCTGTAGATTTTATCATATCCCTGAGTTATTTTCAGCTTTTAGTGCAACATATTAAATCTTCTCTCCTCGCCTTTGCCATGTCATTTGATCCTGCTTTCCCCTCTTATGTGCAGCATTCATGGGTCTTCTGTGTCATTGAAGTCTCTTCCTTTATTACTGCCTCATCAGGGGTCACATCACGGAAGGGAATATCACCTGGAATATCCCTATTTTTTTTTCTGACTACCAGATGTGGAAGTTTTATGCAATAAAATCCAAGCATCCCCACAATACATAGTGAACTTTCTGCCAGCCTTATGGCAGGACTGCATGTGCCTCCAAGTGGGAGCCTACCACCTCCAAAGTGCACTTCGATCACAAGAATCCATCGCAAGCAATGCATTACATGGAGGTACATACATATGCCATGACCAAACCATCCCACTGCTCGAGGAGGACTGGTTTTGGTATAGGATTGCAGCATCCAGCCCTTGAGGGCATCCAGAAAAGGTTGAACAGCAAAATAGCTCTGAAAATAGAGTTGTATTTAGAAAAATAAAAAAAAAAACAACTTCCAGCTTTAAAACAGAAAGCAATTTTTTTTCTGTTTCAAATACCACAAACCAGCAGATTTCACAAACCTTCGTGATCCTTAGTGACAACGCAGACCCCTGAGCTGCTTCACTATTTAACGGCTCCAAATTCTCTCAGAGTTAAGCTTTGCTACTACAATACCATCTGCTAGTGCAGATATGCCACACAAATTCCTGAGGAAATTAGCAGAGCTGCTTCCAAGCACAAAGCTCAGTGCTGGAGGATTCCCATGCAGAGCGCTCTGAACTTGCACTGAGCTGCCTGATGCACTTTCTCATGGTGAGGCTCTGAAGAGGAACATCATTAGTTCATTTCCAGAACCTAGATCCTGTGTTAAAGCATAACCACACAAAACTCCAGCATGTAAAAGAAAGTTTACAACAGCACAGTGAAGATTTTCTGCTTGTTTGCTTTTACTGAACTGAGATCAGTATTTTGAAGTTGAAGCACGATGTGCACGAAAGCCAAGCCAGGCAGAAGAGATGTCCTTAACAATAGAAGTTACGGGCCAATCCTTAATTCTTCTTGGCTCTGCCTTCCAGGACAGTGAAATGGATCCATCCAGCCAAGGTTTCAGCCTCACCATGCTCAGTTTAGCCAGGACATTGCTGCCTGTAGCTGTTTGTTTCCAAGCCGAGTACGACTGCACTGCACATCGTGGTCTCAGGGAACACCGGGGTCTCCCGGGGCCAGAGGACAACACGAAGCTTAGGCCTGGAGCTGAACTAGCTGCCGTGGGACTGACTTGTGTCCCCAAAGCCAAGGACACACAAAAGCAACACAAAAATATCCCTGTGTCCTTCTTCACACAGTGCCAGCTCCCTTCAGACCTGTCTCTGCTGCTCCACCCAGGTGCTCTTTGCTCTGGAGGTTTAGCCAGCCCTCTGACATTTCTTTGATTTGGGTGTTTAATAGAATCGTTTAACATTCCTTTCCATCTTCCTAGATTTGTGTCGTTTATATTATTTATCTTTTCCCCTTGATTAACCAGCTGAAAAATCGATAGCAGTGTGTTTTATCATCGTTTCAGAGGAGCCCTCTGTTGTGCCACACTGCTATTTTAGGAACTAGAGCAGTTTGTGAATCTATATAAGCAGTTTGGCAAGCTGCTCTTTCTGCTTTTGCCCTCCCTTTTGCTCTGGACACAACACAGAAATCTTTCTGTGCCTCTGCATGGTGAAAATTGATATAAAACAGCTTTGGTCACTTTTATATACTTTTTTTTTTTTCCTGCTAAGAAAGTTAATACCATGGAAAAAACTGGTCAGGAGGATCAAATGTTTATGCAGGACGTCATGATGCTTTGGTGTGCCAGCTCTCCAAGAGTCTATAAGGAAGCCAGCCAGACGGGCTCTGAAGCCTGCACCCTGACCCCAGTGACCTTTTAATTTTTCAAAGTTTATCTAGCCCCATCCCAGCAGTACTTGCATTGAAACCAATCCCTCTGCTCCTGGATTTTTGGCAGAAGGTGACTTCCTTCATATGGAAAAGTGTTTAATACCAAATTAATGGTCTGTCTAGCCACTGTAAGCCCCCAACCCCCTCCCTGAGTCTCCCACTGGCAAGAAACTGTGAAATAATATGCTTGAAATTGCCCTAATTCTTCTCCTCAGTGTGATAGTTGTTTTTCTAATAAGCAATTTTTTGAAAAAGCCATAGAGGAGAAACTATTAGCTACAGAGTTGAATGACATCTTTAATAAATTCCTTTCTACGTATATAAAACTTAATTTTTTTCATTAAAAAAATTTGGGTTTTTTTATTATTTCTTCTCTTATACATTTTCACAGTCAAGAAAGGGCCCCAGAAGAACCCAAAAGGTTTCCATTCAGACTTGCTAGGACCAGAAAAGCAAATCACATTTATGCAAATCCACTTCTATGCCAAAAAAAAAAAAAAAAAAAAAGTCTAAGTAACAAGTTTATCTTGGTTGTAAAAAAGACAGACCTTGGCACAATGCCAACAAAAAATCCTAACAAAAATCATAATAAAAAGGAAACTGGGAGATGCCATAATTTTCCTAAAGCAACCGGTTTGTTGCTGTAACGTCTTGGTTCAAAGGAAGCTGCAACTGTCCTTTGAGATAAGGAAAAATCCGAAACTTTACAGCAGGGTTGCTGTGTCAGGGGACAAAGTGCTGCAGTCTCCTACCTCCCCCAGCACCAGGATGGGGAGAGTGCAACAGCAGCCCAGAACCACGGGACAGATGCAACGAGCTGGCTTGGGATGAGCCTCAGCGTCCTTTCAGTCAAGGTGTGACACTGGAACAGCCCAACCTCCTGCACTCTGGGGCTGCAGGAACCAAAGCTGTTGTATCAGTGGTTTCAGTTGCTTTCCAGCTTTAAAAAAGCGATCCAGCCCCCAGCTGTACACTCCTTCAGAGCTGAGAGCTGTGAATATCAGCAGCACCCCGTGCCTTAAGAAACGTCAGACAAGTCCATGTGAGGAAACATGAAGGAGCTGCCTGCAGTCCACACAAACTCCCATTTGGACTTAAACCACTGGATTTTCCAGGAAGAGGGAGGTACATTTAGATAGGAGCAATGAACAAAACCCCATAGTTTTAAGGCAATAAGCTGCCCTGTGTTGTGCTGAAATGCTGCAGGGCAGTATTTTGGCTGTGGCTGTGAGGGATTCGGTGGCTTGTGCTGCAGCAAAGGGTCATCTCCCTTATCTCTTTGGAGCAACACAACACATAGGAAACTATGGAAGGAGTGAAAACATTCATATGGATTCTGTTTATAACATTATTTAAGTTAGAATTTTCTTGAGTGAATAAAAAAACCTAACTGAAAATCTAATCTAGAGTGACTGCTGTTTTTTCTCTCTCTAGAAACACAAGTATGTTCTAATAATTTCAAAAGCCAGAGAATCTGGCACTGCCAGTCAAATAACAGCAAGGGAAGTACGAAGAAGGATCAGACACAAAGGTTTGCAATTCCCATCATCTCCAATACTGATACTCCACAAACATCCACAGCATCATCCTGCAGCTGAAAAAATCCCATGTCATTAGCAAGACCAAATGGTTGCACTGCAAAATATTATAATTTTATGTCATTTTTTCATCTCTCTGGGAGTCAAGAAGGACAAGTACCATATCAGCCTGTTCCACAGCAGCCCCAGGGCTGGTGTCCAGCCCACTGGACTTCAGTCTGAACCCCAAACTCAGACTGAGACCCAGTAATCAAAATAAATGTTGTTTTCTCTCATGTGGCTGC
Organism: Oriolus oriolus; assembly: GCA_013400235.1. Taxonomy (NCBI): domain Eukaryota; kingdom Metazoa; phylum Chordata; class Aves; order Passeriformes; family Corvidae; genus Oriolus; species Oriolus oriolus. Next base: position 1,077,836 of record VXBT01006889.1, read on the forward strand.
CAGAGATGAATATTTTCAAATGGGAAGAAATGAGACAGATGAGAAAGGGAGGAGAGCTAGAAGAAACACAAAGTTCAGATGGAGATTTCTGGGACTTTTTTGATGTCTCTGTGGGACATGTTCTGCACAGACCCACCAGTCTTCATTCTAAGATCCACTGCTCTGTCTCATGGTCTAGAGCTTTCAAGCAGTGCCAACACCTACCTTTCAGGAAGGAGCTCAGACTTTTTATATCCTTGGCAACAAACAATATGCTCATCCCTAATTCCTTCTCTAAATACCACATGGTGGCACAGCCTTGGAATTCTGTCGGTCTCAACACACCACTTGTGCTGTTGAACTGAGCACAGCTCACACACTCTGTGACCACAAAGAATCTAAAGGGATGAGCAAGGGACCTTTTCTGGAAAATGGCTCCAAATGATCAAAGAAAATAGAAGTTTCTTCAGAAAAATGCAGGTTATGATACACCATGATGATGCAAGTTTGGATATCCAGGACTATGAAAACGCCCAGTCAACTCCAGTTGTGCAATTGCGGTTTTTCGCAATATCTCTAAATCCATCACATTGGGTAATTAATGAAACAGGAGGAAGGGGGTGAAATATTATGCTTAGGTGTGGCTTGGGAGTTTATAGAGAATATGTGTGGTTAGGTATTCTATGTTTGTTTAATACTTCTGAGCTGTGGTTATGGTAGGATGCAATCATAACTACTCTGCTTGCTTCTTTGGGGTCCTATCCTACAATTTAGCTTCGAATAGTTCAGCTGTACAGTCTCCCCCACTCCCATCCTTTCACTGTTAAGTGCCTTTTTCTTACCCCCAGAGATCAAAGAGATGTTTTTGTGGTTCGCTGTTCCATCCACATTCCCGCTCCCTCCTCTCTTCCTTCCTTCCTCTGCCCTCACTGCAGCACATCACCCAGCAGCCCCAGGCATTAATCACTCACACACTCACAGCAGCCACATTCAGATGAACTCATGGAGCCAATATCCTGCTCTGTCCATTACCCTGTGCTTCAACAGCTCCCTGGCTCTCACTTGCAGTGCAATGAATTCACAGCTTCTGTCTGGCTGTACGTCTAATTTTAAGGTCTGATTTTGATTCTGAGTCAAATCGAGTACATTTGAGTATTTGATAGAGACTGTGAGTCTAGTAGGTAAATGATAATTTAGGGAAAAGTCTCCAGAGATTGCTGTTTCCTGGACTCTGCTGCCACCTCATTCCCACAACACCTTGACAAGGCTGAAGTTACACATTTGATTGGAACGGGGCAACAGCTTTATTTTCCCAACAGGAGAATCTGGGTCAGCTGAGGAATAAGAGGACAGACTTCATTTTACAGGGACATCAAATATGAAAACCACTACTCAGAGTAGACTATCCTTCCATTAGGCTAATTTAGGTTAAGCCTTAAGCCCATCAGGCTAATTTAGGTTAAGTTTTACCAAACACTAAAATAAATGAGCTACAGCTCTTTTTCCTGGCATGATGCTGGGTACTGGTCAGGTGAGAGCTTGGATCAAGACCAGCTACAGCAGATCATGACAGATCTCACCTGTTGCTTATTTCTTTTTATCCCATCACACTAAGCAGACTTGCACATTAGTAGAAGTTTCCAAAAAAACAGGTTTGCACGCTTAGAGGTTTCCTCACAAGCTTTTGTTTGTCATGCATTAATACACAGACACCTTCTGCACTGTTTTGCCTATGAGGTCATAGAGTCAAAAAGTACCTCACAGGCAAAGCAAAACCTGCATTGATATTTTTCTGCCTTTTCAGGCAGGTTGAATGATTTTTTCCAAAGGCATCGTTAAATGTTGCTGGTGAACCATTCCACAAATAACCCTTGCACACGGTGCATTGCAGCACTTAATATCCAAATCCCCAGCTATTCTGGCTGGACTCTCAGGTGCGTGGTATATTATGGGCTTCCCCACAGGATAAGCAGAACCTTCATCTCCATTGTGGTTATTCAGAACTACATATTTCAAATTTACTGTCACAAATACATCTGTTATATAACACTGTGGAAACTGTTGTCAAAGTAAACAGCCCTGTCATGACCTTCCCTTGCATTTATTTATACAAAATAAATTTGGAGAAAGGAAACAAAGGAACAGAGTTAAATAGAGTTAGCAGTTAAAAACACATATTGTAAATCTCAGAACATTGTTTTTCTGCTTTGCAATAAAAATACCAAAAAATACAGCGTGTATGAAGCCAAGGATAAATAACTCAAAATATTGTGAATAAATCAGCAACTGAGTGTGTATAAACATCACCTCTCAATCCGCGTGGAGAATACATGAGGCATGTTGAGAATGCTCAGTCACTTCCATAGGAAGTCCCTCAGTTCCTGCTTCAGGATTTTTCATTCTACAGCACATGTGGATGGCATTGTCCTGCTCTTCAGCCTGCTTGAATTTGTTTACAGTGTATTATTACTTCACTGCTAATAAAGGACACTGTACAAGAACCCTGCCAAGCAGTATTTTTGGTAGGGCAGACTAGGCCTTAATTCCAAACACATAAACAAAACAAAAATTTATTGTTAAGGGACAGGGTTATTTTCCCAAAGGAACATCTGTTCCTTACACATCTCATGAAAATACATACAATAAACCATAAGTTCAAAACAGAACCTGTATTCAAGCACTGCCCAGCAGAAGTCTAAGATCCCTGGAAAACCTCTTTTAAACCCCCAGCAACCCGTAGGCTCGAGGAGAACCACTTCCTCTGTATACACTGCAGCTCTTCAGAACTGCAGCCATTTGGCAGCGAGTCTGCAAAGCCACAAAAGGATGGGAATTAGCTGTGTCAGCATCCTCCCTAGCTGCAGAATGTAGCTCAATCCTTCACCCTGCCAAAAATCAGTTGTAAAAGCCAGCGTGACAGCCTGGAGGAAGGTAATCCTCGCCAGCTGTTTCCAGCTGAAGCCAACCACATCAGCAGCACACAGCGAGCACCAACGTGCAGCAGCTAAAAAGCTACCACCTGAGAAGTGGGGAAGATGAAGCCTGATTCCAGGATCAATAAAGTGCCTCCAGGATGCTGATGGTGCTTAGCTGACCTCAGGCAGCTGATCCAACAGAGATTTCTGCGCTGTGCCGGCTGCACGTGGCTGCAGGTTGTTAAGGATCTCAGTACCAGGAATGGGAAATTCTCATCAATCCACCGCCTTTGGACAGTGCAGAAAAAGCCTAACCTTTTGCAGAACTGCTAACCAGAGTATCAGAGCCTAAACGTATTTCAAACCTTGATTAAAAATCAGGTCTTATTATTAGGTAGGCAAAAAAAGCAGGGTTTTCCCCTTCTTTTCAGCATGTCTCAGCTACTGCCTGCCCACACATGCTGTGAGGCACTCGAGAGAAGTACTGACTGAGGCACAACAATTCACACCATGTTCAGTCAAACTTGCGGGGAGCTGAGACCAAACAACCTGTCTTGTTTTCCCAGTGCTTTTGCTGATAGTAACTTTAGGGATGTCAGATCTGTTCTTACTTGTTCGCCTTCGCTTCCTCCTTCACACGTACCGAAACAACAAAAGGGCTCTCTAACATGTGTGTAGAAATGATGAAGGCTTACAGCTGTCATCTAAATATTTTTATTGAAATGATAATCAACTGTTTCTAAGAGCTTGGCTTTGCTACAAAGATAGCAAGTCAGAATAAGGGTATTAAGTTTCCTCTGTTATCAATCAGTAATTTCTGTTCTAATGCTGCTAAACGTGCCTTTGAGGCACCCTCTCCTCCTGCTGCTGTTTTGCTCAAGGGAAAAAATGATGACTTTTTCTTATGTTATACCCCATTACACCACACAGCTTAGGCTACATGCTCCTGCTATACTAAATGCACCATTCTGCTCATCTACACAGATAACTAAATTTAATTACATTAATAATTGCTGTGGTTTAGTACGTTGCCAAAATTTACCTCCTAGCTTGTTAGACCTACAAATTTAATTAGCGGCAGTGAATTTTAAATGAGTGATATTATCTAAACAATTATTTAAGGGGGTTTGCTGTTGTTGTTTCTGCACCACCTAAACAAAATAAACAAAATAAGCTATTTTCCTCACTGCACTAGTGAGGACTGAGCCTGTAGCCCAGACACTTGTGGCATAAGGAAGAGACTCCTTTGGATCCACTGACAGGAGTTTTGAGGGTCAGCTACAGAACAATAATTTCACCAAGTGCCAGCACTCCTGGAAGTTTAGTTCTATCTCATTTGCACTAAATGCACAGTGGTCCTCATATGTCAGATAAGGTCCTGGCTGGACCTATATTTCCAATATTCACATTCACCTGGAGTTTTTTGTTTCTGGTACACAACAGGCAGAAGCCTCTGTCAGGTTCTTTCCTCCGTGGCACAAGGAACTCCAAATCTCCTTCATTCGTTTGAATTTGAACTAAATCTTCTTTATCTTGGACATGAAGATGATAACGCATGCTTGTCATTCTCTTGTACTCAACACAACCTTAAGCTTAAGCAAACTCTGATTTTAGCCAGCTGGTAATCACTAGTCATTCTTCTACATTTATTTTATCTATATTAGCCATATTCCATGAATGTCACCCATAAATTTCAACCACTAGGGAAAAAAAAGCCACCAAAAAAACCCTTAAAAATAAAATAAACACCAAACCCACAGTGTTTCTTAACCTCATCAGTCCCCTAGGTGGGTATTTTTTTGTTGTTCATGAGGTGGGTTTTTGTGGGGTTTTTTGGCTGGTTGGCTGGGTTTGGGTTGTTTTTTTGTTTTATTGGTTGGTTTTGGGGGTGTTTTGGCGGGGTGGGGGTGGGAGAGGGGTACCTCTATTGTATCCTACAGGTCTATGAATTACTTATGTCACCTTTCAGGTTAAAAGATATCTGTTCAAAATGTTTACAAATCATCTTTATAGTACTAAATCATGCTTATGAATGTTTTCAGTTTTGCAGAGTGAATGGCCTGTAGAATCAATAAAGCAGCCCACCACAAAGCTGGATTAACTCTCTCTCATAACTGCACTTACAACAACATCCATGCTTGAGAAAAACGAAACTAAACAAATCGGCCTCGAACATTTACACCAAAATATAGAGGAGCGGTGAGCTACAGTAAAGTGCAGAAAGAGCCTTCTGGACACAGAAAAGAAATAGGTTACAAATTGTTCACTACACTTAAAAAGGAAGTGTTATTGGAAAACGCATAAAGCTCTCCACCAGTGTGTGCAGGTGACATATGCCTGAGCCAGAGAGGTGATGTCTCTCCTGCAACTGAGCTCGTTTGATTCCTGCAGTGATAACTCAGTTTGTTTCTCAAAGTGAGACTTCAGAAGTAATAAAAGGAAGCAAAACAAATGTCCTTTGCCAGCACAACAGTGGTGATTTCTCACTCTGCCAACATCACATTAGCTAGTATTACTCCAAGTGGCTTTTCAGTTCTTCGCTGGCATTATTGTACGCCTGACGATAGAAAAAGAGCAGAGAACAAAGCCTGAAGCTGATATATTTGCCAAGTCGTCTTGCTCAAGCCAAAAGGAGGAATGCTCACCAAATTAACATCTTGCTCTGCTTCAGCTTCAAGTGGTCTGTCATTTCTGGGGGCATTGTAAAGAACATGTGCAACTTGCACAATGGCTGCTGGGGAGCAATGCTCCTGTGCTTTTTGCATGATATCTCACTGTAACCCATGCAACAAAGCTGCCTGGATGGCTAAATTAAACAATGAAAAGGACATTGAACATCTGGAAGGCTGCAGGCCTGGCAGAGGGTTGGCATATTTTACACTTCAAGATAATGATCTGCAGTTTTATGTGCTTTCTGATGGCCACGACCTGATTGCTGAAGACACAAATACACCATCACCCACCATGCCTCATCAGTTGTGATTACAAGAGAATTACTCAAGAGGAATTTCTTCAGATCAAGAACATGATTTATTGATCAATTACAAGAGAAAATAGTCTCCTGATATTTACATTTGAATTCAACAACTCATTTCTCAGTAGTGAACATTTAATAATAATGATGAACATCCAAGGTTCCACAGAAATCCTGTTTCCAGGAACAAATCTCAATTGGCTTTGAAATCAGTCTTTCAAAATCTCAAAAGTTCTATCCCAAAAGTTGGACAACCAAACACCATTAGATGTTTTTGAAATGTTTTTGAAATGTTTTTGAAATGTTTTTTCCTTTTTTTTGATCACATTGATAAATAATTGCATCTAATTGATCTCACAGTATAAACGAAAGGTTCATTAGTAAAATAAGTCTCAAATCAAAACAGTTCAGAAGTATCCTCCTTATAAAATTAAAACACATCAGACTATTAAATTATGGTTATGAAAAAAATGGTAACTGACTTACAAAAAAAAGGCTGGAATTAAACGTTTCTGAATAATTTACATGTTAGATTCTGGGAATTTATTTGAGCTGGAACTTGCATAAAAATCCTGAAGGAATGCAGAACCACTTGGGTACCAACTGCAGGGTGAGTTTCAAACAGGTCTCTGAAAAACAACATTACTAGGATGAATCATTGCCTCAAGCACACCACTGAAGACGGAGAAAAGGTAACCCACAAATCAGTAAATCTCCCTTTAATGCCAGTTCCATGCTCCATATCCAACTCCTACACTGCTCTTGAGAAGGAAGGCAGGTTTCTATGTAACCACACTCACTGTGCAGTATCTCACAAGCTCATCCCAAGACATGAGCTCCAAGAAGATCAGCATCGCCCAATAAATGTACAACTACGGGTACCAAGCCCATCCTTTACCATAAAAGCTCGCCTCAAACAAAATGCATTGAAAGGAACTACAAATTTAAACCCAGAGACACCCCCAAATTTAATCTTGCTTTTCTTTCTAGTGCGCTTAAAAACTGCATGTTGAATGTTCTTGGAATCCAGATGAGCAAACACAGACAGGAAATCCAAATCTTGTATCTTTGCACAGTCTTAAATTCATTTACCAACATACAAAATTATACAAAGATTTTTTCACTGTGCTGCACCACACTGCATCATCAGCTCCTGAAATATTTAGGAAAATATTCCATATGAAATTCAGGTTAAGCAGCTACAACTCTCATCTAATTAAAGGAACTACTTCTTTTTTTTCAAAAACTAAGGCCTGTGTTGTTGGCATAAATTTTCCATATGCACGTTAATAGAGCTTTCACTGTTTTAAGTGTGCCATTTACCTGGTGAGGTTAAAAGAAAAGACTACCAGCACACTATTTAATTAACAAACTCTCATTATTTGTGCCTTGTCTAAATTGAAAGTAAAGCCAGTGTAATGAGATTCAGCTACTGTTCACTCCACTTTGCTGATTTTGTGGAAACCATTTTTGTACTCATTCCTACATCCCATGGTAACAGTGCAGAGCTCAGGGATGCACAGGTGAGGTGCCACTGCCAATGTCCTCAGCAGTGACACAGCGCCAAAACTGGCACCCAAGTGCTTCTCTGTAAAGGCAACACAAAGAGATGATTTTGTCTGAACACTGCTTGGTTAGATTTGGCTCTCCCTAGGGGAAGTGCAATCTCTGACACTTCACCTGAAGGCAAATTCCAGGATCCAGTATAGAAAAGCTCATCAGGGGAAATGAGGCACATCCTGTTTACTTTTCAGCTCACTTAGCTCATTAACAGCCACGAACACAGACACCTCACCAAATTTGGGGTACTTTATGCATTCTTGCAATACAGGTTTGTAGCCATATTAGTTAGTAACTTCGGGGCGTTTTGTTTATTTGGTTGTTATTTGGTGTTAAGTGTTACGTGTTTTTGTCCTTTGATATATTTGGTTGGGTGGTTTGAGGGTTTTTTTGCAATCTAATGACTATACTTTTTGAGTGAGTTACTGTCTCAAAAGGATATTTGACTCTTATTCAAACAGATTCAATGAGAAACTCACAGGAGTGAAGTGAATATTTTGATGCAGTCCTTTTTCTAATATCCCTCTAGATACCACTGGCAATAAAAGCCTTGCTTGTAGCAAGAATTCCAGCTTTGTTTGTTTTTAAGTAATGATCACACTCTTTTTTCTCCCCCACCATTTCCTGAAGAGGGATGAGCAATTTAACATCACATTTTTTCAGTGCAACAAATCTTGGTTATGTTCCACTTCAAAGTCAATGTGTAGCCCAAGATCTGACACACGAAAAAAAAAAAAAAATAAGAGAAAGATGGATTATTGTGTCTTTTCTCCAAAAACAGCAGTCCCCTTAACAAGTCCTTCTTGATCTGAATGCAGGCAAGAACCCCAAACAAAAACTTTTTTCAAAATGAAAACGTAGCAAAACAGGTAAAATTTAATTAATGCTACAGAACTAACGCTCAGTACCAGCAATGTAGAGAGCGTAACCATACCTCAGTCCCCTGTGTTTTCCCTTCTTGTAGCCCTAGTGCTCTGATGAAGCTTGCACAATTACAATTGCAGAGCTGACCAGATAAAAACCATTCTGTTTTTATCCGGCAGGAATGAATTATGCAGCCGGAATCACATCCCTGCTTCCCCAGCCTCGACGACACATCTGCTACATCGAACCCAGCCTTGCCTGGCAGCCCTGGGGAGCGCACTGCCTGCCCCAGGGTCACTGACAGCTGCCAGCAGCACGTCCCACAAACTGCTGGATAAATCCATTCGACAGTCTGGGACCGTGTAAATTTTTCCTCAAAGCTGAATGAAAAGATGCTTTGCTTTCCCTTCCTATTAAGTTTTATTTTGCTGAGGCCCACAGCACACGCACCACAGTCTCGTCAACAGCTGTTTTTCCTTCTGAGCTTGCCCTGTCACTTAGGGATTTGAATTTTTGCTGATAAAGTGTAATAGAAGCTGCTTCCTGCTACACCACAGCAAAACAGATGTTTTAAAAATTGTGGTAGCCCTAAAGCTGGTCTCCATAGCAAAATCTGTCTCAGGCTAACTTTCCTTCTGTCACAAAACTGGACATTATATTTGTTTTCCTGCTGGTTGATTGAAGTAGGTATCAAATAAACATTTTAACTAAGATTCCTTTTTGGATGAGCAGGGAGTCACAGAAAGCAGCAGTGTGAGAAGGGAAATACAAAGGCAGATATCAAAGAAACTAGGAGAAGAAGGTGCTCAAGTAGCCCCTGAGCTCACCTTGCTACTCCCAGGCACAGGCATCAGCACCTTTGGCACTCCAGGCAGGTGCCTCTCAAGCCCAGTCTCACAATGTTGAAGTGATTCCACAGCAGCCCTACGCAATCTATTCCAGTGACAAATTATCCTGAACAACTGCAAAGCTTCCCCTCCTGTCTAACTCCTGATCTCTTTTGCTTTAATTTAAGCTCATCAGTTCTTGTCCTGTCCCAAGAAGACACGAAAAACCAGATTATTCCCTTCCTCCAAACAGCAGCCTAAATCTTCCCAGCCATCTTCACCTCCAGACTACACAAATCAAATGCTTTCAGTTCGCTTTCATGGCTTGCATTTTCTTTTATCATCTTTATTGTTTGCTTCTGGTCCCTCTCCATCTGCCATGTACCAGCACAGGCAGCCCAGCTGACACAGAGCCACCAGGCAGAGGGAGAGGCTCCCCTCCTGTATTTAATGTGCAATATTTTGAACCTTATATCTTTACAGATGATGCTTTTAGGGTTTTTTCCCCTCATAGTTTCCATTTTGACACAAAGAGTTCAGGACTGGAGGACAGCTGCAGCAGTGAGACTGGATGTGCAGCTGAGTTAGAGCCTCACTGAATATTCTGGCTGTCATTGCAGATCCAAGTAACTTGTGGACAAACACTGCCAATGCTCTCAGTTTTAGGATCCAAGACATCTCCAGGAATGCTGGAGAGCAGTGAAATCTACACTGTAAACACACACATTTTTATTTATATACAGGTCTATTCTCATTAACACATTTTGTGCTCTCTGGCCCTGGGACTGGAAATCGCCATAGTGCAATCTTTACAACCTGCAAAAATAGCCATCATTTCTCTATTCCCAAGGCCTGGCCCTGAAAGGAGCTCAACAATTGCAGCTTCTTCCTCTGCAACCACACAGTTACACCCAGTTTGGGCATGAAACACTTCCCCCATGGCTTTAGGTGGGCACATACCTTCTCACACACTGAGGAGTTATGTTTGCTAGCAGACATTATTTCTCCCAGCTCACCCACATTTGGATGATTCCTAAATAATTCCCCAAGGTATTGTCTGGTATTCCAGCAGCTGGTGAGCTGACACCACCAAGCTTTGCTTTCCAGTGTTTTTCCTCATCTGCTCCCCCTGCATTTGCAGTACTCCTCGGTTTCCTACTCCCACTTCCAATCACTTTATCTTCCCACATAGTATTCCAAAACTGTCAGAGGTTAGACTGTCAAGGCTTGATATTTCCTTATCTTTGTCCTACTCCCTAAATTTCTGTCTAAAATAAAAGCTTTGGAGAGGCTATCACATGCCAGGCTGTGCATTCTTGCCTCCTTCATGTCCTGTGCTTCACCCTTTTCACTGTTATAGTGAGGTTTGTCTGTGTCAAATGTGCTATTTACACACATACCCACAGCAGAACTTTTGGGCTGAGTTTTAAGAAATCTTTCAAGTTCTGCATGGAAAACAAAGAAAGGACCCTACAGCAAAATAAATAAATAAAATAAATAATAAATAAATAAAAATAGCTGCCAGATCCAGGGCAGCCATCCACTTAGAGTGACCAGGTCTCTCTAAGTTCCCAAACAAAGGAACAGCAAACACCTCCTCACCAGCCAGAGGTGGATGCCTGCCCGACTCACTAAAATAAAGGGAAATATTGAGCAGTATGGTAATAATTCACTCAGCTGGAATAAACAGACACCTGCACCTGAACATCACTGGAGAAACTGCGTTTCTCAAAGCTATCTTAGTAACTTCAGGAAGAGGCCCCTCCACTCAGCTTGCAGTGACATACAAGAGTGGAGGACACCAACAGGTACGTGGCACACTCGGTGCTTTTGTGTCATTTGCATCAGTACAGATGTCCCTGCAGAGCCATGTGAATTTTGTACATTCTAAGCCATGCACCAAGAAGGAAAGAATTGCATCATTCCATCCCGAGACAGAAATAGAAAGTAGACTAGTCAACGAGAAGAAATTCCCAAATTATAGCTCAGAGCCTGAAATGACATCTTAATGTCTCATTGGAAAGATCAGAAAGGAGAAAAAATTCAGCTTAACCTAGACCTGGGAGAACCAGACAAGGCAGAGATCTTCAAAAGACCCTCAGGGATCATCTGTTCTCCTGTTTATACTCCATCTGTTTCCCCCTCTCTCTTTTCACGTTCACTGTGCTGGTACTGGAATCCTGCAGGTGAGCCCCTTAACCCTCACATGCTGCAGGACTCCAAGCAAGGCTGCAATTCCATCACTGGCATATTTTCCACTTACTTTCTCAAACCACAGCATGAATAAGCTTCTTGCAATCATTTACTGGTAGGAGAATTCATTTCCCTTTATAACCAAGAAAACAAAACAAGAATTCTCCATCTGCTTTCACATGCCAGAAAAATGTTTGGCTGAAATACCCATCTACGTGATTCAGATATGAAAACTCTTTGAAGCCTTACTATAAAATCTGTACCACATCGCACCACAGCTAAGTGCAAAGCCTGTAAGACATTGTTACCACTTTTGAGAAAGGTATTTCTATTAGAAAAAGTCAGTTACTTAATGCAATATTCCTACCCAAGAGCCCTAGTGAAACAGCCTCTCTTACAGAAAATAAACAATTAAATAAATCTAAGTGCAGAACAAACAAGTCATTAGTCTAGTCCATGGAAATAAACAGTAATATCACCAAAAATTACAATACTTGTAGTTCATAACTCAACAGATATTTCTATAAAATACCAGGTATCTCCATACAGAGTTTGCAGTCCCCCCTCCCTGGGAAATCATCAAGAGTTTCCATTGACTTTTGCTGCCTCAAAAGTTCACTTAATGAAACAAAAGTTATAAAAGCAGGATCCCAATCAGCTGCTGAAGAAACTGAGAGCAGACTCAAGGCGAAATTGAGGCAGCAGCTGTACATTAGAAGGCAGTTCATGATACAGAAAGGAAAACACAGGCAGAGGAGGGACCCCTGAGTTCTGCAGGCAGCCCTGACAGGAAACCCTGAGCACACACCACTGTGGTCTGGAAAAAGAAAAAAAAAAATTTAAAAAAATCTATAAATATGCACACAGATTTACTAATCTGTCTTAAAACATATACTTTTTATGTAACTAATATGGAAAGCAATTGGTTTTTTGTGACTCTAACAACTCAGGGAATGTGAATTTTAAACTCGCCGAGCTCCCCCACAAAGAGCATCTTTTTCCAGCCTGAGATAGCAGAGGCTGGGGCTGGAGATCAGTGCTGGCTCAAGAAGATTATGGCAGCTGAGCCAAGAGGTCCCATCTTTATGTAAATGAACAGACAGCCTGTGACCTGTGAGAGAACCAGAGAAGCTGCAGTGCCCATCTTTCCTGCTTTTAGCAGGAATCATGAAACACCCAGAGGCTGCGTGGCAGGAGGTAACCAGAGCAGCCTGGTGAGCGTCCAGCTGGGGGGAGTGTTCCCCCAGCTGTGTGACAATATGCCTTTGCAAATTACAGCCTTTCATGCAGTAATTATAGCTAAAATCTTCCAGTCTTGCTGGAGCAGGCGACTACTGCAGTGATTCCCAAGTATGATAAGCAGCAGCAACTCCACTGATCACATTAAAACCCTGGTCCAATTAGAGCAGAGGGACTAACACAGATTAACACAATTGGATCAAACTGATCCCGTGGAAAGCAAGGCCTTTTAGAGGTTCTCTTCCAGGGAACAGCAAGGAGTTGGACAAAGCACAGAAAAAGTCGCTTTTTTCATGACAGGAGCTCTGGGTTGAGCACAAGGTGCACACAGGGTGAAAAAAAAGGAGGGGTTCTAGGGATATTTACTATTTTACTTTGTGCACATCACTTCTGAGTTCAGAAGTGCTTGACCAATACTCTCAGGCACGTGGTGGGAGTGTTCTGTGCAGGCCCAGGAGTTGGACTTGATGATCCTGATGGGTCCCTTCCAGTTCAGCATATTCTATGATTCTGTTCTATTTTGTGATTCTTTCCCTGGTCCTTCTCCTCTTTAATTATAACTCCATGTTTCAAGAAAGTTTCAAAGGAGGTTGCTGTAAAAAACTATTTTCCTCTCTGAAATAGATCACGTTTCTTTTTTTTTTTAATATACATTAAAACCGCTTTCAGATTGTACACACACTGAAAAATAAGACAAAGACTATCCAATCTATTTTGTCAGACTTTGCAAGGGTAGATTTGCTGAGAGATGCAAAGCCTTAAAGAATTAAAGGATTGCAGCTTGGATGCAACAGATCCTACACACAGGTAGGTAAAGAGATTTTGCTGGTACAATAATCAATACTGGCTGCAGGCTTCTCCATTTCTAAGGTATTCTACACTTGTTTAAAGCATTTCTACAAAGCAGGGCTTAATAGTTTTGCCAGTGAACATGGTACCATCAGTGCCAGCAAGAGGAATTCCTGGAGCTTTTCAGGCTCTCCGGAAGGTGAAGCACACCAGTGTGTCAGAGAGAGTATATGCAATAAAAGGAGACTCTCAGCTATCTCATCAATTATCCAGGCAGCATTTAATGATGGATTAATGTTCCAGGAAAAAAAAAAAAAAAAAAATCACTAGATAAAACCTGATTCTTCCCCACATTCTTTTCTGTGCCCCTGACAACACAATTTTAGACATTTCACATGAAGGACAAGTATCACAGTGCCTTCATGTTGCACAGAGAGCCTCTTTCTTCAGGGTCTCTCAAAAAGAAACTGGCACTGAAGATTTCTTTTATGAGGCTACAAAAATCTGTCCCCCAGCACTGACCAGGTGACCTTCAGAGGATTTAAGATCATCCTGACCTACCTTCCAATTTTTACTTTTAACTGACAATTTCCATTTCTTCCTGACAGCAGACAGATCCCTTGAAAGTCATTGAGATTACCATCAGACAGGAACTTGGGCAAGCAGAAGGAAAGAGGCTGACTAACAAATATTCCAGTTTTTAAAATCTGAGTAAGATATGAGTTGTTAAGTTGTTAAATTCCAAGATCTCCGTGGTGACCTGTCAACCTTAACTCACATTTGTTCTGTTGGGAAAGAGGAACAAGTGCTCTGCTTGGCACAGCCAATTCCATTTCTTCTGTCCCAAGAAATTACAAGTTTCTGAAAACAGTGATTCTGCTCAGACCTGGTGGTTTTCTTCTATCTTCTCACTCACTTAAAATTGCACTTAAAATTTCAGCTCAGATTAAACAACGAAACCCAGTATTTCTCCGAAATCACGTGGACAATTCCAGTCACTATAAATGCAATAGTGTAACACAGGCCATGGCAGCCAGGCAGAGCACAAACAGGCAGGTGCTGAACAAGTTTTCTACCACAAGCAGCTTTGCCAGCAAATATCTGGCCTGCAGTACCCTTGCTATTTCTGTCCTGGATGTCTCTGGAGGAATGGCTGCCAAATGAAAAGTACCGTACCAATTTGTGCAGTGGTTTTGTGATGTGCATAAATGAGTTCTTGGATGGGCTTAAATTCATCCTGACTCGTGATTTAAGTGCAAATTTAAATTCTGGTGTGTCTAAAGGGGAAAGGTTTGCGCATTGCTATGCAAGCCTGCCAGCTGGCCCCCACTGCCACTTTGTTCCTTTGCTTTTAAAACTAAAACATGAAGCTTAAAACAGTTGTTTTAATATTTAGCACTGTAGAAGGTCGTGTTCATGCGAGGGCCCTGGAGAGAAAAGCTTTTGAGCAACTGGGGGAGTCACTAGAAGTCAGTATATATAGGACACATCACTTGCATCACTTTTATATCTCACCTCTCCTGACGATGAACTGGGAACTATCAGGCTTGGCCAAGGACTGATAGAGAACGACTGATACTGAAAATGAAGTTAAACATTAGATGTTGGGCTGAATATATGAGTGTTCTTTGATGAAACAAAGGCACGGACGAGACTATAGAGGTCTTTTCTAGCTTTCAAACACTGAGGTGATTTTAAGGTGGAAAATTCAGCTCCACATGCCAAACACCTGATGCTTAAAACTGCAGTTCCAGGGGCTTGTTAGAGGTAACTAGTCCAGCCTCTAGCTACTGAGTAACACATGCCTTGCACTTACTATATTGGACACTTATGTCCTACATCTACCCTTACAATTTTTTTTCCTTCTTTAATGGTCTGTAATCTACTCCTTAAAACTGCCCTTTCTTTGGCAGTGTTACCCCTCAGTTACTATATTTATTCTAATGTGGCTTTACGAACACTGAAACGAGATGGAAAATTCTCTCGCTGCCCGTGTGAGCACCCATCACCCTGCTCACCAGGTTACCACCATGCCCCAGGTGATTATCCTGCAGAAATTCAGAAATATTAGCCCTGGTTGCCCTATAAAGCTGATTTAACCCCCGCTTGTGAAGCAACTAAACAGACACACAACAGGATAAAATAGAAGCCAGCTGAGCTTTCACTCAGTACTTTTCAAGATGAGTAAAGCACACAGGAATCATTATCCGGTCCAACTATTGTATAAGATGTTAAAAGGCTTTAAAATCAGAGGCACTTGTTTTAAAGCATATTTAAATATTTACTGCATGCATTGTGACCTCTCAACTTGGTGCTTGACTTCCAGCTCCTGTAACAGATACAGACCTCATACTCTCGGTACATCTGCCAGGACACAGATTCTCCACTCCTACTGAAAGGAGGGGGAGTGAGAGCCAAACCACTCCTCTTGGACCCCCTTCAGAGTCCAAGTTAACTTCCTTTAACTATGAGAAACAAGAAGCAATTAACTATTCCCCATTATTGGAGATTTCAATTTATTTTGGAATTACAGTCTAATTTTCCCTCACAATAGACCAGGAACAGGTTAAATTTCTTTCACTTAAATTCTTCCACAACTTTCACCTACATGTAAATGTAGGTACTTTCCAAGTACTAAATTGTCATGACAAGCTACCTTGTTATGGGCATGTTAACAGAAACGTTTATATGCTTGCTTAGTAATGCAAACCTGCCCCTACTGTTAATCTAATAATCAGAAATTCCATCTTTTCCTAGCCAGATGCCAGATTTCTTCCTTCCTTAAAGTAAATAATGTCCCCTCTATACTTGTATATTATACTTCTAGATCCATGCCAAAGTTCATGTCATGAAGACCTTGTGATTTAAATGCATCACATGAGACACGGGACAGCAACAAACCAAATAGAGCAGGATAATGGGTTTGAACAGGATAATGTAACCAGCAGTTGTCTAAGAAAGGCTTGGAAAAGGACTAGGAAACACACTGTTGCTCGAATAAGATCCTCTGTTGCCTTGAGCTTCAGTGGCTATTTTTGATTTGTTCCACTGTGCAAAGAAACACTGGAAAAAGCAATGTTATTAAAATACAGATGTGTGGAGAGAACTTAATTCCTTCTGAATACGTCAACATAGCCTGAGCTATGCCATCCTTCTCACAGCCATTCAGGCAGCTGCCTGCACAACATCCACACAGAAATAACTCCTATCCTAGCTATGGAGGAGAAGCATTACAATTTTACTCAGCTGAAGATAACCTGCATTTATCCAGAAACCTGATAAATGTAACTGATCGCTTGAAAATGTGAAAAGCACAAATTTGGCAAAGACTTATTCTCCCCTACCGATCCCACTGGTAAGAGCTCCAAGCAGAAATCCTTCTCACTTCAACATAAATATGTAGCAGACTTGCAAGAAAACAATCCTGTGAGCACAATTGTTCCAGCTGACAGAGAGTGGCTGGTGATAGATAACAGGAATATTAGTGAACAAGGAGCAGAGTTATTCCTGCACTCGCTCAGCATATCCAGAACACAGTCACTTTGTCTCTGCAGAGTCTCACTGTGCCACACGAGCTGCTCAGGAAGAAGACTGTGGTTTTAAATACCTTTCCCACCTAAGTGCACAACTCTGTAGTTATCTGCAAGGCCGTTTAATTTGCAAGAAATTGCAGCACCTTCTTTGGGCACTGAAACTCTAAACACAACCACTTTGCTTTCGGAAAATATCATTGATACTCCAGTACCAGAGCGTGTGCCGTGGGTAACCGGTTTATACACAAGCAGATTGTTCAGCTCATGGCCAGTGAGTGCTACCGTACCTATTCCTGAGGGATAGCTGTGGGGACAGAAAGACAAAGATGTGCATCCTGTTTTGGGTCAGAAGTGCTGTGTCGGCTCAGCCAGGCACAAACGAGCCTGCTCAAGCCCCACTCGCAGCCTGTCCTAAAGCACGCGCAGCCCGGTGTTCCTCAGCTCCACAGCACGCTCAGGGGGGGCACCGGGCATCTGTAACCCCTGTGACCACCTCAGCCACAGGCTCTGCTTCTGTGACTGTCTTTTGCTGGAGTGATTCATCCCAAAAAGCAGGTTTGTGGTACTGATGTAGTCATGTTCATATCACAAGCGTTTCTCCTCCTCAGCGTGACCCCAGGCTTCAGGCATTCTCCAGCAAACAACAGCTGGCTGCCTCCAGAGCAAAGCCACACATTTGCTGGTGGGCTGCAATTCTGTGGGGCTGTACCCAGGAGAACCTGGGCATATCCACAAGTCCTTCCTGCTAAACTGTGGAAGAGTCCCTCAAAAAACAGTAAAAACCACTGGAAGACAATGAATATTCCAGCAGCTAGCCCTGGTTCACTGCCAGCTGAGTGAGTTGTTGGGTCTCTCTCCTTTCTCCTTCCCAGCACCTCTAAATGCAAAGAAAAAACGAAATTAAGGTCATGAGCAGGAGTTAAGGACTGTTCTGAATTAAAAATCCTGCCTGGCATTTAAGAGCAGAAACTTAAGTTACCAGCTCAGCAGATGAAATGTAATGAAATACAGAGAAACACAAGCCTCTGTGAAATACAACACGAGTAAGAAGAAATACTTCCATTTAGTCTGGTACTTTTCTATGTCACAAATCAAGCCAGAGAATGACCTAAAGCCCAAAAACAATCAGAGTTACTAAAAATTACTGGTAGGAAAAACTCCTAAATGCTTTAAAAGGCCAGAGCTGTTTTTAAAAGCCATTTAAAAACATACATCTGCCTCCAGCACTCAGGTATCAAATGCTGCTTCTCCATTTTCGTTTCTCCTGACACGTCACACACTTTTCTTTCCCACCATCCACAATTATAACTACAAGAATACTTGGTGTGACACACTCAGTCTCCCCCCTAAGCACAGAGCTCCTACTTCAAAACAAAGCGAAAATCTGATTTATCAAACACAGAACACAACAGCATTTCAGATGTCAAATATCCTCATGCTAAAATATGTATATCCTTGACAAACTAATTGTTTTTCTGTGGCACTGTGACCTAGACAAAGCCTGAACCTGCTCTGCAGCCCTGATCAAGGGGCTGACAGCAGGAAGAGTGATGGATGGCAAAGGCAGCCACTTGCTCTGGCTGAGCAGGCTCCACTGTACCGCCCATCCATCACTTTGACAGCTAAAGAAATTCTGTTCAAATTTATCTACAGGGCACTAAGCAGGCAGAAGGCAGAGCATATATCCCACCAGCTGAAAGGCTAGATAACCAGAGAGGAACATTAGGCCATTTAGTTTCCAGAAGTAAATTGGTAAATCCCATTTGGCTCCGCTGGCTCGGCAAGTGAGATTATGCCAGGAAGAAATGCCATGGAACTGCGACTGTGAACACGGTAATGGTGTAACAAAAATAAAAAATAAAGTTGCTGGAAAGAAGTTTTCCCCTCCTTGCTTTTATTTAGAGAGAAAAGCACAAAGAAAGGATAAGAAAAAATGAAATAATTAAGTGGAGCCTGGGCACTGTGTGTGCTGTAAAGAGGAAAAAGATGAAAGGTCATAACATAATCGAGTCCTTGAATACCAACCACCAGAGTTTTAAATCAGGACTTGACTGACACAAAGGTTTAGCTATCTCTGTCAGTTTTTCAAACCATAAATAAAGCAATATTCTGCATTACTTTGCAGTGAGTGATGACAATATTCTCCTCTGCACATGCACTCCTTCCCAAGCTGACACAGTGTGTGCTTGTATCGTACCTGTCACATCGCCTGTGTTAATGCAATTCACCAGAATAAACTTTGTGTTATATAACAGTAATGCACGTTAATGTTCAGTACATAAGGATCGAATAAAGCTGACACTTCTGTTTTATACATGGAGGGGAAATCGATTTGGTTGTGGCAGGCAAAAGGATGCTTTTTAAAATTAAGCTGTAGTCAAGACAGAGTTGGGCAGAAAAAATTTAGGCCCCTCAAAGACATCTTTTTTTATCGCTCCTGCCTTTCACTTTTCCTCTTTGAAAGGCAGCAGGCTGCAACTTGACTGCACCAAAATACTCCACTGGGTATTTATCTTGAGAACTTCCTGCAGGTGATACAGTGATTTTCTGTAAATTTGTAGATTAGAGAATTTGATACTCATGTTGAGTAAACAACTGCCTGTCAGACTTCTAAATGTTTTCCTGCAGTAAGGGGGAGAACCATAATTGCCTGAACCGCTTTGTTTGATCTGTAAACATTGACACTCTAATTAGTAAATTGGTGATCTGAACATCTCTCACTTTATTTTAATAAACTTCTGTAATTTCTGATACCACACTCATGTACTCTAAGGAAAGGTTGTAAGGGTTTTCTCAGAAATATCTGATAATTTTAGCATTATACAAGAACTGACTCATTGACTTTTGAGTTAACTGCTCTTGAAATAAGCGTTATGTAGTTCCTAAGTACTTGCTTTCAATTCGGTGAGAAATAAATCTGAAAACCCCCAAATAAACCTAAACTGCTCACTCACCTTCTTCTCTATTTCTGCATTGTGTAACCTGTAAACTTTTAAGCGTGTTCTTTTAACGATGCAGGAACACAGACCCCGGTAACTCATCTCAAAGACATCTCTCACATTTGAAACAGCCAAATTCCCACTGGCTCTGGGAGCACAGAGAGACCAGCTCAGCATTCCAGTGGCTGGAACAATATGCACGCCTGAAACCAAGGTGTTGAGTTTTACTTTTGAGCACTCAAATAGCTGCTGCAGGCAATTCAAAGAATATATGTGACTGCAAGAGTATTCCAACCTTTCTGGCTGGCAAATTGCTAAATCCAGGGAGCCACTGGTTACTTTTTTGGGGCAATTAATTGAGGAATTTAAAAATAAATGGGCACAGTTGGATTTACCAAAAAGCTTTGGGCCCTCTTTAGAAGGACAATTACCATTTTTACCCTAGTTCTCCTGCAATCTTGATTTTGTAATTTCCCCTGAAAAAAGAACGTAGTAAATCAGAATGTTATGAAGGCAGCCTTACCAAAATTCCCTCAGCCTGTCTGGGTCAAACTTCATTTAATTAAATTACTTGATTTCCATTCTAAAGTTCAATGTTATTATTCGAAGTAATCCTTGCTATTATATTAATAACACCAAAGAAGTCTTGCCATGCAAAAAGCTTTTAGGTTAGGAAGAGGTTTTGACCATGAAGGAGTGTAATCAAAGAAGTGCAGCGGCATTCAGGAGACAACTTAAAGAATAGATGTCTCTTTAATAGTGCTTAAACTGTCTACTCCAGATCACAATGCTGGTGTTGTTCTTGCTTGGCTGACCATATGGAAATTAAGCTTTTCCCCTGTTCTTCACCGCTGTTTTCCTAATGCTGGCTTCTGAGCCATTTAATTACACTCTGTCATAAAAGTGGGTGCTCAGCCTGACAGGAACAAGGATCACCTAAGTGCTATTGTGATGGCCGGAGCACTTGTATGGGCAATGGAGGTGAAAACCTTTACACTTCAGAAGGAGAAAAAAAAGCATTTCATCAGTGACAACACAATGCCCCTCCTAAGCCTAAACAATTGCAAATGTACAGGCTCTGGACCCTGCCATATTCACAATAAGGCCATTCACAGAGACTTTGCTGAGGCAAGTTAGGGCAGAAGGGTCAGAGGGCTGTGAACTTTGATCTATCCCTTCAAATTTGGCAGGCCTTAAAAAACCTCCTGCTTCAGTAAGTTTCTTGATTAACCTAATAAGAATTACACAAGGAGTGCTGTGATCTTAGCACTGCATCGGATTAACTGCCTGGACTGTGTTCTGTGAAGCCTAAAAATCTCATCAAGAAGCATAATGAGAAATAGACGATGGAAGTGTCGAGAAAAAGGTCTCGAGTTTGTGTTTTAATTGTGCAGGCAAGGAATTGAAATGAAAGTTACACGAGAGCTGCATTTTCTGAAGAAGCAGAGTATTTGTCTGTGGAAACATTATTTTTTAAACTCTGAGGAAAAAAAAAACCCTGACAAAATTGAAAGCTCAGAAGTGTATTCAAGATGAACATTCAGTAAATTCAGAAACAATTTCTCCTTTTGCCACCTTCCGCATAGAATAGAATCTAATACCAACATTCATATTTATGATAAATTCTAAAAACTAGTTCAACAAAAAATGTCACCATAAGCAGCACTAAATAATATCCACAGCTACCTTATCAAAACCATGTCAAGAAAGGAAGAAATCTGAATTGTTACAAAGAAGAAGGATTAGCTATTAGTATATTAAGAATTTTTTCCCATTTAATGAACTACCACTACGTTAGCCCATTTTTATTACAGGACAATATAATTTAATTTATAAAATTAATCAAATATAATTAATCTTTGAATTATCAGGATTATTCCTTTTCCGTGGAGATGTTTTGAAAGGCTTCATTGCTAACATAAAACGGAAATCTGAGTAGCCACAAGAAGTCTACTTTTCAGAAATACTAAGAATTTCTTGAAAGGCCTAGGTAAAAAATATTCATCTCCAGCACGCTTAGCTCGTCCTTGCAAGACATCTGCAGACTGGAAGATCATTAAGTGACTGTGTTTTGGTGTCCTGGTTTGCAGTGGCTCAAACAGACAAAAGACAGAAGCTGACTCATGCAGGACAGTTCTCTGCTCAGCTCTGGATCAAGTGCCAGCAGAGGCAGTTTTGTCCATGCCTTAAAAAGGAATGGGAGAAAGTCTCCAGCTATGTGATGAATAAAAAAAGAAGTAAAAAGAAAACGCCACCCCACCAAATCAGTGGGGTTTTTTAACAATTTCTGTTCCTGTTAATAAGGTGTCGGGCTCCCCTTTAATGGAAAGTGCTTGGACAGCACTTGGGATCAGGGTCCCAGGTTTCCACACTCACTAAAGACTGCATTTTAAAAATCCAGAAATTATTATATCTTCGAGCACCACACAAGTCCACGGACAGGATTTGTTCAGAAGGACACAAAGCACTCCCATGAAAGATGTGATGCACCACGAAGTGGCTGTGTAGCTGCGCTGGGGAGCTGCATTAATACTCAGCCACAAGTTTGGATATATCTTTAGCATCTTGCACTGCATGCTCACACATCAACAGCAAAACGTCCCCCAGGAAACATTGCAAAATTGTTTCTTTGAAAAGAAAAGTTCACTTGTGGGTCAATGGGGTAATTATGGCAGAATCAGCCTGCCAGGCTTCAACAACAGTTTCACATTTCAACAATGCTCCTTCCCATAGTTCCAAGTAAGTGATTTCTCCTATTCCATGTACTTCTCCTCTTATGAAAATAATAACAATAAAAGA
Source organism: Oriolus oriolus (assembly GCA_013400235.1). NCBI lineage: Eukaryota > Metazoa > Chordata > Aves > Passeriformes > Corvidae > Oriolus > Oriolus oriolus. The sequence goes on from VXBT01006889.1 coordinate 1,100,447, forward strand.
AAGCTAATCAGTGCTGTCAATTAGGAGGAGTCATCTCACAGACCAGAATTACACTCTGAAACTGAAAAAGGAAAACATTTTAAGCTGCATTTTTGTCACTAACATTCTTATTTGTATTGCTATTCTGTCTCAATGTTCCTATCTGAGTTTTCTGTGGAAGAATTTGAAAGACCCTGATATGGTATCTTGTCTGTATATCAAGGAGCCCAGAGAACCAGGAGGGAAACTCCTCCAAGAGTGAAATAAAACCTGGTGCCAAGTTGAAAGCAGCATGTTGCTAAACTTGCTGGGAAGCTGTTTACATATACAAGCCACAGTAATTGCAAGATAATAAATTTATTTATCTTCAATTAAGCAAACCTCATGAAATAAGCTTACATGTCATTTGTGCTGTCTTGCACACATTTTTTTTTAATCACTGTTACAAAAGCCTTTTTCCAACCAGGCCTGTTAACAGCAAAATTAAAATGTAACATGAGAAAACCATCCTTTATAGCCAATAGAGAAGAAAGCACCAGAAGGAAATAAGTGCTAATGATTAAAAAAGCAAGCAGCACTTTGAAAAGACGTCAGATGTGTGTGGTTTATTGGATGGAGCAGTGATGCCATCCATCTGCTTTTGCTTTGCATCAAAAGAGAACACTATGAGCAGCTACAGACGCAAAGGCAGACTGGTGACCCTGCCTGAACATCCCCTTTAGTCACTTGGGACAAGGAGTAGAGTCAGGGTAAAGCCCTGGAGAATAGCAATAAACAAAAAGCAGCCTTGAAAAAATAAAATTCACGGACATGGTAGTGGAAAACCCACGCTGAGAGCTTGGTTCAGCATCAGCACCAGCAGTGAGCAGAACAAGCTCAGAGCGGATACACCCAGCCACGCCAGCAAGGCCCTGGGCATCCTGGGCTCCTCCTGGGTGTTTGGGAGCAACTTTCACACCACCAGCCCTGGCCTCCCTGAGCCCAAACAGGATGAGCTGCACTGGCAGCAAAGAGCCCAGGGTTTGATGTTTGACCGTAACTTATGGTCAAGGACCCAGATGTATTTGCCTTCTAGTTTGTTAAATAAAGAATTTAGTTTACTAGCAAGTCTGGGCAATTCTGAACATTTAACTGCAAAAATGATGTTTAAAACTCCCTTTGATGTTGTAGCTGAGCTGCCACAAGCAGAGAACAATAGGCCAGAGACCTGAACTGCCATGCAGGTAAAGAACAATAGAGAAACAGTTTCAATAAATTTTCTGTAAACCTCACACATACCTACAAGTCTCCATAAATTGAACACCAGGGAGAAAGTTACCAAAGCAGAAGTATGCATCTGAAAAGAGTTTGTCTTGCAAAACAAATATGCAGAAAGAAATACAATATATATATTTTGAAATTCAAAACCTCCTTCTTGAAAAGATTTGTCTCTCTACACACCAGCACCTAACTGAAAATGTTTGCTTGAACTCCTCATGAAGCGGCACTAAAAAATATTCAGAAAGGTTTAATGTTATTTACCTGGAGAATCATTTAAAACGCCTCCAGGAGAAACTACTGTGAAGACCTTTAAAAAGAAAAGCAGACCAGTGTCTTTTTCTTTCATGCAGGTATGGAAAAAAAACCCCATCAATTTAGAAAAAGATTAAGCCTACATTCACTTATTTTATTTTTATTATGACAGTACATCCAGATTTATAACCACTGAACTGTTGACTACACTGCTTTTGCTTCTTCCCTAACTAAATACTTCAGCCTAGTCATCCAGTGCCTTCACAAAACCGACACCCTGCCAAGCAGAGGAGTACAGTGTCTGCTAAAGCAAGATTAATCTCCAAATAAGTGAGGATAAGGAACAACTCTGTCTAGAGCATCTCAGCATCCTTATGAGAACAGTTCAAACACAGTTGATGCATTAGGTTAAACTGCCTTGGCAGTGGCCTGTACCATGAGCCCAAGGCAGATGCATCAGTCATGGAAACTATTTTGCTGTGCCTATTTACCTAGAAACACTCCAATTTTAAACCTAATGGTCTGATAGTATGGCAGGAGCTGTGGCTTGTAAACAGGTAGGAAATTTGACTCTGAGGGAAAACAAAAAACTGTTTCAAGCTTTGCTTGCCTTTCTTTTATTTTTTCAGGACAGGGGTTTTGCAAAGATTAAATAGTCATCTCACTTGTGAGAACTACATAATGTAACAAAACTGATTCATTGCATTGTCACTAAGCTTTGCACGGGCTCCATAGGAGCGTCACTAAATAAAAATGGTTCTCAGTTTTGGCATGAGAAATGCACTTCTCAAGTAGGAAAATATGCATTTATCAACAGCTTAGCTTACCTGAAAATATTGCTCTGTTGGAAAAATTATTTCTGCCATTTGCAGAAAGCGCGTATTTCAATTTTCAGCCACATCAGCATCCTACTTTATTTATGGTTACTCTTATTATTCGTGTTACCTCTAAACCCAATGATCCCAGCCATGGGCCAAGAAATGCACGAATCCAGAACAGAGTACAGTTGGTAAAAATCTCACATTTAAGCTAGGAGCAGTAGGCAATAGATTGTGCAGGCAGACAGGAAACAAAGACAGATCAGCAAGCAAATCAGTGCCTGCTTTCTGTCAGCATCTGGGAAAGGATAGCTCCCACTGAAAATTTTCATTTAAATTTTGAAAAGAAAATTATTGCCCATCTGCATATTTTCTGTTAATACTAAATATTGATATATATGTAAATACAAGCACATTTATTACTATGATCAGATATTTACAATTGCTATCATGAAATTGTTTAAGAAAAGGCGAAAAAACCACACAAATTTAAGGGCAAGGGCATACTCAAAGCAGCTTCTTCTGCTGGATTTATATGAAGGCATTCAAAGGGGCTCATACCTAGCGCTGTGCTGGTCAGGGAGGCTTTCCAACAGCAGAATTCAAGAAGGGGTTACAACACAGAAGCTTTAGATTAGTTTTACTCACTGTTAAGAGGTGAGATAAAACACAATTCACAAATTCAAAAAGATCAAGTAGGGAGGAAGATCAATATGAAAGGAATTAGTGCCTAAGTTTGCAGATAGATGTGCCAGCATGTTGCTTGGATTTATAATTATAAAGCAATTATTACTTAGCTCAATAATAAATTATTAGCTGCCATGGAAACTACTGAAATATAAGGCAAGCTATTAAAGGCAACGAGATGGTCTGCAGGAGACAAAGGGAGGAGGCAGCTTATTCATCAGGCAGACTGTGCTCTTCCTCCAACCCCTTGTGCTATCACACACCACTTTGGGACTGCTCAAGGAGAAATTGCAAAATGCCTGAACTCACACAGAGCCAATTGCCAGGGTTTAGCAGGGCTTTTTTTTGCATTAAGATGATAATTTGATTATAGAGTCAGATATTTTTCTGGTGTAATCCTCGGGATATCACATATCCTTTTTTATCTAAGCAACTAGTTGAAGCAGCTATTTCCAAGAACTTGTGGGGGACAGGTAAGGCCACTGAAGAGCAGAAAAGGAGAGTTAATGCCTTCTATCAAAAAGGATAAATTGAGGAGCAAGAAAATTATGGGCTAGGCAGCTTAACTGCAGCTTCCTAGAAAAAAATCATGAACAGACAATTCATTTGTAACCCCCTGGAATAAAACTACAAGATTATGAGCAGCCAACATGGATTTTGTTCAAAGCAAATCACATCAAACCAGCCTAATTTCTTTCTGTAACAAAATAAAAGGCTCTGACTTAAAGCACTGAACGCTGCCCTGATGTCCCTGTGTGCAAACAAGGCAAGTTTGGTCTATGTCAAAGGACCATATGACAAACAAAATTATGCCTGCAGATTATGGACCTGCACATTGCTGAAGTGGAGAGATGTATCAAACAGGGCTGCACAAACAGCTCTAGATGCCATTGCCCTGAAAATCCGTCACTGATGACCTGTTGATGGAAGAGCACGTGTTATTAAATGCAATTAACACAGAGTAGAAAGTCGGCCACTACTCTGGAAGACAGGATTAAAATTCAGAATGTTTACAGGGGATCCCAGAATCAATACAAATCAATGATGCCTTTCTGTAGTAAAAAAAAAATAAAAAAGGCAGCTACAACACTTGAACCATAAACAGGCTTCAGTGTACACTGGTACACAAAGCTGAGGTTTAAGTCCATCCCTACCCCTTATTTTGTGTGACTGACTACAGGACAGATAGATTGGGACAAAGCAAAGAGAAAGCCATTAGAATTATCAAGCCCAGAAAAACATGATCTATGAAAGCAGGTCTAAAGATATGGCTGGAGTTAAACTTTAGGGGAGAAAAGCTTTCTAAACTAAGAACATGCAGTGAGTCACCCAGGGAAGTTCTATCTGGAGAAACTTTTCCTGGAGGTCTTTTAGGACCAGTTACAAAATGTTGTAATTAGGAATGTCATAGGTATAACTGACATCATCTTCCATCAAGGAGGCACAACAGGTAACATCTTCAGGTCTCCTGTGGTCTTATTTTTCTAAGAATTCCCAATATTATTTTTTCCCCCATTTCTAATCTCATCTGGATGAATTGTAAGGAATTTGTCTGGGGTTTCCAGACATGAGGTAGCCTTTTCCTGGCAGAAACCCTAGACTGACTACAGACAAGCATACCCTCACAGGGCACATATGCAATATATTGAATGCTTCTGCCAAGGACTGTTCTGTATCCAGAAATCAACAGCACATGTGCAATAATCCATCACTTTTGGGAAGCATCAGACTTTATTGAATAGGCACTGGAACAACAGTGCAATATTCAGGGAAACTGGAGTCCCAGAAATCCTCCAATTCTTTGAATACAAGAGGGATGAAACAACAGGAGAAATATTCCTTGGTCACAACTCTAGCCCGTCGCTTTACTGAACAAAAGCACTCATTCTCTCAACTCATACTTTGTTTCTCATATAGTTTTGCTATGAGCACTCAACTGGCTGCATCTGTGATTCCTTTGCATCTTTGAAACAAAAAAAAAAATCAACAATCTCTGCCTGAGCTCCTCTGTTTACCAGTCTCCACAATAACTCCTTCAATCACACACCTGAATTCTATTACTAGCACTCATATAGAGTACACAAGCTGATGGGGTGGTATTTTTTTTTCCAGTTTAACTCAAACAAGGGAAAGTGGTTCTTCAGCTTCAGAAACACTTCTACCAGCATAACAGTATTTGCTCTCTCATGCTTACAGAATCACAAAAGCAATGATCTGTATCAGAAAAATCTGTGAGGGAATTTATACTAAATTTAAAAAAAATAAGAAATGTTACTGGAGCTGGTTGCCACAGAACAGGAACAGTGCAAATAGTTGTAAGGAGGAAAGAATGCAGAGATGGTAAAATCATTGAAAATTCATCCTGAGCCATCCTGGAATTGTTTAGTTGGGAGCAGGTAAGCAAATCAATTTCTAACTGTTGCCCCTCTGACAGCAGGCAGCAGCTGCATCACTGCCTTGCCTTGCTAAGCAAAAGCAGGGGAGAAGTCAGTGACTAACTCCAGTCAATAAGCACACCCACTGCTGTTATAAACACAAAAGAATTGATGGTAGGAGCTCCTGAACAAAGTTTCTAATTATACTAATCCCAAAATGTATCGGCAGAAATCAGTTCTGCATTCCAGGCCACAGGAATTGAGGTGTACAGCTGTGTGCAGCCCCCCTGAATGTAGCAGGGTCTCAGAAATTCTCAGGAGAGAGTAGGACCTGGTTTAATACAGTCTTACCATATGTCTAGATCTGAATGGCCCTGGGTTTATTTTTTTTTTAAAATATGCTTCCTGTCCAGGCATCTTGTCCAGTGTGAACAATCCCCCATGGAATTACAACAAGAAAGCTTCTGCTGATTTGCCAAAGGCCATCATCTCCTGTTTAAAGTCAAGCCCATGTTTGTTTACTTCAGGTGTTGTCTTCCTCCTTTCATACCAGCAAGCTGAGCTTGAAAACAGTGAAAGACAAACCTCAAAGAGAGGTCACCCTGCATCAGCAGGAGTTATCTGGGCATGAAGCTCTGCCTGCAGAGCACCATCGTGGCAGATTTCTGTCTCACACCTGAGGCGGGCGGGATCCCCTGCGCACACAGTGCGAGTCACCGCTCCAGAATAACCTCAGCACTTTGAAACAGGGGATCCACAGCCCTATGGCTTCTCTGCTATTCTCTTCTGGCTTTTCCCCAAAAAGAAGTATCACAGAATAGGGCAGAACACAAGGAAATATGTTCACAGAAGCTACGAAGTGGGCTGAGCTGTTTCTGTCAGCACATCAGGGCCCTTTGCTCTAAACGTGGCTGGTTTCAACATGCAAATTCCGTGTCATCCACAGCGAGAACCAGCCCAAGGGATGCCCGTGGAGGGGCTGGTGATGGCTGGTAGCCCCAGCCATAGCCACACAAAGTGGAATGCATCATAGTTAGAGCAAACTCACTGTATACTATAAGACATCTTTCAACACGGAAAAAGCATAAGGGAGATGATGACCAAGCATGAAAGGAGACCCTTTCTTTCAGAAGTTCCTTTTTTCCTGGTTATTAAATCAAATCTGACCATCTCCTGAATTTATTTTATCATCTTTTATTGAATTTTTATGTAACATTTTCCATGCCATATTACTTCCAATTTTTCATTATTGCTGCCCTATTTTTAACCTCACTCTTCCCAGAACTTGGCTCACAGATGCGATGCATAAATCACAAGGCCACTCTGGCTAATCTTGTAACAAAAATGTAATTTATAATACTTTGCATAGAAAACAACAACACTTTCCACAAATGCTTCAGCACTGAAGTTTTAACAGCCAAATATGTGAATAAAGCATGTATCTTATCTGGCTATTAGTTTGGTATATCACTTTGGAAAGATCATGGTCCTCCCCAGACTTCAGTCTCTCCACGGATGAAAGATACTTGCCATTAACATATTTCTAGAGAAGGTAGATAACAGATGTTAGGATGTAGATATAAGAGAGATGAAACAAAGATTCAGTGTTGATTTACTGGGTTACCAGATGACCAGCCCTCATAAATCAAAATCCAAGCAAGAGATAAGACAACCCGATGGAGTTAGCCTCATCATTTCTTACTGAACTCTTTATTTCACATTTAATTTGAAATACTATTATTTTAACACAATCCAACTGTACTGCGTTCAAGTCAGAAAAAGATGCCAAATGTCCACAAACTTGCTGACACGATAAACAATAAAGAAGGTACTTTATCAGATCCAAATGGTAATTGTCATCTTTCAGTTCCTACAGATAACATTTGACACTATCTTCCTTTTATCTGAAAGCATGAGAAGCAGGCAAGACATGAAAAACACCTCTCAAGTCGCTACACTAAATAATGTTTTGTGCCTCCAGGAAAGAAGTGGTACAACCAAACAGTTTTGAAAACATTCCATCCTATCATCACAGGACAGAGCTAATACAGACAAACAATTAGACACCTTACATTTATGCTGTACCTCCAGAACTGCTTTATCTCAACAGCATCACTGTACCCTTCACAAGGCACCAGCACTCTGATTTGCACTGCTGCCTGTTTTACAAGCTAATCAGCCACATCTTTTCCTTAAACTCCATTTCTTTTGGACGAGCATTGAGTAATGTCTGTAACACATTCTTGATATGAAAGCTGCTCAGCATCATGAGTCAGTGCCCTGCTCCCCCAGCAGGAGTGACAGATCCCGGCACTGATGCCTCAGCTCGGGTTTCATTTCATTTCATTTCATTACACAGTGTAATAGGCCAATATCCACAGCTCGGGCAGGCCGAGCCAGGAAATTCAAGCTGCTGCTGCTTATTAAACATCGTGCCATCAAATCACGTTAGGAGCATTAAAATGTAAATAAATACGGTTGGGTCACTGGTTAGACTTCTCCTTAGCTCTTCCTTAGAGTGGTTTGAGAAAGCTTTTTGCAAATACCTCGGCGAAGCACCAAAGGCTCTTTAAAGATGTTTGCCTTTGAAGATCCAGCTGCAACAGGATTAAATTTACTTTTGCAGCAGTCTGTGGTTACAAAAAGACAACCTCACAACTGAGGGGGTACTGGGATACCTGAAGTGCATCCTAGCAGCTTTCAAACCATTGGAGCCAACCAAGGCAACCACCTTTTGTGTATGCCAAGGAGGGAAAAAAAAAAAAAAAGTTTTAAAAGTGGTAATACTATTGATGTGCTCCCAGAGTCCATCTTATACACAGAAAGAGTTGTGGAAATATATTCCAGTTTCAGCTGTGCCACCTCCAGGGAATGAAGTTTAGGTGCCCTCTCCCCAGGCCACAGAGTGTGGGGGTAAAGGGTGTTTATTTTCCATATATTTGCATATCTTGGATATGTACTATATACCTTAAATTTAGCCTCATTCCAAATGAACTCACTTCTACTTCATGTTATTTTTAGATTTTTTTATTTAAAAAAAAATCCAAGCCCAAGCTTGTGTGTAGGCAAATATCTGAGTGAATGGGAAGCCAAGGATTGATTCCTTTGAGGCTAAAGGCCTGCACAAATCAAGATGCAGAGAGCCTTCAATAAAGCACACTATGTGGATGACAAATGCTGGTATTTTTCACTTCTGCTCTGACACAGAAGTGCCCAGCTGGGCAGGCCTTCCACAGCTACACTCCATTTGTGTGGAAGAATTTGGTATCAAGGTTTGCTGAGCACTGGGAAATCTTCATGATTATTGAGCTACAGTAACTTCACCTTAACCAATGCTGAGGGCTGTGGGACTCCAAATATGATGCCTCATCATTTCAACGTGGTGCACACTGCGTTTAACCTCTGCAGAGGGTTACAGTAAAACAACTTAACCGAGCACCTGGGATCAAAGAAACACATTCTGACCATGTAACAGGTATTTCATGCACTCTTTAAAGCAATCATAACATATTAAATATCATATTTAAAGAGAGGCATTACCTACAGTTTCATTATGCCTCATTACACCTCCGAAATTAATATATCTGGAAAAAATTAGGAAAATGTAGGGTTATTGTTCTCATTTATTCAGTGCCTTCCTCAAATATGATAACGCAGCTATGAAGTCACTTCATAATTAGGTAAAGAAAATGGACTGGAAGGAAGCAGAAGCAGCTCAAAGTATTGAGCTGATGCCCAAAAAGTCAAGGAAAGTCTTTCATTGAGCATAATGGGCCTCAGAGCAAGTTCTGGAAAGAGCTCAGTGCCTCTGCAATGTAAGTTCAAGGTTCATGCAGAGCAAAGTAAAATCATGGACCCCTATAAATTAACTCAGCTTTAGCTGACCTTTACCTGACTGCCACGGAGAAGTGAACAGCTCCTTGGTTTCTACTGTAGAGGAAGCCCTGCTAATAAACAAATGGGGTTCCAGAGGTCAAAATGAAATGGAAACCTCTTTGTAGTCTATTAACCTGTATATTTGTTTGGACAGGCACAAGAATGTGTTGAGAAGGAAGCTGAAATGAGAAAAATCTTTGGGCCTGTGACATGGAATATAATTCTATCAGCACCTGATTTTTTTTTTTTTTTT
>VXBT01006889.1:1109993-1239450 GCA_013400235.1 Oriolus oriolus
TGGCAATGTTTTTTTCCTACGAGTGGAACACATGGTATTAGAAATTCAGCTCTGGTAAGTAATCACACATGTGATATCAGAATTTGCTTTCCATTAACATTAATGCCAATTCAAAAGCATAAATGTTTATAAAGGGAAAACAGGCACAACCATATCAAGTCACTTGAAAGGTGATCATGTGCGTATTCAAACTGCCTTTACAATCTCAGCCCTGTTCCTTTCAACCATCCCATTGCACAGTGCCTGTACTATTCCCATTGCCACAGGTATGCACACGCTATTTTTCTCTCTCTATTAGAATTTGTGTCAAGAGTCCGCAAATGTGAAGGTTCTGTAATGAAATTCTCATCTTGAACATGTTAAACCACAGCTGTGAAAGACAGCAAGACTAAATCCAGGACAGTGGGTTTGCAGTAACAGCCAAGAAGCTTTAAACAGTATGAAAGACAGAAGCTTAGAGGTTCAAAGCCAGCTGTAAAAATTCTCATTTGACTTCTTGATGCAAAGTTAAGCAGGGCTGCTGTAAAGAAATATGCTGCTGCCTTGTATTTCAAGTAGCTTCTTAATTTCCACAGTGTATCCACACTTTCTCCACATTCTGGTATCACACTGTATTTCCCCCACAAACTGTCTGATAACCCTACACATCAAGAGGATGCTGATGGTGCAGCCATACAGATGTGCCTGCTCTAAGTGTGTTGAACTCCAGACTTGGGAATCCAGAGCTTTTTGAGGTCATCTTTGTAAAGCAAACAATTCTATGAGGAAAGCTAATCTTGGAACAGATGCACAGAAAGTAGAGATTAACTGCAATTACTCTAAAAAAAATTTTGAACAAATTTCTACACGACAAATATAGTTAAATCCTGTCTGATGACTGGCTTAAAAGTGTTTAATTTAGCCATTTAATCATTTTCCCATAATACTTGTTCTTAACAGTTCATTTCTAGATGTACAGTAAGCACTCTTACTCCGTGAAGTGAAAATAGAAACAGAACCAGAGAAAAATACGTGAAGGTTTCCCCAAGTAACACAGTGATGAAACCACAAGGGGAAAAAAATATCTACAGGAACGTTTACCTATTAAAATTTAAAAAAAAAAATTAAGTTGATTTAAGCAAAATCTGGGCTTTGCTCTGGACACCATGGTTTCTACACCTGCACTTTTCAACAAGACTTGAGGTGGTTGCCTGAGTCAGAAAGTCCGACAAGGCTAAAAGTCCCTCAGCTTTTCCTCCTCTTACTTTCATCCCAAATTCTCTCCCTGTTCAGATCTAATTTGTGACGAAACTTTTAAGATTAATCTGCAGAGACTTTTACTGTTTCCCTACTATTATTATAACCATTTGACTTCCTAGGATGGTGTCTTTAAATGTGTCCCAGGTTGTAGCATTTGCAAAACCATAACCAGGCCAGCTCAGAAATCTAAGGGAGCTCAAAGCCTTGGACGTAATCCCTTGTACATTCAATACAGTTCATGATCCTTTTATGCATGTTTATTCATTTGTTCCTAGTTTTGCAATGTTAATGAAAACCAAACCCAAGCAAGCTTTATTAGATTTTCATTGCAAATATTTGCAACTGAGATGCAGCTAATTAAAATTAAAACAAAAAAATATACCTTGCAAAGCATGTTCACTATGGCAAACTATTTATGTACACTTTTCCTTGATCTCTTTGGCAAGGCCTGTGTTAAATCAGGATTTCAGAAGATGGGATTGAAATAATTTAGGACAGGACCACAAACTGGAAACTTGCTTGAAATTTTCATCATATTGTGGATAAAAGAGATCAACTCTAAATGAAAATTTAAGACATGTGTTTGTTTTCCCAGCCCTGAATCTACTTTAGCTGATACCTGAGACTTGCCTAAAAAGTCCTTTATCAAGAACAAGTAGCAGAAAACACCATACTACTGCCACAATAACACTGCTTATTCCTACAGAAACAGTACTTGCATCACTAAAACATTGGCCCTTAATAATCAAACACAAAATTACTTGGAACATCAAAGGAATTTGTTTTTAATTGAAGGTGTGAGTTTTTATACCAGCATTACCAAGAACAGAAACTGGCCAAGTAACCATCTGACTGCACAGGAAGGAACACAAATTGATCACAAGAAAGCTTCATTTAGCAAAACTGCATATTCATGTTTATTATTTGCTTTCCCCTTTTCTATTATAAAATAAAACTGTGTACACCTGTACATGTTTTCTTGTAGTTATTAATGAATGTCACAACATTGAGAGATTGTAAAAGACCAAAGGCTAGTTCATATTTCAAGGGCAACTACACTGGGAGAGGATCAAATCACAACAGAGTGAAAGGGACACATTCCTTCATGTCCTCCAAGAGTGCAATGCTCTCAATGTTGGAACTGAGTGCACCTACAGGAACATGTTGCTGTCACTTCACAAGAGTTCTCCGGCACACACACGACACATCAAGGGCTCCAGCACAGCTCTCCCACCAGCAAAACACCCTTGAAGGCCCTTGGCCTCAGGGCAAGGTTCTAAGCAGAGCAGCCCATCTGCAGTGGGGTGCTGGTGAGCAAACCACAGCTCTGAGGGACGCAGGAAATCCAGAACCCACCTACTAGCACGGCTTTTGAGGGCAGCCATCACTTTAGTGTAAAAACAGCGACTCAGAACAAAGGGAAGCACAACTCGTTTGTGCCACACCTTGGACAGCAGCTGCTGCCACCCCTGCCTGCTGTCCTCTCCCAGTGGAACACGTGGCCAGCTGGGACACGGAGGTGCCACCAGCTCCCTGCCCAGCAGATCTGGCAGCAGCCTCAGCGGACACCAACAGCCCCTTTGTACCGCCTTGCCTGGTCCCCCGTGTCCTGCCTGGGTTTTGAAACACCCAAAATTGCTGCCAAAGAGCTGTTTAAAAAACCTTTCAGCCTCCTTTGTCCATTCGGGGAATCCATACGTGCCAGGAATCATTTGGTCCAAAACAAAATTTATCTTCTGTTATTTCGGGGAAAACACCCTAGCTACTATCAACCGTCTGTAGGCTTGATGTGGAAGATACTCCACCCTCAGACCTCGAATTTATTCTTATTTACTCCTTTTTTTTCACATTGGGTGTATAAGGCCTGATGTATTTACACTAACACCTTTTCTTGCAGCTAGAGATCTCTTCAGAAGTTTTTCCTCTATCACTCCTGAAGCACCTTTAACACAGCATAGCAAATCCTGTCCTGCTGCCTGCAGTTCATTGCTTTTTCTTTTTTTTTTTTTTTTTTTTTTTATTTGTAGTAAAGTCAGTAGAAAACATCAGAAATAAATTCATGAGCCCTCCAGAGTAGCACATTTAATTGGTGTTTTTTCATAGGCTCTGTAGGACAAATACAAGTCATGCTTCAAGCTCAAACAAAAGGACTGATTTGAAGCCCTTTTTCCCTTGGTATCAAACTAGGATCACTTCATAGGAATATGACTTTTGAAGAGAGGCTGACTCATTTTTTAAACTCTTTAAAGCAAATCACAAGAATGAAACTTTATGACATCATTTTAAAGCAATTTAAGGGTAAAACTAGCTAACAGAAAATTCTAGCATCTGTTTAAAATCTTCCAAAATTAAATTAAAACTTTAATTTACTGCATTTGGGGTTACATATTTGTACTTTCACATAGATGCAAAATGTAGTGGATCTAATTGTAATACTCTGGCAATTAACATGGGCTTTACTTATGGATGATATTTAGCTATTTAAAAATTAATAGCATTATTAAACTTTCCAGGAAAATGGCAGGCTCTCTGGAGGAGCATAGCATAATGGCAGCTCAATTTATTTTGAAATGTTTGGTTAGGGCTGACTCTTGGAAACAGCTCAACTGTAAGCCCATACAAATGCAATCCACCAGCGCGGGATTGAGGAATGAAATCCTTTACCACACCTAGAAATGCAGAGCCTGATTCAAAACAGCTGCTTCTCAAGGTTCTATCATCTGCTCAGGAGGGTAAAATAACAAATAAAATAAGACCTTACTCTTTGAAATGATGAAAGGTACCCTTATTCCACCGGGTGGTTGTATTTAGAAGTTTTTCTTGTTTTGCTGTTGTGGTTCTAATGCACCTTACAAGTCACACCCATCCCACAGGATTTCCGGAGGGGATCGATCTGCCTGCAATATCTCTTCTTTAGAGTTCAGCTGGTACTTGGTTTAATAAATTTTCTCTCAGCTTCTCAGAGTCACGGTGCCATTTCAGGACATGACTGTGCTAAAGAGAGAGCAAAGTGTACCAGGTAGCTTAGCTAAAATCATTTGCTACTGGGTGATGCATCTGTTACAGGTTTTCTCCTGGACTGAGATAAGGTTGGAGCTGATTCATCTATAGATGAATACCAGAAAGTTTAAATTGGAAGAGGGGATTATAAAGAAAAAAAAAAAAAAAAAGTCCTCAGGCCTTTAAATGATGAACTGAAATGAAATATGCCTCTCCAAGTGACTTTCAGCGTTTACAGCTGATGTCTTTCAGGATGTCTTCCAAATAACAACCTTTCAGCGTCCTGGGTTTACCTTGGGAAATTTCTCCTGGCCAAAAACCTGTATGGTGACCACAGACCACCTCCAGGAGTGAGCCTTGCCCTGCTGGCAGCATCTGAGAGGGCACCTGAGCTGCTGCTGTGGCACTCAGCCTCCTCCTCTCTTCACCTCTCACTCGGGCACAGGTCAGGGAGTCTGGGTGCCAAAGTCCCGCTTGAACAGACATGGGGAAGCGCCACGGTCTGGGAGGAAAACCATATAAACCAAAAATCCTGCCTGCCTGTCACAGGGCAGAAATCTCCCTGCTGAGATATTTGCAAGCTCAGCAAAATCTGCCTCCCACCTCGTTCGTGGCCCGTGCTCCCACAGCCCACACCTGGAATGGCCACAGCTGACAGAAGAGCCCACGGGTTCCTGCAGGGTTGAACCTCACTGTGTTTGCCCAGAGAGGGAATGGCACCCTGACGAGGATGAAGTGTGTCAGTAGGACATAGAGCAGGTTCCAAAATTAGCCCGTGGCCATCTTATTTTACCAACATCATCACTGTCTCAATGCATATGTTTTATCTGGCAGAAGATACAAAGACAGAGCTACTCCTCAAGGCATTTTCAGAAGCATTTATCTTTAGCTTTTGCTCTTCCCCTAAGAGTCTTCAGCTCTAAAGGCTGAGGGAATTGCTTAGGGTGACTCACACCCAGGCTTCACTAAAAGCATGAAACCCTGTGCTCTTAATTTGAAACAGACTTTTCCTAATAAGTTACTAGAAAAATATATTTCAATTGCAGAAAATAAGAAGGCTGTGCTCATTGCACCTCTGGATTCCATAATCATGGACTTCAGTCCAAAAGACCCTCCACTCAGAGCTCTGTACCTACCTCACCAGACCACCAAGCTGCATCATCTCCAAGAGAATAACGCGATTTTGTGCATATTGCACAGCTCTGTGTGTACTACCACTACTGAGATCACATTTCACTTTAAATAGATGCATGCTTTCTAAGAAAGATCGGTAAAATGTTCAAAATTTAGGCCTGATTCTCTTGAAGATTAGTCACAACAAAGTAAGGAATGTATATCTTTTAATACTGCCATGAAGATTCAATGAGTCACTGTCCTATAGGTGCCTGGGAGGCAGCAACCAGCAGGAATAGCTGTTTTTACAGTAAACCATAAAAATGCATCAAGTTACAGAAGTAACTATTAGCTAAGCTGCTGAATCATACATCTCATGCTGAAGTATTCACAATGGTATGATCCCCTGAGAATTTACCTCTCAAGCTAGAGCTCGGATGTGAAATCACAAAACTCAGCAAACTAGGCACTACAGACATAAGTTTGAAATTGAGGCGCAGTCCTGCAACTTAAACAGCATTTAATAGTTACCAGAATGAAGATTATTTCACGTAACTGACGCAGAATCCACCTCTCCCCCCCAGGAGGTATGTTAGTTTATGAATCAGCAACAAAGCACTACCAAAGAATATTTGGGAATTCACCTGAATAATAGCATACTGAACAGCAAATTTCATCATCCTTTGCTGTTACATTCATCACTAACTGCCCTACTAAAGTGGATTCCTTACACTTATTCTGGAAGCTTTCATTTAGGTCTTTCTGTCATGGACTGCTCTGTTAAATCTTTAAGTCACTTTTACAGTAACAGGGCTTCATCACAGACGAAAGGCAAGCTGTGCCTTGGGTAAGGACTTAATCAGTGGATGCAGATCAGAAGGAAAACATTTGTAAAAAAACCCACCTGCTTGGCTCCTACTTTGAATTTTGCCTTTCATCACAACACACAGAGTCACAAGAGCAAAACTAGCACAGCCCAGCACAACACCTGACATTGTTTTATTGTGCTTCCCTGGCAGCTTGCAGAAATACTTCATAACATATTTATCATCTGCTCTTGAATCATTGAATGATACTGGTCTCAGCTACTTTTTCTGGCAAGATTTTCAAGGCCTCATGAGCAAGAG
Organism: Oriolus oriolus; assembly: GCA_013400235.1. Lineage (NCBI taxonomy): Eukaryota > Metazoa > Chordata > Aves > Passeriformes > Corvidae > Oriolus > Oriolus oriolus. The sequence continues at coordinate 1,116,473 of VXBT01006889.1, forward strand.
GCTATCTCAAAGAAGACCACTGAGAAATTCAATTAAAGACATCTTCAGTAAAAAGAATAGCAGATTTCCTCATGTACTAAAGTAACTAAATGACACAATATGTACTTCAAGCTATCTTGACACTTTCAAGATAATCCATATCTGTGAGTTTGCTTTTGGAGACACAAGCCCGGGGTTGCAAGTTGGATGCTGGACCCTGACAATGGAACTCAGCTGTGCAGGTCTCATTGTTTCTGCACCACTTTACTGAAACTGAAAACATCTTTTACAGGAACTGAAAATATCTTTTGATATTGTGCTGAAATTCATCTATGACACTGGCTTGTGGCTGATCATTGAACAGAAAGCTGCAATGGCAGAGTCTCTGAGACAAAGAAAACCCGAGGACTGAAATTTACTGCAAATAAATTTAAGCTAACTGCCCAGCCCTGGAATGCCTTGTTTTAAAAGTCATCAGCTGCTTCTTAAACTCTCTTAAATCACCATAAAAGCACAACTAAAGTTAAAAAAATTCCAATCAAAGAAAACCCGCACAGATAAAAGTAGCTTCTTACTTCAGATAACATTTCTGCTCAGTAGAGAAAAATGTCTTGAGCAAACCAGAGATGGGACATGATTCAAATTACAACTGTACACAGAAGTAATTTTAAAAATTATTTGTCCTAGAAGAATGACTTTCACTCCAATGAATTGAAATCTAAATTTTAAAGCTTGGTGGTATTATGAATCCTTCATCTTTGCTACAGCTATGTCTGCCTAAGTATACACTGTACTCCTAGGGGATTACTTTTAAAACACAAGAGGTTTCACCCTAGCTACTTTTCCCTCAAGAAATGCTTCTAAAAAAACCTCCTACCTTTGCATCTCACAACAATAAACAACTCAGAAGATTCTTCTCTTGACAAAACTATTGATTGTGACTTTCAAGGATTAAAGCCTAATATATATATATACAACCTAGAAATTGAATAATTGTATTTTGATGGCAATTAAGCAGGTATTAAGACAGCAATATCTCAGAGGTATTGACGAGTCTTTTTCACAATAGGACAGAAAATGCACACTTACAAGTGTGCAGGTCACAATCTTGCCCTCAATCACCCCTCATTCTTACCAGAGCATTTCCCATTTTCCCGCTAATGGATCATAACAGCCCTAAGTGGATCTACCAGAAGCATAAGCCACATGCACCCCAGAATGATGATATCCCCCTGCCCCTCTCCTGCAGTTCAGGACAGTGCTGTGGGACTGTGGGCACCTCTGCCACGCCACCACCCCTTCCCCAGGCTGGAGGGAGGCTCCTAAAGCGAGGGACACCACGTCCAGCAGCGGCCTGTGCCCAACACCCACCAGACCAGGAGCATCTGCACGTGTCTGGCGGCAACCCCAGGTAAACCAGCCTGCCAGAGGGGGAATTACACTCCCTGGGAGTAAAGGTTTTTGACAGGTTTTTCCTTGAGTAATTTGTGTGGAGGGCTGGTTGACCTTGGAAGATCACACAGTAATAGGAGAACTGATACATGAAATTGCACAAGGGAAGACACGAGACAGCAAGCAACTGATTAGGAGGAGGACTTGGGGACTGTATCAAGCTGCAGTGTTTCTCTTAACCTGGATTCAATTTTATTAGAGACACTTTTTTTTTCTTTTTTAAAAATTAGTCCCTGCATTTCAGTGACTGTGTGACAATTCCTACTATTTATCCACTTATTCTCATTGGTGCCGTATCTAAGCACCTCTGCCAGACTTCCTAACACACACAGATTTTCCATGCAGGGCCTTTACACAAGGGACAGGCGTTCACAGGTTAAGGAGGGATCATCACACTGCTGTTACTGCCAAGAAATGCATCTTGCATTCAGTCCCACCAAGAGGTTTCAGATCCTCTTTGCTTCTCTCAGATGCTCGCAGCCACAACATTACTACCTTGAGACTAGAGAAAAATTTCAGTCAGCAAAAACTGCCTCATTGAATAGGACCAGACCCAGAAGTAGACTGAATGCAATTCTTCTTGACAGCTTGAAACTTTTACCTTCTGCTTTCTCATTGACAAGTTGTACTGTAAGAAAGACAATGGACTCCTTCAGCATCTGTGTAAAATTACTGTACTCATTTAAGCATTTATGAATGAAATCATTTAGGAAATGATACTTTGCCTCCGGGAAAGTAGGCTAGCAAACTTGAATAAATGTAATTACTTGCTTGTTAGTTATTCCTCAAGATGGATAAAGGTTTCTGAAAAATCTTGACGTGGTGTGGGAGAACAATTAGATCTACCCTTCATCTCTTCTATTACTTCCTACACAATCTTCTTTTACATTAATCCCAGGAAAACTAGGGGTTTTTCTTCCGAGATTTCCCACCCATGCAACCGTGGCAGCAGCACTAAGCTCACCAAAGCTGGTAACTGCGATAACCAGTGGCACCAAGACCTGCTCAGTTTTACAAGAGCTTTAAGCCACTACCAGCACCAGCAGAGCCCAACCTTTCTGAATCAGCTCATTCAAATTACTGACACAGAGCAGCAAAGATTTCAGTTTGACCTCTCCAAAGAGTGGAACACAAGCTGCAATTGCTAGTCACAAAATACAAAACCTTAGCTGAAAATCTCTTTGATTGGGCTTTTTTTATAAAAACAATTTTATCCAGGCAAGCAGTTTATAAACACTCCTCTTATCTACTACTGGGCTTGTTAGATTAACTTCTTTTTCTTAAAATAATTAAGCTCTTTAGGTAGATCAATTAAAATCTACATTTTAAAAAATAACCTCAAGCAACTTGCTTTCTGCTCAAATTAGCATTTGCATTGGAAAACGGTCTTTTCAACTTTTGTTTCAAACAAAAGACATTAAAAATAAAAATCATTAAAGCATTTTTAAAAACTCATTATTTTTTGTTTAGTTGATATGAAATCCAGAAAAATCCTCCTTATGTTGAGCTAGTCCATAACAGTTCAGTGAAAGCACTTCTGGAAAAAGACAAAAAATTCTGGTTTTATTTAAAAATTGTGCACTAAAGCGTTTGGAATTGAGCAAATCCTATCTTAATGCAGAAAGCACTGGAGCAGACATTTAAATTTCCTTACATGATCCCAATAAGTAAATTGTAAAAATAAAGTAAATCTCATGTGTGTTTGAAATATTGTAGCTTTGGGCCCCTGACCACCCAAATGCATCTTCAAACTAGAATGACCACACAGTAAGCAACAGTACAGAAAAGACCAAAAAAGCCAAGTCTAATCTCCCAGACCTGAACTATTTTCAGCCTCCAGTTCACACTGTTAAAAAGTTTATTTGCATTCACAACCCAAGTTTTTTCTCAGTGTTCTGGTTTGAAACACACGCAGCTGGATTTGAGACAGCACAATGCAGAGGGCAGCACAAATGAAGCACTGAAAGCTGTATGTGTACTCTGCAAGCCTAATGCTGCTTGCAGGAAACCAAATTAATATGTTAAATGTCAATATCACTTCAGCACATCATGCTCTCCCTCCGAGACGAAGAGGAACACGCAGAGCCCACACCACAGTGACTCACTGCAGTTACAGAGGGCCTGGCACTGGCCATGCTGGAACCAAACTCAGGTCACTCACTTTCCTTGTGCTCTTCACAGGACAGAGGAAAGAGAAAACTGGAAGGTGAAACAGGAAACTGCTTCTGAACAAACAAATTTGCTGGATTTAATGCCCCTCATTACATTTAAACACCTTGGTCAGTGGACATTTTACCCACAGAAATGTCTTTCAAAATCAAACAGAAGGAATTCACACTGGCATAACCGCATCTGTTGACAAACTTAAAGCAACAGTGAATGCTTTTTAATTTCTCTTGTTCATTCCTTGCCAGGTTTAAAATTTTTCTTGCATTTGAAAACAAAAGAAAAAGAAAATGAGACACAGGCCACCTATTGAAAGCAATTCTGCCAGTCTTCAACAAAAGGTAACGCTCTTTTCTTTGTGTGTACACTCTTTATAAATGATTACACATGCAAGAAATTCCTGTGGCTGGTTATGTTTAAGTTGCTCGGCCCAACAAAAACATTGTATTTCTAATAAGAAAAAATAAGCCTGCGAAAGGACCAAACCCAAGACCCAGATTTATAAAGCCCGCAGAGTAAACAGAAAGGTGTGATATAGCAGCCAAGGACCACCAGTAACAAAAGCCTTTAGGCGGTGCAATGCCGCAGCACCTCGCACTGGACCTACCACCTCGCTCCTCACTTGAGAACCTTCTCTCCTGCAGCACAAACAAAGTCAGAACAACAGAAAGGTGATCAAAACAGAAACAGCTTTTCACCTTCAGCAGTAGCTGTGAAGCGCTTGAAGACCAAATGATCAAGGATTTTACTCACAGTACAAGTTTAATATTTCCCCATACACACTGAATAGCTGTACAGTATGCTGGAGCACTGACTTAATTGGATCTTATTTAGTGCTGTCTGACAACTCAGACTAGCTTGCTGATGGCAAATACCACTGTTTTAACATGTGAAAGTTCCCAGAATTGTTGGAAAAACACACTAAATAAGGAGGTGGCTCCCTTAGAAGTGAAGAGTTCAGCTGGTGGCTTTCAAAAGCATCTAGTTTGTAACTGCTGGCTGCATTTTGTCATTGAAAGTGATTGCTTTGAAGATGGGCAACAATAACAGGAGCTTCTGTTATCTGGTTCACATAATTGCTTTTAGTGTCTGCAGTTACCACAAATCTGTTGATTTTTGGTCAAGCTCTGAGAGAAGGTGAGCACAAGAAAGTGGGTTAATTTATTACCTTCACCTTGGATTTCCTTCTTGTGCACTGGAACACCATGACAATAGTGCTATCTTGCTTCTTGTTTAGCATAAATCCACTTAAAACTATGTTATAACCAGCAAGCTATTGTTTATAATAATATAAATACGAGTAATGATATAAAGACTGAAATGAAATACATCCGAGAAACACGGAGGAAAAAATTTGGCTTGGTAACACATTAGAGAGATGTTATATTTCCAGGCATAGAGCTTCCAGGATTATGTTTTACAAGTGTTATTACTGTAGCTTGATGGAGTTCAAAATGCCTACTTTCCACCCAGTATCTCAAAAGGCTCAGTTATTGTCTTAGAGCAAACCAAACTTAGGAATATTTGTGCTTCTGCAGATGCCCTGAAATGACCTAAATCATTTATTTGGCCTAGAAACACAGTAAAGCATACAAGATAGTTTCCAGAAAGTGCTCTTTTGACTTTCTAGGGTCTAAAACCTCTTCTTAACCCTACTATCTCTTCCATGATGGAAGCAGACCAGCCTTCACTCCTCTTCACCAAACCCCACCAGCAAGCCTGGTGCTCAAGGACACCATGGCAATAACTCTTCATTTAGGAAAACAAATGTGTAAAGCTCTAGCCCATAAAAGGTTGCTTGGAAGACAGACTTAATCAGGTGTTTGGCCTGTTTAGGAGCCTGGTTTACAGAGCCTCTTGGGAGGCAGACCCAGAGGGCAAAGGAGTCCAGAAAGGCTTCCAGAAAGGCTGGATGTTCATCGAGAAAGAAGTCTTAAAAGGTGAAGTAGTAGGTCTTCCCCACGTGCTGAAAGAGGAGCCAGCAGGAAAGACCACACCAGCATGGCTAAACAGAGCTTTGCACTTAGCTCCAGAAGAAAAGGAATTTATGACCTTTGGAAGAACAAGAAGGCAACTCAGGAATACTAAAATGACATAATAAACTTATGCAAGGGAAAAATTAGACTGGCCAAAGCCCAAGTAGAACTCACTCTGGATAATACTATAAATAAAAATAAAAAATATTTCCATAAATACATTATCAATAAAAGGAAGAGTGAGGAGAAACTCCATCCTTTATTGAATGTGTAGGGGAACAGTGACAGAGGATGAGGAAAAGGTGGAGGTATTTAATGCCTTCTTTGCCTCAGTCTTTTAGAGCAATACAAGTTGTTCTGCAGGCATCCAGCCCCCTGAATTGGAAGACAGGGATGGGGAGCTGAAAGAAGCCCCCACAATCCAAGGGGAAATATTCAGTGACCTTCTACACCATTTAGACACACACAAGTCTATGGGGCCCAGTGGGAACAACCCAAGGGGAATGAGAGAGTTAACAGCTGGACTTGATCTTAAAGGGCTCCTCCAACCTAAATGATTATATGATTCTAGGGTTGATGCCACAACATTACTCATTCTGTAGTGAAGACTACAATACAGGCTACAAAGCACAAAGAGTCGTCTTGTTTCTGCTTTTTTTTTTTTCCTTGTTTCCATTTTTCATCTTAAACAAACTTGTCTTTCTTCTAAATCTTCGAGCAATGGAATAAGTTTTTCCTCCTTTGGTTTAAATTTAGAGTGGATATGTCAGCCAAAAAACACCACCAGCTGTGGGTATTGATTTCTTCAAAACTCTTCCTGGTCTGACCAAGCTCGAGGACATAAGGGGGAGAAAAAAAAGAAGTCCCTCTCACATTAAGCTGTGGCATTTCATGTTCAGCACACACCACTCACCTTGCCAAACTGCTGAACAACATCCTTCAAAGGCTTCGAAAGAAAGCAAAGGTCTGCTGCTCCCCTTCCCAAGGTGCCAGGGAGTTCATACAAGTCAGCAGTTGCGCAACCTCATTCGTGCTGGATTCAGCGCTTTCCCTTTTGGAGCACAAGTCTCCTTTAACATTTTAATGAAATATGTATCTTCCCCAAAGTTAGTTACTGGAGGGAAATAGTGTTTCTCCACACCTCTCAGTGGGCGTTGACCTCAGCTGAACCTTTCATGATTCACTGTTGTCCAGAGAATGCAACCAGAGACAACACAAGTGATTTACTATTCCTTTGCCTCAAGCAGGGCACCACTTTAGAGAGTGGTGATCGTATTTCTGACCCTGCTAAGCAAAGGGTGGCTCAGTAGTTGAACTTGTTTTTAGTTATATTTTACACCCAGAGTTACAAACAGTTGGTACAAGAACAGCAGCTGTGATGCACCACCAAGTCAGCAAAGTTCTCTGCTCAGAGCCAGTCTGTGAACAATCTTTAGCTATCAACCAGTTGGAATGGAAGAGACAGAACTGCTGGTAAGCTGTTTCCAAAACAGGCCTTGTACCAAACTGCCCCTGGTGGTCCAACGTGTTCCAAGCCTGTCAACCATCAGTGCTCCACCAGTCCTGTAAAGGGTGCCCTGGAAAACTAAAAGCTTTCAATCCATTCACTCTATCATTTATCTCATAGCTGCAGCAAGGTCTGTAATGTTCCACCTTACTGGTAACCACAGCTCCAGCTTTTCTTAGGAACACAACTCATCAGAATGAATAAAAGAGATGAGTTTGTACTGGTTCCCTCAGGTGCAGCATTTCTCCTGGCTTTCAAGATTCTTACAGCTTTGATCCCATTAACACACACACATGTGTGCACTTAGCATTAAATATAAGCCATAGACAGGAATGATGACTCAAGCTGGGAATGGAATACTCATCCAAACTTTGTTGATGGGTGTTGTCCACCATGACATGAGTTATGTATTCCTGCTCTCCAAAACTTCCCATGGCCCCAGCTGGGCACGAAATGTTGAACTTGAATTATTTACAGTGCTCAGAAGCTTCATCCTCCTCAATCCCTGAGCAGAGAGACCACATCCACCACAAAGAGCATTTCTCAAAAAAAAAAAAATTGCCCCATCTCTAGTTTGGGCTCCAAAATATCTAGGGAGGATCTCCCACAGGATATACTCTCAGGGAGCTGTTTCTGTTCCATTTATGGCCCGTTAATATTATGACAGAGAAAAAAAACCAAACAAACCAAACCTTTAGCATACCTGAAAAACAGACCCATTATACTGCAGAATTTTTCCATTCACCCTGGGAAGTGAAAACCAAACAAAAGAGGAGGCTAAAAGCAAAGATCCAAGACTCTGAATGTACTACGAGGTCAAAGCTATTTTCTTCGTGATTTTAAAAGATCCTCTCCCCCAATTTGCAGCAATCCACTGCAGCCATAAAATTGACACAAATCAGGCATATGTGGAGAGTTTTGAAAAATGTCAACATTATGAAAAATATGCCCAGCAGTAACTTCTGAATTGGAAAGAAAGTCATTTAAAACATCTTACACAAGATGGAGAGTTCACCAAATAAGGAGACCCTGCTGCAGTTAAGGAGATTTGCTGGGTTTACCGCATTAACCAAATTGTTTAAGTACTGCCCTTATGCCATTAAAGTTAAAGAGGTGCCAGTGTTCCCATCTATGCTTTAATTTCTACATTCTATAACTACTATTAAAACAAAATACTTCAGATTAGACCTAGCCTAACAAGTTTCTTTTTTGTCTGTTTGTTGCTGGTTTGGGTTTTTTTAAAATGCTTTTTTTGTTGCCCTGGCTGCATATATTTCAGAGCAGTATAAAATGAATTATTTCAACCGAGTTTTTCTTTTGCTTTTAATATTCAAAGACATTTGAGTCTTAATTTTAACATTTATAGTCATCTCCCTTTTTTCTGCTGAAAAAGGGTAAATTGCCATTAGCATGCAATGCCATATGATTGTAGCCTTTTAAAATATCACGTAGTCTGATCCTTGCCAAAGACAAGGTCTTGTAATGATTTTTAAGCCTCAGAATCCAGGACAAAAGCTATCAGGCATCTCCCATCCCATCCCTGTAATTGCTCAGCACCTTTGAGAATGAGGCCACTTTCACTGAGATGTCTAAATATAGTTTTAGATACTTAACTTTAGGAACTCAGATTTTTGAAAAAAAGAGGTCAAAATGATTAAAGTAAATCTCATCACCTTTGACATTCATAATTAAGTGAATATTCAAATGAAAGTAGCTGCTTAAGACTGTGTGTTCTTTCCAGCAATACTCAGTTCTGAGTATTTTGTTTCTAATTTGCAATATTTTTTGGCTTTACCACAAAGACAGCTCGCTCTCAGTGTCTGAAATACAGTGGTACATTCCAGCAGGTTTGCAAGCACAGAAGCACCATTCTGCCACCTTTCTGATATAAAAGACAGCATTCCAAGTGCTTGAAACAGCTCAGCAGGAGCTGCAGGGGCAATATTCCAGCAGGTGCTCTAATTTGCTGAAACACCAGGCAAATTACCCCCCCCTTACCACAACAGGAAATGATGGGAACTGGAAACTTCAGCCAGGAAAAGCTACAGACTGGGCAACACCTTTCTTCTGTGGGAAGCAGAGATCCCTTTTCCCACCCTGCATTTTCCTCTGCAGGAGTCAGAGCGCTGCTCGTAACAGGGTGTGATGGCACTGATCAGCTGATGGGTGGTACCTTAACTCCACACTCCTGGGTAGTTTAGAACTGTGCCTTCCTCTCTTTTTCTTTTCTCTCTATTCGTTGTAGCTCAAACTTCCAACAGCTGACGGAAGATTGTCACTGTTTGTGACAGTGGCGCAATCATGATCAAACTAAGACTTAATGTGTCTGGCTTAACAACATCCTCTTGGCCAGCAAGAGAAATATTTTACCTACAGCTCAACAGTGGGGCAGCAAAAGAGCACTCATTCAGGATTATGGAATCAACTACAAGTTAAAAGAAAAGCACAGTCATTGATTTTTTTTTTTTTTTTTTATTTTTAAATCTCACAGCAGTTCTCTGCAGTTACTCCCACTTAGCAGGATGATTTTAACCAAGATCATTCTGTGTGTGCATGCTGGCTGGTAAAGGGCAATGTAATGCCCACAGCCATCTGTAAAAACACAATCCCTAATACACAGCGGATAAAGGAAAAATTACATTTTCCCCCTCCGCTTGCGGTTAGTCTGGATGCCTCAATCCAATTTTCCTAACTGACATTACATTACTCTGCAGTTACATGTTTGCACTTTAATGTTTATCTCCTAAATCTTGAGCCATGCACTTCAGTCATGTCTGAGGAATATGTGATGTAATCTCACTAGATGTGTGTAATTAGAAAGATATAATCAAAAACCATAACCCCAAGGAGGACTTTTTTTTCTTTTCCAGACTTTAAATTCATCAGCAACACTGGAAACAGTTTGCAATTTAATCCCTGTATGCAGCAGATCAGCAGAGTATACAGTGCACAAACTGAAAGGGCTTTCTTTGCTGAGAAAAAAAAAAGAAAAATGGTTCACATGACCCTTCAGTATCTACAGCATGCAGAGAACCCCCCACACATGTTCTGCTTCTACAGGAATAGATTGCAGTTCCCCCTGCACATCTACAGGACCCAAAGGAACATATTTACCTCTTACTACTGTTACTCAAGAACAAAGTACTTAATCTCACTTTCATCTCCACTTCAACACAGCACCGCAAACTTGGGGTGAAAACTTCTTTCTCGCTGTAATAACAAGATTAAAATATCATTAAAATACGCAGCAATCTCAGTAAATGATAATTGCTATCACTAATAGTCAGGAGATTAAATGAAGGGGAAAAAAGTTTGGCCTGGGTATTGGGAATGAATTCCTAATGGCAAGACGTGCAGTGCACAGCCCCGACAAGCCCCGAAGGCTACGGGGACAGCTCGCTGGGAGCTGGGGCTAATCTGCCCACACAGTTCCAGCAGCTCATCAGAGAGGATTGTGCAAGGCTTTATTTATTTATTTACGCTGTTCAACGCACACAGTGCTTTTCGAAAATCCACAGGGATGAAAAACACAGCCCAAGCGCTTCAGAGGAAAGCTTTATCAGTGGGATGACTGGCACTGCTTCTGTGAAACCAGCTTCTGAACGCCCAGCTTTATCTACAGTGAGCCCACCCGGCGCACGGACCGTGCTGGGGCGGCACAGCGAGGACACCGCAGGGTTGGTCCAAGCCCCGCTTCCAAGGAGGCTTGCACAAATGGCAGGCGTCATACACAGGCAAAAGATGGATCTGAACAAAGTTTAGGCCCTGTTTAAAACTCTTGTATGAAATTGCTTTTAATGAGAAATGGCCTTTTTGTCTTTCAGAGCAATGCCGGAGAAACGTTTCTCTCAAAAAGGAGGAAAAAAAAATGTTTCACTGTGAAAACAAGAGGCATTACACTGATTGAAACACATTTAAACACTCTTGTAGGAGAGTGAAAAAATATGTGTAAATGTGAATATATGTACTTTTGCCCAGTGCAGTCTGACAGGACACCTTGAGCTATTTCTCTGTTTCCAAAAGTGGCAGGTCTGGCAGCACCCAGCCAAGATGGATCAAGGAACCAACTCAAACAGCAGCACAGCCAGCAAACTCTTCTTCCTCCCGAGAACACAGCTATCACATCTTTTCCAATTCAGCAGCATCAAAACCAAATTAACCACAGACAGTTTTCTAGCAATTCTTACCCACATCCTGCACAGCACAAGGTAATTGTGCACGAGGAACATTTCGGAATGTGCCTGATGCTCATATTCCTTATGTTAAGGCTCCTGAAGAAAACCAAGTGTGCTGAGCAGCTGAACTGGTTAACTTTTTGCTCTGACTGTGAATTGCATCACCCCCTTTTATGAGTGACATGGTCACTTATTAAAAAACGTGTCAAATGAGATGTTTTACAACACATTAATATCTGCTTCTCAACTACCAGCCATCTTATTAAATTCTCAGCGTGTTCTCACTTTGGAGCTATCCAGATAATATAGACAGCAACATTAACAGCAATGAAGACATTGCTAGATGTAATGTAGTATCTAATTAACAGTGATCTCAGTGGGGCACGGCCAGGAGAGGACAACTGAATAAAAATCATCTGCATTATTTAAAGTTACTGAAATATACAATTAATGGCAGCAGCACCCATTTTAATTAAAACTTAGAGGTTGTGATCCAAACTGGCTAAATCTGACACAAAAGTAATGGCCTCAATCAGTTTTAAAGCAATTAGTCACTCTCTAGCCATCCTTTTCTTGTCTTTCCCAATTATTTATGGTTTAATACCTATTAAAGCCCACTGCCATGGCCATCACCAGGCACCCAAATTCCATACTGTGAGAACAGAGCTCTAGAGACCTTCTGGAGCTCTCACACCCTCTCCCTCTCGTGTTGGCCAGCCACTGGAACAGGGGTCAGGGTTGTTTATCCCTCCTGCAAGCTGCTTAGGACAGGCTGGGCATTGCCAGGATGAGCAGAAAGCAGCAAGTCCTACAGCTGGCAAGGCCTCAGGATTTTCAAGAAATAAAATGGCCACACTGGAGCCCAATGCTAAACGAAATGAAGCCACTTATTAACATATTCATCTCTATTTTAATCTCCTGCTCTTCTTCAGTGCCAAAAGAGTGCTCCTACTCCAAATTGGAATAGAAATGCTTTGTTTCCAAGTTTGCTACACACACCCTCAAGGGTGCTCCCCCCAAGGGCTCCATCACCTGTTTCTCTCATCATTTTTGTAACACACGATGGCAAAGGGGAGTGTTTTCTGTTGTGAGTATGGAGGAGCACTTCTGCAAACACACAAGAATCTGTGGTTGTAAATGTTGATCTACATCCACTAAAGCCTCCCCAAGCCACTGAATCTGCTCTCAAGCAAGAATTCGAGTTGTGTGATCACTGATCCTCACTTTTTTGGTACTCCATTCTAAGGAGAGATTTTGTTTTTCTCTTCCAGAGTAGCACTTCCCCCTCAACTTGTGAATCATTTCAGGTCTTGTTTTCTGTCTCTCACAGCGTGTCAGTTCCAAAGCTCTGCTTTAATGAAAGACTTGGTGAGCCAGTATAGTTTTTTCACCTGAAGTTTTTAAAATTAATTTAGTATCTTCTCAAGCAGCACATTCCCTTACAGCCCACATCAAGACAATGCTTCAGCTATATGTGGATGAAAGCCTCTCCCCTCCCTGACACAGCCAATCCAAACACAAGCAACCACTCCCAGGAAGCCTCTGCTAATAACATCTTTCCTCAATTTCCTCTTTCAGTTTTTCTTTTTCATTCATTCTCCTCAACAGGATATTGAAAGGCTTCTGACCTCCATAAAGGTCATTGCATTAAGAGATAGCAAATTCTTCCCTCAGCCTTGATATTTTCTCACTTCTCAACATTTCAAACTTCGGTATAAACTCTTCAGCTAATTAAAAACTTCTTGCAGAGGCTCTCCAAAATATCCTTCCCAAAGTTTTTGCTTTCATCTCCACTCCAGAACTTTATTTATTTAACCACCAAGGAATAAGCATTGTTCACTACTTTGCCTTTTATTTTTCCATTCCCTGAGTAATCATCCATCACACATCACTTTCACACACATCCCTAATTCACCACTATGCCTTCAGAGGCTGAAAAAGATCAGTCTTGGCCAGACTGGTTAGTGAGACACAAAGTACCAGCTAGAAATGCTTCCTCATCATGGCTTTTCATTCAGATATGTACTAAACATTGCATGTGGAAGCTTTTATTTTTAATGGTAACTCACTAAATGGGTGTTGTCAACATGCTGTATTTTTCGTTCGAAGGATGTTTTCCTGCACGACATGTGCCATGATTTCCCTAAGCATTGAGTTGAAACTGAGTTTAAATGGTTTTGATATTTCACTCTTTTTCCTTGTTTTCCACAGTTCCTGCCTGATATTTAGGAGGTTTTAAGTTTTATAGAATCTGACAATAGCTGAATGCAATGCATTATTTACAAAACTCTTTACTTAAGTCCTCTACCTGATTCTGTTCGGAAAGTCAAACAATTCATAGACAGAAAAAACTTTTAAAATTTCTTGATTTGTTAAAACCTTTATATGCATGAGTTATTGAAAAAAGTGAGTCTGTAGTCAATGAACTGGGAAAACAGTGTTGAAATCAACTGAATCAAATTTTCACTTAGTAATCGGAAAGATTTTACAGGGTCGGACTGGTTTCTGATCAGAGTATACCCTATTTAACCGAGATAAACCAGGTAAAAAGAATGAACTATTCTTTCCACAACTGCCAAAATAACAATCGGAGCCTGACTTAATTCTTTAACAAGGCCTGGTGTCTAAATGGTAAATCGCCTCAGTTCAGCTTGCCATAGGGGTTTTTTCCAGCAAAACCAAACTGCTATAATTTTAAATTGCAGTTTTGTTTCCACATCTGTTCAGTCAAGTCCACGAATGTACTGATCAAGGGGAAAACATAAGAAGTTGGGGAGAGTGGTTTGAAATACTACAGTCAATAAACAGGTTAAATTTTACTAGTCATTTCATGTTTTTTTTAATTATTTGCTGTGTTTTAATTTCATGCCAGTAACTATCAGCTCTAACGCTGTCAAACTAGGACTTTGCTTAAACTTTTTAAAACATTGATGTTTGTTCTGGTTTTGTCCAAATNAAAAGGAAAGCAGATATGTAAGCACTGGAAGAGACAAAGTGAAAGAGGCCAGAGCTTCAGAGAGCACCAGCACTCTGCTTTCTGACACCTGTGGCCTGAAGGACGGAACAGCTCCTGCCAAACACTCCCAGAGCCCTCTGTGACATTCCTGCTTTCTAAAGTCTTTCACTCAGCAAACATTAAACCAGTCTCGGGTTTGACTCACCCACACACCAAAAGCTGTGTGAAGGATGAAACGTGAGGAGGTGATCTCATTCTGAATCCAGCAGATCTTTCACTGCCTAGCTATGGATGTGGGAATTTCCTGCTGATTCTGTGGCAGAGTTTTTCTGGGGCGCTTTCAAGGCTGCACAACTACAGAACAGATTTACCAAGTTCAGCATTAACAAACCATAGCAGGGTGGTGTGCCAGAGCCCACAGATGGGTAATGAATAATTTGCTAAAAAACCACTTCACCATATATAAGAAAATGCCCAAAACATTATGGAAAATCTGATGCTTTCAGCAGTCCCAGGCTCAGCCCATATCTGACATCACCACTACACTGCAGCTTGTGTCCCATGTTCAGCCCCTAATCAAAGGGCAGCAGCAAATTGCCCTCTAGACTGTACATAAAACATCTCCTTCAGAAGTGATAGCTACTCGCCCCCACTGCCTCTAAGAACACAATTATTTCCAGAATCCATAGTATATTATCTTTGAAAATTGCTCATATCAAAGCCCACTGCTAGCAAATTAAACCACCAGCATCAGTTAAATAAAACAAAAGCTGGGAACATCCATTTCCACCTCATAATCTTTTGAGGCCTTTCTAATGACAAACTGCCACAGTGCAATAAAATATTCAGTTTTCTTTCAGCTCTGTAGAATACAGGTATAGGGTTTCTAAAAGTAAATTAAAGCAGTATTTTGTCTTCTCTGTTTGTTGTCTTTTTTAAAACAAGAAAAAAAGTATGAACTGAAGATTACACCTGGGTTTGAATTGAAATATTTTTTTTGACATGTGTTGGGAAAATACTTCATTCCCTGTTGAAGTGGCCTGTTTGCCATCAATTTTGCCACTTACAAGCTTAATAACATCCTTGCTCAGACCATAGAGCCAAAACACTTTTGTAACCCTTCTTGTGTCCAGCAGTAGCTTAACAACAGGTTTCCAGTGAACCAACCTGAAGATGAAAAAAAAAAAAAGCTGTAAAGCAAACAGGAGAAAGGTAAAGAGGATCTGCAGAAACAGTGAGCAGCACATAATCATTTTGTATTTTACTAGTCACCTGCCTCTCATTACCCAAGTGCAGCCTTCCCTACACCTAAAAGCAGCATCACTTAAAGTCAGACGAAAAAACACCATGTTTTACACTTGCTCATTCTTTCTTCCAAGACAAATACAATAGTCTGTATTGCACTAAAAAACAGCTTTATGCACTGCTTTTTTAGTAAAATCACAGTAAATGAATGAGAATTCTATCCTGAATTGCATCCTGACATGCTGAGAATATAAATTGTGTTTTATAAAACCATCGCACATAACTAATCTAGGTGGGTGCTGCTCGCACGAGCTATTAGACAGCACTTTAAAAGCTGCAGCCTAGTTTAGTGGAGATAATTTTAATTGACTCAAGGGCGTATCTCAATGGTCATGAAATTGTTAGGAAAATGTATTGCAGGGAAAGAGCATTCCCTCAGCTGTGGGGAAGCACAGTCAATGCAATCTAATAACGCTCTGGGTTTCCAACTGCTAGATGCATTTTGCGATTGGAAGTGATTGCATTGAGGATGTAGATGGGCCACATAAATGGAAGCTTTTATTGCTGGTTAGCATAATTACTGTGACTGTCTGCACTGTGTTTGCATCTGCTGGAGCTTGGTTAAGGTTTTTGGAGAGTCACATAATGGGAGAATAGTTGTTTTCACAATGAGCTGCTTCCCCCTGGCTCTTTGCATGAAATGCTTTCTTGGGGCTTTCTGCTGGTCTTCTGAAGAGGGTAAAACATGAAATGGGCAGGCCTCCAACACCACTACCTGGAGAACCCACTAAACTGTGGTAAATCACTGATAAACAAAGAGCTCTAACCAGTTCTAATGAGGCATCCCCCCCAGACATTATCTGGGAATCTAGTTAAACAAGAAAAACGATATTATAAAAAAATCTGCTCCTTTCTACTGTATCTTGGGAGTATTTAGCAACTTGAAAGAGGCCTTAATTCAAAAACCCCAAACTGGAGACAGTATTTGTAAATCAATCATTTTTGTCTCCCTCTTCATTTTTGGACTGTTTGTCTTGTTGTTGCTTTTTACTCTATTTCTCATTTGAAACCTTTCTTACCCCTGCACTTCTTTCTCTTCTTTTGTTTTGCTCATTTTTTAGGCAATAAACTGTTTCTCGATTTTAAATAAACTCCACGTCTGATTTCCTTATTGAATTTAAATTAAAGGTGTGTTTTTTTACGTTGTTCAGTTAAGCGGAGCTCTGCTCCTCTCATACCACTGCCCGTACCATTGCCATGGGAGTCACCACAAAGCCATCATGCAAGGATTCGGGTCTTATGATGAGATATTTCCCTTCAGCAGCAGTCAAACCCAAAGTTTCAGCTCCAGTCTTCAAGGTCTGCCTCTGCCACCTCTGCTCAGTGGGGTCACCCCACGGCTGAGATGCACAGCCACGGGAAGTGGTGGGCACCCAGTATCTGTGAGGGATTTGTGAGGCTGGGCTGTGGTGCTCGCCACTGGAAGGACAAAGACCAGAACTCCCTCTTTTGCTTTGGCTTTTCCCACTTGGCTTTTGAAATAAATCGATAAGGGGGTGGAGAAAGAAGGAGTTAGAAACAGCAATTGCTTTAACAGAGGATTTTTCATGTGCTTTGAACTCTGATCAGCACCACCAGGAGACTGTCTCAGCTGAGAGCCTCCCAGCGCTGTGCATATTGCATTTCCCTTTAAGGGACAGGCATCTAAGAATTCCTCTTGCCTTTGATTTTTCCCAATACCCAGAGAGCACAGGCAACCAGCAGAGGCCTCTGACAGGTTGTTGGCCCTGCCTGCAAAACAGATCAGACCTTATCATGGCTGAGCCAGACACCATCACGCCCCCGGAAGGGCCCCGGGGCCCCGAAACCACAGCCTCACTTGTTGAGCCAAATCGGATCTCTCAGCTTTGAGTCCTGCCAGTGCTGGAACACGAGTGGTGCTAAGCTAAAGCTACTTATCTAGCTCATTTGCAACCAAATTTTTAAGATTAACTAGCCTACCACTGCTATAGCTAAAGATTTAATTGGTCTTGAAACAGCAAGGGTACCATAAATCGGGACACAACAAGTTCTGGTTGGCCCCAGGAGATGCAGCACCTACTTTTACAGAAGCGAGCAAGGAAATGTGGAAGCATTTGGTTATATTAGCACAGATCATTTCAAGAGAAACAAATATTCCACTCAGCCCTAAGGTTGAGACACTTGCACAGCAGGTGCACTACAGCTGGTGTGCTGCAGGTACCTTTGGCACCACAGAGTCAGCCCTGCAGATCTCGTTTTCCAGTCTATGGGTCAATGCACTAAAAGGATTGGTTTTTGATACTAGGTTTGCATGCCCACAATTGCTGTTCGTGAAAATGGATCCGGCATCTGTGGTTTCATATAAATTTGGATGCAAGAAAAATTGGGAGGGGAAAGAAAAAAGTTTTCCTGGTTTGTTTTTTTTCCCCTTTGTGTCATGCCCAGTGATGGAGGTTAATCTCGGGCAGGATGCTGTGTCCCAGCTACAATGACAGTGGCACTCAGCTGTAATTAAGGCTGTTTGGGTTCCCACGTGTGACACATGTTTGGGAGGGGGTTTTGTTTGGTAACACCAGTGCAATAGTCTGAGTAGTAGAGACGCTTATCTTTACTACACAAACCACCCCCCCCAACACACAAACTACTGCTTGGGTTTCTCCAAAGCTGTCTCAGCAAAAACTAAAACCTTAAAATTCTTTTGGCTTTACAGTACCTCAGCTGATCATTTTCATTGAAAAATCTGGCATGCTACTGTTCTTTATCAACCCAGTCAGTCAAAAATGGCTTAAAACACGCTGCAGGCCCAAACACCAGGATTTAGGACGCAATAAGCTTGTGCTAATTGCATTCCAAATCCTGTATGTTGCGTCTCACAATACACAGGCTACCAACGTAGCAAGTACCCAGCAAAGCTTTTGTCACAGAGGAAGTAGCAAACATCAGCCTTTACCCTGCCACATTAAATGCTTTCTGAAAAACAGAGAGCTGAAGCGAATGTCTCTTGGGCACTGATTGCTCCGCTTTCCACAGAGCTGGAAACCCACTCTGCAGACAGCAATATACTTTTCAAGAATGTTTGGTGCATTAACCACAGAATTACATATAAATAGTTCTGACTAAAGCTTGCTTTTAGGTGCCAGTACAAAGTGTGCCAGGAGGAGACAAAACGTACTTAAAGACCTATTCAAATTTTATTTGAAGAATAAAAATGAGCTTCAGTTAAGACTTTTTTCTGTTGCTACATCAATGCCAAATCCTTATTTGCAATATATAGAGCTAAAATGAATAAAGGGATCTATCAGTTCCAATCCTGATCCTTAGATACTCTATTATTATTAAGTACAATCTTTTTAAATGAATGCAAAATTACTGTCACTCAAGGTAATAAGTTCCAACCATGTAACTTGACAAATCTATCATCATTATTACCTTGCATTTTTTCCTGTCCCATTACAATTGCACAATATTGGCTGCCTTAAATTAATTGTTATTTTAATGGAGTAAGACCAATTTAATGAATTCAAATATGAAAAGGTCTAAATTGAATTTACATCTTTCCTTACCAACCTGGACTACAATCCCTGCCATAAAAGTACAGGCTCTTCAAGAATAATTGTTCAGGACCGAATTCAAAAGCTTCAGTGAGAGCTTGATTTGACCTGCTATGTAGCCTCCAATTAAAAGAAATACACTATGAAAACATTGTTGCTTCAATATAATGACAGCACTGAAATTAATATATTTATTTATAACCATACAGAAGTATGTTAAAAGCAAGATGCATAGCTCAAAGAACAAGTGTTTGATTTTACACAAAATATTCTCTCCAGGTTTTCCAAACAAGTGGCAATATCCTGCTGTACTGAGCTTTGTGATCACAGGTTAACAATGGCTGCATCTAGAAAGTAATCACCTTTATGATAGCAAAGTGGAAATCATTATCTTGGTTTTTGAAAGCATGTAAATGAGTTCCTGAGACTGTCTATTTCCAGCTTTACTTTGTCTGCCTATTCACACATCACTAATATTAAATATACAGACATTAATGTACAAGGAAGCTTAAAAAGCTGAGTGCAACCACTCACCCCACAACTGGCCCAAAGTTCAAATAGAGGGCATCTGATGCGAAATACCACTTTTTCTAGTATGTCCTCTTCCAAAAAGTAAACCTTTGCATAGGAAAACATCTTTTATGAAAAGTAAAACAATTGATTTTAGAAGGATCAATATTTCATTTAGGATGCACATTATGCATCACTGCATAATGCCTTAATGGCTGGAAATGAATCACATCCAGAAAATCTAAAACTGGATCCTGTAATAAATATCAACTTGCCTGTCAGGCAATCAACCAGAACATTTCTGATGAATGTCTTAATCATATGCCTGAGTCAAACCAGTGCCCTGTCACTCCAAGGGATAAACAGCAGAGGCTGAAGCTTCCGAGATCTCAAATGGGAATAGGATTTTTACACCATATCCCCAAGTTTTACATAAAGAGTCCCACTGATAAATGGAGCCTTGGCTCAGGCTCTTTGCAGGGTGGTGGCCGAGAGCCAAGTGCACTGAGCACTCTGAAAGTCAGGGACCCCCAGCACCGACCCCAGCAGGGGCAGCTCCCCAGCACGACCTGCCTCTGCTCCAGGAGAGGAGAACACAGAGCTGCTGCTCTGCCTTTGCCCTCCCAGCAGTCACAGAGACAGCCCAGCAACAGGGCCACGCTCTCAATGTGTGTTTTTCATGGTATACGATCCTTGCACCTATGCAGGCTATCATTGCTTCTTTAAAATTAAAGACATGAAGATCATTTCTCTTACACTTTAAATAGTCTCTCTGTAGTTGAGCTGAGCTATAAGTTCCAGAGTAAACTTTTTAGCTACATACTACATCTACAAGCATCTCTAAGCGGCTGGCTGGTAGTTAAACACCCTCTCTGGAACGCCTTCTTGGGACAGGATTATTGGATTTAAATATTCAAATCCTCTCACCTGAGAGCAACACTTCCATTCTCTTGCTGAGCACTTCCAGTCTAGATAACTTGTGAGAATATTTTTCTCCTCCCATGCTGTTTTCTGTGTTTGCCAACAGCAAATTGATTGGAGGTCAGAAATAAAAGCCAAGTCACCACAGTTGGGAAGGATAGCTGATTTCTGATCTACCTACGTGGTTATTTTGGGCATCCCACGGCGCTAATTTGGGGAGACAGGAAAAGAAGTATATAAGTGGAAAAACAGTAAAAAGCAAGAGCGTTTATCAAGCAAATTTTGGTTTTTTTCCAAATGCACTCAGAATTATAGGTCAATATGAATGCTTTTAGCATTAAATACCAACACTACTAATTGAATCATTAGCACTTTTCATAGCTCTGTCTTTTGCTCTGCTATCAAACAACTGGACTCTTTTCTCCCAAGATTCTATTCCTTTATCTCAGGGTCTAGCATGGCTTGCAGGCTTCAACCAAACTCTCAGTGCCAGAAGAGTGCCATGCACTTCTTAATTTTAGGTTTTAAGTAAAGAAGTACCATTCCCCTTTAGCTTAAATCATGAAGCATTTACATCTTGCAGTGATCAGAGGAACCACCAAACAGCGTTGTTCTGACATATTTGTAATGTACTGCACTGGATCACATTGCTTTTTGCATTAGAATGAAATAGAGTTTTGTCTTCTGGCTGATATTCTCGAAGCTGTGTCAGTCTTATCTTAGAAAACAAAAATCAAAGCATTTCATTTGATGATGCACTCTGTGATTCAGCTCATGTTGCAGTTGCCTATCTGTAGATGTTGGCTGGAGAGGATAATTTTTCTTTCATCTTACATAAAGTGACTGCCCGAAATATTCAGAAAACTTAATACATTTTTGTTGATGACAATGAGCTTTTATATCCAAACAAACTCTAGCAAGGGGTAGTTGAGGTAGCATAACAAAGTATGCAATGACAAAAGAGAATTGATTACGTTAAATCATTCTACATTAGTTGCATAACCAGCATTTATCACACAAAGAAGTCATCCATTGACCTATTTAAACATACTCAATGTATCGAATGCACATTGCCCTGTTCGGCCTTTGGGGATGTTACCAAGGAACTTGGCCAGAACTGCCCAAAAAACAAAACTCTCATCTCTCCTAATACTGTAATTTAAGATGGATACTAGGTTATAAATCAGATAAACTTTAAAAAACACCCAAACAATAATAACTAGCAATTGATTTTTTTATTTTAAGCATTTTTTTGTTACATAATAAATTTAGCCAGGAATTCAACCAAGCAAAAATCATAGAATCATTTAGGTTGGATAAGACCTTTAAGACAAAGCCCAATCACTAACGTAGAACTGAGAAATCCACCACTACACCCTGTCCCTAAGTGCCTGCAGGGATGGTGACTCCACTTCCCTGGGCCGACTGTTCCAATGCTTGACAACCCTTTTGGTGAAAAAAATGTTTCTTAATATCCAATCTGGTTTAAAAGGTTCAGAAAATGAGTGGGGATGTCTCTTCAAAAGACTCCTGTTACATGGCAGAAATTCTTCCAGGAATGTGGTCTAGTCTGGCTATTCCAAACCTCCAGTCTCTTGGTGTGTATTTTTGCAGTTCCACTGGTGTGCTGGACGGGCCTGTGGGGACAGTAATCCACAGCTCATTTTTCACTGAGCAAACTGCAGCACAATATCAGAACCAGACAGACCTTTTTTTTGCCTTGAACCACACCACATTATGATCTGGGAACTGTGCTTTTGTTAGTGAAGCATTCCCTGCATGACCTCAAGTGCAGCATTCCTGTCAACTTAAGCTGGGACAATCAAAGGAGAAAAATTCAAACCAAGCAATTCAGCTAGATGATGCAATGGGGAACATTTTAGTATGTTGTCAAAAAAAATTAAACACAAAAATCCTAGAAACCTCCTTCTACATGAACCAGACTGTGACTTAATCACACGAGCCTTTAGAAAAACCTCAAGACATAATGGGATTTTTGCAAGAGCCTTCAGACTTGACAAGTCTGCTAAAGACACATTCAGCCTCATCCTTTTACTGAATATGTTTCTATTTCCTATATTCTTTTGATATGAAATAAGCACAGACTAGAAGTATAGAGCTGCTTTTTTAGCCAAACATAACATATTCTAATATTGTACAATATCTCCAGCTTTAAACTCAAACTCAGCACTGACTCATTGCAAAGTGGTGAAATAAGAAAACTCTCTTGGCCAGCTCTGCAGTAATTCAACAATGCAGGAGAGCTTTACTGAAGCCACTGGCAAAAGATTCACCGCTACCTTTTCCTGAAAGCAGTCCTTCAATCACCACATTTTTTAAACTTTGCGCTGCATAAAAAGGATGACCTGTGCATGGCCCAGATATTGATTTTGCCCTCTGAAGCAAAAGCCCCACAAACTTATTCATGGAATGATTCACAGCTTATTACACAACGTGTTTCACTAGCACTTCTCCACCCACTGCTGGTTTCCTAAAGCTCGTGAGGTAACCACAGCAATTACTTACATAGCAGAGCAATGTGCTGCGTTACTGAAGTCACACAATGTGTTTGAGAAACTTATACACAGAGGAGGAGTCAGCACCACGCAAGCAGTCAGGTCTCCGCTGGCCACCAACAATTCACAATTTTTTGTGGGCTGGATTTTTTTTAAATAGAAGAAGGGAATTAATCCCACCAAGATTTCAATTAAAGTGTGGGTATTTTCCACAGGCAGTGCTCCCCCTCCTCACACAGGGGAGTGCAATATAGTGTTACTAGGAAAATTCCTACAAGTTTTGCAAATGAATCTCAACCAAGATGCTAATGGCCCATTTACCAGACATCAAATTTTCCAAAAAAGAAACCTACTAGAATCTCAAGTAAAATAAAATAAAATTAAACAAAACAAAAGGAGGCTATTCTGGCCCTTTAAAAGATCAAGCTAAAAAAGCAAGTGTGGGCAGGGAGGAGAGGAAAGCAAACTCTCAAGGGTGATGCTTTAACATAGTTCTGCATTTCTTCCTCAAGAGAAACACTTGGGAAGCTCTCCAAGGTCTGAGCCTTCCAGTACCCATGACAGCCCCACTGGGCACCTGTGGTTTGCTCTGGCCAGCACCACTGGTGTGACGCTGGAAGGAAGTGGTACAGCACATGGAAAGCCAAAAGGAGCAGCTACTGGGTTAATTAACATCCTTTGCCTTCAGTTAATGAGACAATAAGCCCTTAATGCAAACAGCTTTTCCTCTTGACAAGAGGTCTGGAAAAAAAATTGCTACAACATTTTTAAAGTTAAATTCTCACCATGGACCAGGATATCATTTCAGGGATAAAGAAAAAAAAAATACTGAGGTCACAGAAGCTAATGAGTTCTCCCAGCACACATTCAAAAATACTCTGTGCTACATATAAAACTTGTGAGAGATTATTCTGAAGTCCCCAAGCCTAAGTTAGCTCCAAGGGCACATCAGCTCTGTACAAGGCAGAAGAGAGAACACGGGAAGAAGCCAGGTAAACAGTGGAATCCTATCCTGCTCTCACATAAATTCTGCACAGCGAATTCCCTAAGACACCCCCACAATTTTTTCCTGGGTTTTATTTATACTCATAGCTAAGGATGTGCTGGAATCGACAAGGAAACAAAGACACTGTGTCAATAGCTTCAGGTCATCTCGCCACTAAGAGTCTTTCAACATCAGAAGCTGATTTTGGTGTCTGAGTTATTTTCATCGCTACTGCCAATCAACTGAAGGAGCAAGGCGAGCTCATCTGATTGAGTTTCATTGCCCACAGCTACAATCTCTGTCTTAACAGAGGTAGCAAACACAGCACTCTAATTTCTGTATACAACTGTGCACACAGTGAAATACTAGAGACATGCACCAGTCTCAGACAGCAATTTTACAGTGGAATAGTTAATATATATCATATTTTACCTTTGTGTACCCTCCATAGCTGTCAAAATTAGAAAATATGTTAACTCTTTCATTCTGTTATTCATCTGTAATGTTTACCAATCCTTACACCGTGCCAAGCTCCTAAATGAAAGGTTTGGGCCCAAATAATGAATTTCACACTAGGTTTTAGTCTATTGAAATAGAGAAGAAATACAATTAATCCCAAAACAGTCTATGCAAAAATATTTCACGTACTTGCAGCTTAATGGAAAGCACCAAGAAAAGCAAACATTTAAGAGAGATTAAGGAATAAAAGCTTTGTTTCATTTGCTGTTTCACATCTAACTAAAAAGCAATTAAGTTTTATTACCCCTATTTTCTAGATGTGCCTACTCCCACCTACAGCACCTCAGTTTCCCTAAGAGAAAGTGGTCCTAAGAACAAGAGCTGCTGTTTCTCTGGCCATGGTAAAGATGGGCTGTGCTGGCATCTTCCCCCTCCACAGGTGTGATCTCAGAAATGCTCATTAGACCCCGGCCTTGACAAACAGCACCTGGGCTGAGCTTCTCTCCAGCTTTTTAGACACTCTCTCCTCCCAGGAACCTGCACTGCCTAATGAGCTCCTGCTTTTTTTTTTTTTACTGAACACCTTGAAAACATTTTTTGCCTGAATAACAACCCAAGTGGGACAATATTTTTGCTCTCAAACTTTCCTTTAAGTCATTTAAGACTTTCAGTTTTGTAAGGAGTTACTTCTGCAAGTGACATCAAGTGTGCAGGAAAAGAGACTGGATTTCAAGCAGCGAGCTCATGTCATCGATTGTCAGTGAGCTGTGTCCAAACATGCACACTCAAATGAAAACTTGGCCCTACAAACACTATCCATCCCAATGCTCCAGCAAATCCACTGATCACTTGGGCTGGAGAGGAAATTTCTTTTCTCTTTCAACCCAGATCTCTGTAAAGAGCAGATGTTCTCGATGAAGTGTCCATAATGATGCCAAGATGTTTGGATTTTTTTTCCCTGAGCAGTTAATTTCACATCCAGCAACGTGTGCAAGTAATTTAAAGCTGTTCCTTCTGATGCAGGATACCTTACACTTGTCTGTAGTGACTTTTGTGTGCTGTCAAGCTGCCTGAGCTGCAGCCACCAGTGACGGCAGGGCTGGACACGGGGAGCTGAGCAGCAGCTCCCAGCTCAGAGCCCAGAGCGTGCACTGGCACCCACAGGTGCTCAAGCAGAAAGCTCAGCCCTCGTGGCCATTCCCTTCCACATTCGATGCAGCCTCAGCCCTGGAGCTGGGTTTGATGAGGTTCTCCTTGAACTCCCCTCCAGGGTGCATTAACGCCAGTTAAGTTAAATGTGTGTCACCCATTTGTTCTCCAGTCCTTGAAGCAATTAGTAAGCATATTAACAGCTCTGTCTTGATACAGAATAACAAACAAAACTATTCCATGGTTGAAAGCAGAGTCACTGCTGTTCTGGTCTGAAACCCTGTCCACAGAAGTGAAATCAAAAGGGATAACGCAATTATGTTCACACATTTGGCAACGATGTAACTTCAAAATTCGAGAATTCTGTTTTGATTTATCTAGTAACTTTGGCCATAAAGGGATACAACACAGCCCCTCTCATGCCAGCAGCTTACCCAGTTAGGTTTCAACAATACCATTCAAACATTAGGACCACGGCTACCAGACCTGCTCCCATGCTGATAGCCGAGCCAAACCTGACACTGCTGTCAGCATCTTTGTGCTGTGCTGCAGAAATTCAGCTCCTGTGTAACCCTGTGCTCTTACAGGCAGTACACAGGGGAGCAAAAGAATTTATCAAAGTTTTCCTGCTCTACCACCATTTAAGAAAACAATGGCAGCACTGGACAAGGCTGGCTAGCAGCGTGCACTCTTCCTGCGTTCATGTTTGCTATGGGTAAATTAAATTTGGAGAACGTTTGAAACATTTGTCCAACATGCTCTCCTATCAACACAAAGCTTTTCCTTACAGTCAAAGGCAAGAGTATGCAAATCCAGGCAAGAACACAGCCAGGACACAAGGTGTTTTGAATATCCTGACTGGCATCTAGTCCCTTGGGAACAACTGCCAGCCGGAACAGATGAGCTACTCTGTGCTGAGAAGGTTTAATAAACATGGCAGTTTTCAGCAGCTCCCTGACACCTCCACCATCTGCTACAGTAAGATATTATTGTGAAACAAGAGTCATGTGAGTCTGAATGTGCTTGGAGTACAGTGAAATGAAACTCATGCTCACCAAAATGGGGTGTAACAGCACAGCTACGCACTGGGAAATATCCTCCCGTGGGTCTCCCTGTCTGATGGCTGTGGGCAACCCCTTTAAGGGCAAATATTTGTTCCATGAAGAGAATTATATTTTTAAAAGGCTGGATTTCATTCTTGATAATTTCAGGATTCATTAATCACTGCAGCACATGCAAGGAAGTTGTAAAGGATAGATAATGCAGGACCAAAATGCAGGATGCACACCTTAATGGACCCAGTGGAACTGAGGTGGCTTGTCACAACATCCTGTAAGTCTATTTTAAATTTCCACAACGTACCTAGAGAGGAAATACATTTCAGACCAACGGCATGACAAAACCACGGCAAGTAATTGCTGTGGCCACAACCATCATGTTCTGGCTTATCAGAAATCGATGTGAAACAATCTAAATCTGGGTGGCAGATGCTAACTGCCTCCAGAAATGTGTAACTCCCTCGGTATTATGACAAAAAAAGGACCAAAGAAGTCCAGTTTCCTCACGGTAACAAACTGGGGAGCTGGTTTCACAACAGCCAGTTCCCAACAAGCTTAACTTTCCACAAAGCATCTAAAAAATGGAAGAAATTTTTGCAAGCAATTAAAAAAAGCCCAAAAGACAAAAAACCCCACCACACAACAGAAAACACACACTAGGCACGGACTTTGCAAAAAAGCCCCATTCTTTCCAATCAATCCCTTGACTGTATTCAGGCCTTCCTGCATCAAGGAAAGGAGCCCTGTCAAAAAATTAATCCCAACATCAACTGAACAGCAGCCAAGATAGTTATCTGGTCCATATTTTACCTCATGTTCGGGTTGCCTAACACACCTAATCAAATCCATGGTTTTGGTCCCTTCCCAGCCTCCACACTGCCTCTCCCTGTTTCAGATCCAAGACAATGCACAAAATGCCTTTCAGCTGGAATGATTCAACATGGAAAACATACAGCTCATCCAGAAGGAAAGATTTTCTAAATGAAAAGGCTCCAAACCTCTGTGTATCTGGGAACTTTTTGCTATATGTTATTTTTGCTTCCTGGACACAAGAGATAAGAAATGAACTTTTGATTTCATAATACAAAAGTTTCCTATTGATACTACCTAAACTTGCCATTGCCAAGGAAGAACATCAGCACACATCAGCTTGACAGAAAATATGGATAGGCAGCGTAACATTTTGATGATCTGGTGAGTCCTTGGAATTTAGAAAACAACAAGTGCCACTGTTTAAAGAAAATCCATCTGGTCTTTAAATATCAGTCAGATTCTTTCCTAAAAATTAAAAGGAATTGAAGCAGGAAATATTGTGTTCTTTATCTCATACTGGAAGTTGATTTTAAAAGCAGATTGTGTATTACAGGTCTATTGTCACTGTGAGTTCAAACCCCACGTTTCAGAGAATTAAGCTAATGAGTTAATTTGCAGAACCTGTGCAGGAGCAACCCAGAAAGCTGGCAGCCCACTATCCTGAACCTCTCACTGATTTACCATGGGTTTTAGGTTGTCACCTCCACTTTGCCTCAGAAAGCTTCAACCTATTACACATCGGAAACTGAAACCTATGACCATCCACAAGCCACTGCTTCTGGATGCAGAGAGAAGTTCTGGTTTTTGCTCTGGCTGTGCAATCCAGAAGAGCCTGTGGCTGTTGTACCCTGCTTTTCATAACAGCAGTCAAGGTACTTTCAGGTAAGAATACAAAAATTTAACAGCACAGAAATAGCGTGAATAAATGTCAGAGGATAACAGTGTCAGGCTGCATTCGGTTTAACTGGCACAGGATGAGATCTTTCACTTGCCTTAAAACGCTTAGTTCAGAGTGAAACAGGTAGCAGAGCCTCATCCTCTCTTCCCAGCTATATGAACTGACAAGTTAAATGTTCAGCCAATGCTTTCTCCAGCAGAAACAGCATAGATGTAGAGAATCATTACCTCCCACCAGCCACACAAAGCAAAAGCAAGCGGTGATGCCCAGACCTCCCAAGAGCAGCTGTATTTTAGAAGGCTGCTCCCTATAGCAGCCCACAAACCCATACATCCCCACACACAGTCCCACTTTTCTGAGCTTTTCTCTTGCTTGAAGCACGTGCAGTGGCTAATCTGCATAGCAATGGCGATTCTGGTGTGTGACAAAAACCATGACCGACACCTTCACACGGGAGCTCACTAATGCTCCACCGTGAAGCTCTCCCCATCCATGGTGATTTCTTTCCAATTGCTCTACCTATTCTCTACTTCTAAGTCATTCCAAGACACCTGAACACCCAATTCTTTGTGTAACTCTGGGATTTACGGAATCCCCTGCACAGATGTGTTAGCACAATGCTCTAGTATTTCGCTATTAATAACCATATTCCAACCTCCTCTCTCTCGTTCTCCTACCTGCTCACGTGCTTGCAGGACTACACTAAACTGTTATTGTGCTAAAAAGCAAAGAAATAAACTGTATTAAAACATTCCCTGAACAGACCTGTGCAGTACCAGTGAGGCAGACACACCACGAGGCCACACGTAGCTCAGATATTTTCTATGATTCTGTTTGACCAGAAGGCATCCACTGCCTCGTTACAGAGCTCTGCAGTTGCCCCCAGTGGAAATATCTTGGCATTCCCCTAAAGCCATGAAATGCAGATGTAGCAGTCTGCACCGAGCTGATGCTTTGGAGATGTGCCATCACACAAACTCAACACATTATTAATCTGGTCACAATTTCCATTTAAACCCAGTGACACTTAAAATGATATGGCTTTACATTTAAATTATAGATAGGCTGGGAAATATTTTAATCAGTAATCAATTCCCTACCCCACCTAAAAACAGATGGTAAAATGTTTTAGTTAATAGCAGGAGCATAAGAAGGGAAAAAGGCTTAGAAAATAACACTACTAAGTAACACAAAGAATGTTTAATAAATGGGCCAGCCCCTGAGCTCACCAGAGTCAGGAAAAAATACTGTCTGCACTTCGATTAAGTCAATGTTGGGGCACCCTGACACATGTTGGTATTTGCTTATTTTCAGCATATGCTGCATAATTCCAGCAGATGCTTTCACATGAAGTATTAAAAAAAATAATTTTCCACTTGTCACTTCCTTATTTTGATAAACACTTTTTTGTATCAAAAATGAAAAATATTATTGGATTACCAGTAGAAATGTACTCAATATAAAATCTTTGCAAGGGTAGTTTTAAAAATGCAGCAATGGAGTTACCGATTTTTTTCTTTCAAAATACAATGTAGCAGGTTATTATGTACAAATCATGCAAGCAAGGGTTGTAAAGAATCAAACACCATTTAGTTATCTGATTAAAACCTCCTGTTCCAGCTTCAGTGTAACTACAGGGAATAATAATTAACATCTACCAGCCAGCTCAGCACTCATGTCAAACTAGCCTTAGAAGGCAAACTTCTCATTCCTACTGGTGCAGGAAATTAAAGATCAACTTGTAATTAAACAAAGCTAATGTTTCTAGGTGCACTCAAAATTTGGCCAGATTTGAGTAGGCTTGTGTAGGAAGAAACACATCCTGAACTCTCAAAAGAAGATTCTATGACTAGCACGATAAAAGTTGGTTTTGCAAAAGGAAATATTTAGAAGATGATTGTTTTAAAAAGATAAAATATTTTATGTTTTCCATTCCTCATTCTTCAACACGACTGCATTATTGTAAGTGGAAGAACACCTCAACCTAAGTTGTGGAGAAGTACACCCCAAAAGATAGAAGTCAGTGAAGTTATGGACCAAAATGAGCATCTTATGGAAAAAAGTGCTCAAGAACCCTGCACGATCACCAAACCACCTGTACAGAGCTAACCAGCCAAAAATCATCCACACCCTGGCCTCTGGCTGTGGCTTCACTCATCTTCCCTTAGCAAGAGGATAACACTCAGGAGCCACACACAGATGCTTAATTTGAAAGCACATTTCCTTCTTAACCTGGCAGATCTTTCCTACATCCTACTTTGCCACAGAACAGCCAAAATCATTACACAGCCCAACAGGTTGCCTTGCTGCAGCTTTTTCCTTTGCTGAAGGGAAGGAGCAGCTCACAGGAAAGTTAACACAGGCCACCACTGTACAAAGAGAAGACACATCACAGAACACCAATTCTCTTTTAGGACGGGTTAACTTCCTGTCAGCCAGCTGAAGAAAACTCATTTTCAAGCCACCTTTAGTCCAAAATGGTGTTTTCTGCTGAATATTTCCAGGCCAACCCTCAAACTAATATTTATCTTGCATTTCTGTCGTGTAATACATCCAATAGGCAGAATAACCCTGTTTTAATCTGTTAAATGTTTTGCAGGATCAAGACTTTTCTCTAGCAACCACTGCACAAACCCAAGAGGCTTTCAGCTCACCTTCCAACAGAGCTGGGTTCTAGTATTTGCTGGTTTGCAACGTACTTGCAAAAGCTGAGGTGCAAATAGCCTTTAATGCAGCCTGGGTTAATGCTGCTGTGGTTTCTGCAGCATTCCTTGCACTTATAAGGGAAATATTTCAAGGTACAGACACACACTGTAGGTACTGCTGTCTCAAATACAGCTGTTTTACTATTTCCTGCTAATGGCTTTTTCAAGGCAGGCTGTTTTACGTGATTAAAATGAACCCAAAAAACAGTGTGGAAAAAATACACTCAAAAAGTGAAATAAAACATGGGGTAATTATACACTTTGTCATGGTTTACCACTGGGTACTTGGAGTGCAGAGTCAAAAGAGGGCAGGCAAGGGAGTTTTACCACTGTTTTCCACATGAGCACCTCAAGCACACAGTTCCACTTTGGGTCTGAAGAAACTACCAGAAAACACAGTAATGAAAAAGAAAAAAGTGAATTATGTCCTTTCTGTCCCATAATTCTTGCCTCCTCAGTTTGCCAATTTTAATTTATTTATTACACTGTCATTGTGTGCAGCTTTTTTTTCCTTCTTAAAACAATGTGCTTATGGCAGGAAAGTTGGTTTTCGTTTTGTTTTTTTTTTTCCCAAATTAACAGAATTTTATATTTGAGATTCTGCTGAGAACACACATTTCAGCAGGACCAGGACCAACAAACTGCATTAGGGGTTAAGATCAGGAAACAGGCTGCACTTCATAACAGCATTTTTCATTTGCATGAATTTCTGAAAGAAAACCCAAAGCATGTGGCATATGCTGCAGATTTGTTTAGAATGCAAGATATTTTTCAGTGCAAGGAAGTCCTTCCCCCATAGGTAAAAATTGGTGTGAACAGGGCTTTAAAACAAAATGAGACAAAAATTACATATTTGACTGTCACAGATTTCTTTTCTGACCCAAGTCCTTGGTTGCAAATAAGAAAATGTTCTTCTATATCATGTCAGCATCACTATTTCTCCCATGCAGAGCCAAAACTCAGTCCACACACAAAATGGAACATAAAAAAAACCCCAAAAACAAATACCTGTACTTTCTTACAATTGATAAATGCTGTGTACAGAGCTCTCAGTGCAGCTGCCTGGGATGGAAACATTGAAGCTATACATAATTCATAACTGCAACAAACCATGTATTTCAGC
Organism: Oriolus oriolus; assembly: GCA_013400235.1. Taxonomy (NCBI): domain Eukaryota; kingdom Metazoa; phylum Chordata; class Aves; order Passeriformes; family Corvidae; genus Oriolus; species Oriolus oriolus. The sequence continues at coordinate 1,148,638 of VXBT01006889.1, forward strand.
ATCTTTTCTACTTACTTTCATCACTACCCTTTATATTCTAAGCTTTCCAGAATTCTGGGACTGCTGCTGCCTTAGAGACATTATTGGATCAAGAATAACACCATGCAATCATCACTTCAATATGGAATGAAACAACAGCCTGTATATTTTACACCTAAACATCATTATCGTCACACTGACCTAATCAAGCCTATGACCCAAGGAAAGCATGTGCCATCACTGAAGTTCAAAAGCAACTGGATTTATTTCATTAAGAAATTTCCTACGGTCTTTGTACTTAACCTGCAGAAATCTTAATCAAAGAGACCCAAAATCCATACATGGCAGTCCAGTTCTCAAAAAAAAAAAATTGCACCAAGGACTCATTTTCTTCATTACATGTAGAGACAACCAGTCCTGTCACCTGGAACAGCTCCTTCAGAAATAAATCTAAACCCAGAACATTGGACTGTGTGGCTCCTGTAGAACTTGGACAGAATGTACAATCCAGTGACTTCTGCCATGAGATTCCTATGCACAGATAAGTTCTGCCTCCACATTTTCTACTGTTTCCCAAGCAGCCTGCAGGATCATTGTTTAATGTGCTTTTACTGCCACTGGATGAGAGCTGTGCTGCAAACAGAGCACCAACACCGACCTTTGCTCTGTCAGGGTTTGCAGAGATTTGCAGGATGGTCGCTGAAGGAAGCGGTGGAACCCAGCACGATTTCATTGATCTCACAAGGGCATTTCCACAAAGGTGGCACGAAGAACCAAGGCTGGTGGCTTTGAAGCAGCGTAAAGAACATTATTTCTCAGGATCAGGGTCAGTGCTGCAGTGGGAACCTACAAACGACCTCTTTTCAGTGCTTTAATTTCCCAGATGTCTTCAACAGATCTGGGATTTCATTTGAAGTTTCTTTTGCTTTCTGTTCATTATTTATTAAGAACATTAGGAACTGTTCTGCCTTGGGAAGCACCAAAAGACTGAACCTTAAACATCGTTGTGGCGTTGTGTGCTCTAGTTCCAAGAGCTGCTCCACCTTTTCTGTGCTCAGAAGGAGCCTGGCTGATCTCTCCACCACCTTCAAAACTGTCATCCTGCATCCTGCAAAACCATTCTCAAAGAAACCATGCACTAGAACAGGATCCCTCAGTCACTGCAAGGGGACTTCACTGAACTTCACAGATCTAAGCAAGCAAATGCATCCAAGCATGGACCTTCCGTGGAAATTTGTAAATCATCCCCAGATTACTTAAGTCAACCATGCAGTGATTTACCTCTTTGAGCGGTGTAATGTATTTCTAAAAGTAGAGCAAGTTCTATCATTATTCCATTGAAGTGGCAAAACATAAAAAATTATGACATGGTAAGAGCATTACATATGCATGAAGTGTTCCTGCTCGCTAGGATAACACTGTGCATGATGGTTGGAATTAATTTTCCAGCTAGAATACAATGTTATTAATAAAGCATGACAGGAAAAAAAATCAAATATGTTGATTTAAAAAATCAAGTAATGTCTTTGTGCAGCAATCAGATACAACTTCAGTAATGAGGGTGTTATCATAACCCACGAGAGATGAACAGGCACTTCCAGTGTGGAAGAAACCTTTCCTCACTCAGGCAAGCAAACCAAGTGGGGTTTTTAGAAAGAGTCATTTCACTCTGAGCAAGACAAATTCTCAGGGAGCCACAGCCTCACACCCAGAAGAGTCTCTGAAATTACACACTGTGCGTGTAGGAAACAATAACATCTGCCTGTTTTGGCCCACTGCTTGCTTTCCTGAAGGGAAACACCAGGATTTCACACCAAGAGTGGAACAAAAGTCTTTTTGCTCGTTCTGTCAATTACAAAGCACATGGTTTCTCCTTAGCTGGTCTGTGCACAGGCAGCCAAGTACCATTTACTGACCCACTTACTCCCAGCACACAGGCTGCATGCCAGGGCTGTAAGGAGGTGGTACAGGGAGGATGAAAGCAAGGGAAAGATGTGGCATCACCTAGGACAGCATTCCCACCACCAAAGGAAGTGATGGCTTCTCACAGGAGCAGCACACACATGGAGAAGTGGATGGCATCCATCAGTTTCAGTTCCCAAAGGCTGAAACAGAAAAGGAGGCCAATTCCTGGGGATTAGGGATTGACAGAGATGAAAGCTCCCTGGAGAACCAGTCTCAGAATCCAGACTCTTATGGATTTTCCCGAACACCACAAAGAATTGCAGGCAAACAGCTGATTTTGTTTCTTCCATCCAAGCCTTCCCTTCCTCCCACATTCCTCTTGTCCTTCATTTCAATATCCAGGCTAGACAAGTCTTTATGAAGCAAATATCCACTCCAGCCCCAAGCATCTGTTCCACACATCCCTGCTTAGGCAGAATTCTCAGCTCTTGCTGCTTTTCCTCCTCCTCTTCCTCTGCCCACTCTCACATCCACAGCCAACCTCTCACTTCCCCTCTTTTAGCACGGTTCAGTTCATCTGCCTGTTTGGCTCCTGCAGAAACTGCCTCTCACACACTCCCAGTTCCCCAAAGGCACAGAAAGACATTAGGAAACAGCTTGAAATAGAGAAGAGCAAAAGGTTTTGGTCTTGTCCTGAAGCATTTGAAGTCTGCAGTTCTGCAATTGTTTTAAAGCATCTTAAAATGCATTCCCAGCCTGCGTTACTGAATTTCCTGACAGTGGCTTTTAGACATGTCTTTAACTCCCAGTATGTGTCCACAACAGTGTGCACATGTCCAATAGTTTAACAGTTGATCTCCTAGTTATCCAAATGTCTATTAAGCCATTTGCCACAACCCGAGCCTGAGATGCAAATGAACAAGGTGGGGACAGAGAGGAATCTTTCGGATCAGTCTGAAAATTATTTCCAAAATAACCTTCGACACAATATGCTCCAAAAGGTGCTGTGGACTAAAGCAACCTTTACTAAACAATGCAGAAAAACCATTTACTGTGTGACTGCTATCAGAAACCAGTGTGCACTTCGGAGCAGGCAGACATCTGCTACATCTGCTTCAATGAAAACCCCCACGGGACATTCTGCAGTTTGGCACCACGGTTGGATGTTATAATGTCAAATATGAAGCACATAACACAGCAGGGTGTCCAGGGACAGGCAAAGGCAATCCAAAGGACTGCCCTAGTTTCTGTTAAAAATAGGTCAAAGAGCCGGTATAATCAAAGTCTGGCAGCGCATACTAATTACTGACAGCGTGCCTTACACTTGCACTGACTGCAAGCAACTCATACACAGCCTTATCAGCTAAACACACAAGGAGCCCTTTTAGATATCTAGCATTTGAAACATAAACGTAGGTTCCTTATCACTGAAAGAAATTGGTTTTACTCTGGATGACCTGTCAGATTAATTTCCGGTTAAATCAATAACCAATGGAGACATATTTTCCAGGTAATGATTTAGAATTCATTAATGTATATTTGCTGAACTAACAAACAAATATTTCACACTATGAATACCAAGTAACTCGTAGATGTTAATTAAAGAACATGAGATTGCTGCTCAAGTGCATAAAAAACACACCTGTGATAGCACTAGCAGATAGGAAATGGAATCAAAGCACAGATACTTTGCATATTTTTACAGGTAAAATGTGATAAAAGATAAAAGATATTTTAAGATAAAAATTAGTCTCCATGCCTAAAAATTAATTCATATCCTTGAAAACATTGTATTTAAGGCTGATCAGAAAATTCCTTCTAATTTGTTGGGAAAGCAGCACAGGAAGAAAATGACAATGTTATTGTGTCACTGAGATAGAGCATCACTAGTTTAGCTTCAGTCACAAATTGCTCTACATGTCCATGTTTTGGGAGTCGACAGTGCTACCAGAAAAGGGAGAATGCTGAGAAACTCATTTTGCAGTTTACACTAAAACAATTCATAAACTGACATGTTAAACAAAGGCTCTTTCAGAGGTCCCAAACAACCTCACAGAACCCTCCCAAATGAGCGCCTGCAATGAAATAAATAAAAATCTTGACTCTGAAGGTGATGTGACATAACAACGATTTCAGTTTGATGCATCCATTACTCACACATTGCAAAATTATTGACTTGGCTGTATCACCTCTCCTCTTCAATCTGGTCACCTTACCAGAAAAATCTGAAATAGCAACTAGATTGTGCATTTCTGCATCTTAAGTAAGAATTGCAAACAAATGCTCTCAGAAATTTTCTTTTTCTTGGCAAATCTCTTGATTTTCAAGAGGTGGGATAAGAAAACAGACAAGTTTTTCTAAATTTCTCTGGAATTAGCACAATTTTAGCCAAACAACAAATATGTTTCGGAAGTTCATTTAGCTGTGAACAAAGGAAAGGTTCCCTCTTCCTGCTCTAATGCAAATGTTTTGGATATAGATAATATGTGGAACTTGATAGCAATTTGCCGCTCACACAGCAAAGTGAGTTTAAAAACCAGAAAATGTACTTGTCCCCTCCAGTGAACAGATTCTCCAATTACAGCAGAGGCCACACTCAGCAATACAAAGAAATTTTCTTGTTTTCTCAGTTTCAACTTAGGAACAAATAAAAGAAACTCATTTACTTATAATCTTTATAAGGGTAATTTTTTTTTAACGATTGGGTGATTCTATCCACTAAGTTGAAAGAAACTCCTGTCTCAGCAAAGGTCTCATGGTGAAGAGTGCTGTTGATTGTGTTTTGCAATCAGCAGTGGAGAGAGAGCTGGCTGAAGCATTTTTTGCCCAAGAACACACAACTGAGCATTACTTGTCAAGAAATTACTGTGTTAATTTAGGGCATTTAAATTGGGTATGCTAGAATCAATGAGTGTGTTTCTCAAAGTTAATTTTTCCTATGGTATTAGATACTTGCAAGATGTATTCAGAAATACTAATGTAGGAAGTTATCCAGGCATGGGGCAAAACAGTGCTGTGAGCATTTAGCCCCACAAGGCCATAGGAAACCCAGGCACCTTCAGTTTTTACTGGCACTAAGCATTTTTGTGCTAATTTCATCTTGTACAAAGCAGCAAGACATTAGAATGTGTTTGACCCAAGAATTGTTGCTTCCAAGTCAGGTTGTTCTGACAAACACATCAGTCCTGAAAATCCATTCATCTCTCCAGCAGGGTTTTGCTGACAGCATGTTCAGATGCACGGGGAAAGAAGGCTCTTATTTTAATAAGTGGTTGTGTATGGATGGATTAGGCCCATTAGGAAAATTTACTAATCTGCCTGCAAGGAAGCTATCAATTTAGCAAATAATCAATATCAGGATTCTGCAAAGTAATCAGAGAACATGCGAACTCAATAAAATCTATTTAGACTTAGTTATCTCCTTTTCTTCTACCAAGGCTTACATTATTAATTTCAGATTAATTTCATTTCCAGCTCGTTTATTAAATTTAGATAACCCAAAGGAAAGACACAGGCAGCCAGGACATAACAGAGTGGTGTGGCACAGAGGCTGTGATTAGTGGCATTTCCTGCAGTAGACAGTAGGTCACGGAAGTTATTTGGGTGTTGATAAAGTCTAGAGGAGCACTGATGGAAACACTCCGCGTTTCAGAACCAGTGAAAAATATTCCTATGAGATGGTCAATTTTGCTGTATAAATAATGGCAGCCTCTTCAATTTTCTCATGACTGCATCGATCCTGGGAGGCAGGATCAGTAGGAGATTGATCGGTGAAGCATTACAGTCACACACCGATCCATCATTCAGTAGAGGTTATCTAATGCTGTGGCTGCTACTCTGTTGAAAGCAGCAATCCACACAGTAACTGCTATAAACTCTGTGGTTCCAGCAGCGCCAGCATGGACAAATTTGGCTGTAACAATTCGTTAGTGAGCGGCGCTGAAGTTCCTGTAATTCGAAAATCAGCACCTTTCCTAATCGCTCATCTCCGTGCTTTCAAGGCACGACGTCCTTCACCATTATTTATTGCACATTGTAAAAAAGATGGAGGAGAAAATCACATTATAGTCAGATCTTGGCAGTACTCTTCAAACAGAGGATTCTTCCATGAGCAATATATTATGGACTGTTTGGAGTCAGTCGAAGCACTGTGTCTGCACACTTACGAGCTCGGAAAACGCAGCCACTCAGCACTGCTGTGTCTCTTGACCTTAGCCACAGACTGATGAGTTCCCTGCAAGCACAGCCCAGCTCATGTCATAAAACCTCACACTTAAGAGATAAAAAACCCCTCAGCCTCACACCTGACCAGTCCATTGTAGCTGAACGCTGCATACAAAAATTTACTCTATAAACAAACCAGCTCAGCTTATTACTTTAAGAGATGACTAGAGCTTGTGAAAATGACCATCAGACACTGCTGAGCACAAATACCAAACACGAACCCCACAACATCCATCGCTTTTTATTTTTTAATTTTCATAACCCAGAAAATTGCCACAAATGCTTTCCTTCTTAAAAAATCTGGAAACAAGAGTTGTGTCCCATAACTAATGTAATGGGAAACTGCTCTCCTCTTTGATGTTAGTTAATGCTCAGTGGAGTTTCATGCATAGACGATGAGCAGGCACAGCATCCCTTGTGTGAAAGCTTATGTCCAAAGTAGATTTTTCTGCCCAATTCCTCAAAAGAAGTAAGTCTTAGGCAATCATACTACACACGTGTGCTTCTCCAGCTATCTGTCTTATCAGCAGCTTTCCCACACGCTGACCAATTCGAGCTCTATTTGCACTTTGAGAGTATTAAAATGCTACAAGTTTCCCAGAAACTGGAAACTATGCAAAGGAGATGAGGAAAGAGACAGGTGCATAATTTTACTTTCAGGCATTTAACTCATTCCCCTACCAAAACCTCTCCCTTATACAAGCATCTGAAGAGCCTGTACCCCAAAATCCAGGAACAGGCACAAAAAGCCAAGCTCAGAGCAGTCAAAAAGGGATGACCAAGTCAAGGAGCAATGTCCTCAGAGCTATCCCTGGTCACCACTCCCTCACCAATCCCTTTATCGCTCTTCCTGCCCCTGGGGCTCCCTCCAGCACTGCTCAGACACAACTTAAGAAGAACACAGCTTCCACAGCCTAATCTTTGCTTATTGGCACCCACCAATACGTGCCTGTCTTGAAATAACACTTTCGTTCAAGAATCCGAAAAGAACAGGCAGGCACAAGTTATTCGTTATGCAGTTTTTAAAACCTTGTATATTTTAACTGAGACACAAAAATCAAAACCCACAAACTCTTCTCCAAATGATGTCAGTACTCATCTACATTAGACAGCAGAAAGATGATGAACCTGGTGCTTAACTCCATCTTCAGAATCCCCAAATGTACCAAACTTCCTTTGTTTCAATGCATCACTCTTTTGTGCCCTGCTTTATCAATTTTTGAGACTCATTTAGACAAAGTTTTTTGGTTTGGTTGATTATGAAACAAAGTTCCCTCACAGTGTCCAATGCAGAACAACGCTTCTGTACCTCTGTAAAAATTCAGGCTCGCTTTTCAATCAGGGCTGAAAAAAAATCAGCTGCAAGAGTACAGCCTTAAGACAACACCTGAAGTGGCACACGAAATACTGAAATTCTGATAATGCAAGTCTTAAAATAAAAACCTGATGTCTCATAACTAAGTCATGGGACCTCATCAGCTCACTACAACAGTCTCAGTGCTTCCTCTAAAAGCCAGGCTGTCTCCAGGGAGCCATCTTGGTAATATTTCTCAGTAGAACGTAGTCTGAGCACAATTGCCGCTAATTTTACTTACCTCATTTGCTTGGTATCTCAGATTTTTATAATGGCTGGCACTTCTGATGCATTTTAATATGGTTTAAGAGGGAATCAGGCTGAATAAAGAGAAGAAAATGCTATTGTCTCCTTTCCCTGCATAGCTGAAATCTAATTGCGAGCCCATTTTCCTGGCAGAGCTACCAGTTTTTCACACAGGTCTCATTCCTAAAGATGTGCACTGCAGTTCAGTGCAAGGAATTAACTGGTACCAGAGCACAGTGTACTCTAACAACTGCTCAAAAGCTCAGCCAGACCCTGGGCAGCCTGTGGGGAGATCATGGAAAGATCCCTCACCGCTGAGGGCGAGGATCTGGGTCTGTAATTGGGAGGGAGGTGGGAGCAGGAAAGAGCAGGACCCAGTTTCCTGAGGGATGCCTGAAGGGAAGCTGCACAGCAGGGCAGCTGGAGCTGGACAGAACCACCGGGGCAGAAGCCCCAGTCCAAGGCTCAGGACAAATCACAGAGGAGCACAAAAGAACCTTTTTGGGGCCATTTGTGTCAGCTGGACACCAGTTCTGTCCCCTGCCAGCAGCCACCATCCCCTCCCCGCTGGGTGCTCCTGCTCCAGCAGCGATGGCTGTGACCTCTGCAGGCTGTTCATTGTGCTCACAGAGCCATAGGATTCGAAATTAGCAAATGAATATTTAATCAATTAATATCAGGCAAGTGTGACAGGCTCAGATAAGCCAGTCTTTCCCACAGTGGGAAATCACTAACGTTCCATTAAACAGAGCATATTTCCGTGCGTACCTCGTGTAAAACACAAGCCATACAACAAAAGGAAAAATAAGCCCATTTCCACAAACCCCTCGACAGGATTTTTTAATGTATAACACAACAGCATCAAGGCTTTGGTAGCTCTCTAACAAATAAAAATTATAAGCTGTAAATTATTTTAGTTTCAGACTCACTGAAAAGGAGATTACCCCACACTTCTCATGTTTCTTTTTAAAAGTCCCAAATTCAGATAATTGTCTGAATCTCATCCCCTGAGCAGTTCTTTTGTCAAACAGCAGCAGTAGGCATGTTAAAACTTTACAGCTCATCACTCACAGAAAACGCTCTGTACCTGTTCAAAGCAGCAGCACGTTCCCCCCACGAGCAGAACTGGCTGCTCCTGCCCATTTCTGGCACCCCAGCTCAGGAATGTCTGGCCAAGGCATCTGCAGGACCCAAACAGGGCACCTCTACCACATCCCTTCCCACCAACTGGACTTTTCAGCAGCACCCCCAGGGCACCTCATCCTTCCTAGGGAGGGATGTGGGAGCACATGGTGTGCTCACTGCTCAGGCATGGCCCCAGGGGCAAGTCTGGGTCCATTGCAATCTGGGAACTTCTTCCTCCACTCACAGAGATCAGAGGGGGGAGAAAACAAACAAAAATTTAAAAAGAAAAACCCAAACAACTAATGATTTGTAAAAAAACGTGGACACTTCTGCTGTCACCACATGCGCACTCTGCAGGCACAGTTCCTGAACCAGTAGTAGCACGGGTGTGATTTTCAGAGGAAGGCAAAAAGGAATCAGCTCTGGTTTGTCACACCACTTTGCACAAAGCTCTCAGTGAGGTTAAACTCCAGGCTACAGACACAGGCACGGGTGGCCCGCCAAGGCCACGCCTTTAAGAGTTTTCATGAAGGATACAGAACCTTGTGCAACAGCTTCTGGGGAGTGCTTCTCCCTCAAGTGCTCAGGGCTTTTAGCTTTTCAGAGATGATAATTGGCTCCACTCCCCAGAGTGGATTTACGTGTGCTTATTTCCACGGATCATTTTTTTATCCGTGACAGTAATTGCTGTCCACCCCCGTGTGCAGATCTCACCTGACACTGCGTTAGAAGCACCACGCTGCTGTGAGAGCGCACGACGAGGCACTGATTTCCCAGGCCGCCACCTGTCCAGCTCCAAAAACCCCACGTCCTCAAAACTTCCTGCTGATCACGAGCTCACACAGACCACCAGCCACCTGTGAGCTGGCTCATCTACTTAATTTACAGCAGAGGCATATTCTGCCTAAGAAAAATATGGGAATGCTCCCTTTCAAGCATTCGTTGAAAGTAGTTAGATTCAGCAGCAGGAACACTGGGCATAGTGAACGGGCACTTTGCCAGGATTTTCCTGCCTTGTCATTCTCCAGTCATACTCAAAACAGCACTAGGGCTGTCAAGAAAACTCTCTCAGTGCAACAAAGCTGCCGTATTTCAGCTCCTCGGCAGCGTCCTTTTTGGGATTCCTTGGTTAAAAAGTTAGGGCACAACGGGAGGTAAAGAAAAATATTCATTTTCTTTTCTCATCCCCAGGAAAAACAAACTCCCACCAATACCTTTTCCATTGGTATGTACCTTTTCTTGTAAGAAAAGGAAAAATACACTGCTAAATCTAAAAAAAACATAGCAACCAAGCCAACTGTCCTCTAAGGCTTTACAAATACTCTAAATCCCTCACAGAAGCAGGCCTTTTGTTTTAAACGGGAATTTGCAGCCTGTGTCTGGATTCTGCCAAGACAGGCAACTTCTACCCTTTGGTTCACGTGCAACCATAAGCCATTTGTTTGGGAACGAGATCCTTCTCGGTATGTAATTAAGAAAATGTCTATTTTAGAGCAGGATAGCTGCCCTGCAGGTTATGCATTGAAATTCCTCTACTGCACAGCTGGTAGCCAACGAGGCTTCTTTTAATAAAATCTAAGTTTGCCTTTAGCCTTCCTGTAAATGTGGTATTTACCTTATGTTAACAATCCTTCAGTGATGATAATAAATGCACTGCAGACAGAAAAGAAATACAATTCCATACAGTAGCGTATCTGTGTGACAAAACAATGGAACTGCATTCTTCTGCGCAGCAGCATCTGCCAAGTCTGATAAGCAACTGCAAGAAAACACATTTTTAATGTATAAATCATGATCCGTGTACAACGCACGGGAGAAAATTTGAATTGGCTGGACAAAAACCTGAGCAATGCAGTGCTCTGGAAATACATCCCTGGATTTCACTTACTTATCTGCCTTGCAGTGGGAATAGTATCACCTCCAAATACAGTCTTTTTTACTCCAAAAGAAATCCCATTATCAAACAGAGAAAAAGCTGCTTAAATCTGAGGCTGTGCACAGCCTTTCGCTTTCAGAAAACAAGTTCCTATTTTCTAACAGTATATTTGAATATAAATGTTTTCCATGCAAGAAATTATCACACAACGTATCTCAATATAAACATTAAAACAAATAACCTAGAATCCACCATATCACACTTTGAATAGTAGAACTACAATGAAGCTGGAAGGAAGCACCCTAACTGCACTCAAAGTTATGATTTAAATCCTCTGAACTGAACCACGTAGAGTTTCTATCTGAGAGAAAAATATACCACGATACTTCCCTCAAAATCAGGGCAAGAGCACTTAGGACACAAGAAGCTTAGGACACAAGAAAATACAATTTTAGCCCTCTGTCGAGCCATAGCAAGCTGAGGTGTCTTGGAGTTTATTCAGCAAGACATCTCTCTGGTGCAGACTTGGTTTTCTCCCACACTACTTTTGGTTGTGAAGAGGTTGTTCTGACTCTCCAAAAGGAAGAGGCACAGACAGCACACAAACTCTGTGCAAACTTCAGGCGTATTTTGTGAATAATATGTCCCTCTCCCTCTCTGCTTGGACCCTTCTTGCCCACCACAGAAAGAAAGAGCAGGGAAGGTGTAGTTTCCCTCTGGTGGAACACCAAAGTGCCGTGCCCCAGGGCCCAGACTTGTCTCCTCAGTCCTGGGAGGAGCAGCTTCATGCGCTATCCCAAAAATAATTAGCAGCAGGCACGAATGATACGCTGAATTTCGTAAGCACAAAACTTCCCAGGGTGAATCTCAGCATTTGTACTTCTGGGGGTCGGTAACACTGATCCTACCACTGAAACCTTGGAGCACCTCTGAGCGGTCATTAGCATGAGCATCCCACAGGTGTATTATCCACTCACAGCAAATACTTAAACAAGCAAAAAATCAGCCAAAGGGCTCTGTTCATTTACATAATTTGCCAGTACCTGTGAAGTGTGTGCTTGCAAGTTGTAGAAATGTCAAAATACACTTTCAGTGCCAGATGATGCTGCATGTTTGATTCTAGGTCTTTAAACCCAGAATACATTTAATTTAGAAATACAGTACTAAGGCAAACACCCCTTTCAGTTAAACATATTTCAAGTATATGGGTAGTTTATAATTCAAAAAACATTTTAATGGGAATACAGCATTAGAAACATCTTAATCTATTATGCCAAAGTCTTGTGACTGCACTTTTATGGAAAACATGAAGTTGGAGGTACCCTAGCCAGGCATTGATATACGAAGGATGCACTGATTCCCTCAAGTCGGCTCTTGCAAAATCAGTTGCTCTGCACAAAATTCAAAACCAGGAGGATTAAAGAGTTATTAAAGAGTTCAAATTAAAACATTCAAGGGCATGATCAGTGATGACCATCTCATCGCCTCTGGTATTGATTCTGGAAGGCCAGCAAAGTGCCTTCCAAAAGTAGGAAGCCCCTACTTTCATATTTATGACCCAGCCACAGGAGACTGGTGCTTTTCTGGCCATTTTTGTCCAATTCCCTCCTGCCAGTGCCAAAACACAGCCACGGATATGGCACCACTCCATATCTGCCTCACCATCAGGTGGCAATGCAGCAACGTGCACCCCTCAGCTCAAGCCACAGGGGCTGACCACCAACTAACTTGAATTGCTGGAAAAATGGAGACAGCATTTTGGAAATACCCAGCTGAAAAGTAAAAACCAAAATTGATTGGGTTTTTTTTTTTTTTTCCTCCTTTTTATACTACATTTCTAAGAAATTCGAGCTAAAATTTTCTGTCTCAAATATTCGTGTTTTTGTGTGATAACGATTCCTCCCTTCATTTTGCTTAAAAGGACGTCTGTGGAGAAATGGCACTCTGGAAGCATGGCCAAAGGGTTGGAAACAGTCTGGAAGGTCCAGCAGGTGCCTGAGAGCTGGCAGGACCCTGTTTTGCATTCCACGGGAACACAAGGAGTCACAGCAGTGAAAAACTGCCAGGCAGTGGCCTCAGTTAAAACTGGAATCTCCTCCCACTCCATCACAGCACCTGGAGAAGGCTCTTTGCAAAGCAAGGAGCAGAGGCAATCACACATTATGAGCTTCATCACGGGCTAAGGGCTCCCTCACTGCTCCCCTGGGTCGCAGGCGAGGTACGGGGCTAGCACAGATGAGGTGGTTGGATCATCCAGCACCAACCTAGTCCAGCATCTAACTTAAAAAAGCTGCTGAAAAATGTTTGTTTCACTTCAAACCTGCTCCTGGCTTTGCCTTGACGTCTATTTTTACAGCTTAAAAGTCCAGGAAGGGATGTTTAGGACGAACAAGATGAACTTTAAATAAACCCAGGGGACTTGTCTTTTGCTCAGACACCTGGTGATTTCACAGGGCAAGAGAGGTGCAGGAGGCTCCCATGCAGGGTGAGAGCACCTACCTCTGTCCTACCAAACTACATAGTCCAGCAGGGATGATAAAAAATGTCTCAGGGACTGATTTTTAAGGTCTCATTTCCACAAAATCTAAATGCTGCTTTCCTAAACACCACCAATGTTTAAGCCTTAAACAACAGATAGTTTTAGGAGATAAATTCTGTAGTTACCAAGAAAAATTGCCAGCAATTTCAGAGGGGTTGAGGGAGACGAAGTTTGACCAGGAAATCACATTTAAAATCTGTCAGGCTGAATTGGGAAATGAAATGGTCTCTCATAGGGGGGGAAAAAAGCATAATGAAAAAACGTATTTTAAAATTTACCAAAATTCGCATTCAATTAAGAAAATACTTTTTTCAACTGAAAGAGTAAATCAGTCACATTTGAATGTCCCGGATTTCTCTTTTTCTTTGTCTTGCTTTGTTACATTTGCAATGCCAGAAAAGTAGCTTTTAACTAAGCAACAGCTGGAGTCAGATTCTGGGAACTGTTGTGTTTTCATCTATGCTTGGTCCGACTCCTAAACCAGACCACTTCCTCTGGAGGGAATCAAAGTGTTTTATATCACAGGGTCACGAGCTATGACATATGTAAGTGCTCTGCAGGAATTCGACAAAAGCATTTGCACATAGAAAGGACTGGAAAAAATTGCTTCCATTAAGGCTTATTCATCGACTCCTTAAACTTCCTGCAAACAAATTCCACATTCTGCTTCTTGTTTTGTCTGTGGACCGTAACACTGGCCTTTGCATTCAGCTTGTGTTATGAAATTCAGCTGCACCCAGAGCAGAGCAGCCAGCTCTGAGGACCCAACAAAGATGCAAGTACGAACTCTCTCCCCTCCTTTGGTGTCTTTCTGCAGCAGTTTGACACCACTGATTCAGACAAGAGAAACTGAAGATTCAAGCTTTGTGTTTCATTTTAGAGAACAAGCACACACCAAAAAAAGAAAAAAAAAAAAAAAAAAAAAAAAAAAAAAAAAAAGCAACCCCAAAGAGGCAAAGGAAAGTCCAGAAGTTTCAAAAGCTCTAGCCTGTAATAGAAATCTCCAACAATCTGACCATGCAAATAAACATGGGCCACTAAAATACAGACAGCTAGACTAGAAGTTTTATCTATATCCAAAGATGACAGCACTTAAATTTTAATCTTTTAGAAACACTAGACCATCAATCTGGAGCACAAGCATTCCTTTAAACTCATTTCATCAGACAAAGGACAACAGAAGTGTTTTAAGGGCTTTTAGCATATCTCCCTCTGCCTGTTCTGCTCCTCCAGGCAGGCTCTTATCCCCGGTCTATTTTTGATTAACCTGGTGACTGAACTGCAGCAGAACATGCAATGCAACATCCCCTAAAGTCTGGCTGGCTGGTCCATATTCTACAATCACCACCAGGCTTCTGGCTCCAGCTGTGTCTTTCCCATTCCTTGCCCTGCCCGAGGGCTTCTGAAAAGCTGCACTTTCCCCGCTGCTGCCGTGAAGAAGCACGTTCCTCCCAGACAGTTCCACCTGACCAGCCCAGTTTCTTTGCTTTGTAAGGAATATGAATCTTAAAAGAAAGTGGTACAAACACAAATACTGTCTATCATAATAAAGGGGGTTTACAAGTCTCCTCCTGAGCACACAGATTACTTTTCGAGGCACAGTGCCTGTGTTAAGAGGAAGGGAAGCAAAGCCATGGGCACACTGAGCACAGTGGTGAGCTCCCCCAGTTCCCCACTGTGTGCTGTGGGGACTTCACAGAGCACGAGGTGTTTGCTCCACAGAACAGTGTCCATTTGCATATTCCACATTCTCCTTTTATAACCTGCACTGAGGCACCTCAGCAGTGGATGGCCAGGAGCTGCTCAGTATCTGCCTCCTCACCGCAGAGATTCTCATGTGTGGCCACCTGAGTGCAGCAGCAGAAATCAATGGAAAGGAGCAGCTGTGGCTGAGAAACCCTTCACAGCTTTTCACACCCCGGGAAGCCTGTGAAAGAAAGAAGTGCCCAGCACACATCCCCACAAGCATATGCCATCAGCAGAACTTGAGATTCCAATTTTGAGAGACAACAACAGCTCATCTAAATCAGATGGCGACAGAAAACCAGTCCCCACCCAGCATCAATGTCTAATAATCCCTAAATAGCTACACCACCCTATGAACACTGCTTTAATTACATTTCCCCAAAATAAAAATCCTTTAATGGAAACAGGTTATGCCTGCCTACAAGTATTCCCCAAGTTTTTGTCACAGGAGCTGTAGGAGCCACACGAGAGCTGCTGTAATTGTTCAGTAACCGAGAAGAATAAGCAAAGTTGTGGTCAGAAATTGCATTCCAGGCCAGAACAGACAGATAAGGTGAGGCAAACTCTTCAGCAGCAACCATTTGATTCCAATGTTTGTTTTCTGTGAGGACACTGTCTCTCAGGAACCTCCAAAAAGTTAACACAAACCCAGATGACCAAATTAATCCATTGCTCCCCTGCGATCTGTCCTGTATCAGCCAACCAAAGAAGCACAAGTACTCAGCAAACTGAAAAGAGCATTCAGTAAATATAAAAGCTTTTAATTACAATGAAGCAGAAGCCCCATTGTTCCATGTGTTTTTCCCCTCACCCTCTCTGCCATCACCACAGTAAGATCATGAAGTGATGGGTGATATCAGAAAATGACCAAAGAGTCACCTACAACACCTTTTTTAGCTTTCATGCTTAGTTACCACATGAAGATTTATACCTGATAGGGGTTGACAGCTCAATTCAACTCACATTTACTACACCCTAAGCCAAGAGCAGCAGCAGAACACAGGTAGAAAAACCAGCAGCAGTCTATAACCCCCATTTCTCCCCGCTACAAAGAGGACTTTTTGGTAACAAGAGTTCTTAAAATTGCACATTGTGACTAAACGTAAAGAGATAAAGTGAAATACATATCAGGCTTCTCTAAGAGCTTGTATAGAGAACAAAGTGCTCCTCAATGTCAACTCGAAAGCAGCCACCTCCCCTGGCTCTGAGGTTTGCCTCTACACAGGAAAGGTGTGAGGACCTTTGGTAAAAGCATGGCCGAGCACACCAAGGAGCTGCAGCAGGCTGAAGTGGCACAGATTTCAAAGGCTGAGATCCATGTCTCTCTGGGAGCTTTCCACCACAGAGCTGCTCACTTTCACAAGGCATTCCTTTCTAAAGTAACCACCCTGTTGGAAGCATTGTTTGAGATTAAAGTTACCAGCAAGGAAATTATTTTACTTATTGCTGATTTATACATTACTGATATATCTTCATTTTTATCATCTCTAGGGTATTCCTAACAGCTCAGAAAATATTAGAGGCCTAATCAACCCTTCTGTAGAACAAAATTCAGGTGGACTTCCAGACCAGTTGGTTTGTTGGGTGCAGTATTTTATGAAATTCATGCTGAAAGAGAGCACTCCCTAAGCAAAATACTAGTGAGGAAGTGTGAGCACTAGAAGGAGACAAGTGTAAAAACCTCAGTTTTATAGAAAGCACAAGTACACAAAACAGAACCCTGCTTGTAAGATCAACACCAAGAGCCACATTACTCAGATGTTCTTTATGAGGCAATATGACACTCACTCAAACTGGGGAATTCAAACTCAGAGAAACTTGTGTCATCTTTATCCTACCTTCAGCACACTGGGGTACCACGTAACAAAAGGCAGCTGATTACAAACAAATGTCTATCACACTGCACATTTACCATGATTCCACAAGACTAAACAGAGCTGTTGGCAGCAGCAGAGAACTATTATCCAAGGCACAAAACAGAAAAAGAAACACGAAAATTAAGTAGCCGCTGGGGGGCAAGGTGACTGAACTCAGCTCTGTGACACAGCAAAGAACACCTGGCTTCTCTCCATGGGCACAAGGACCAAGTGGGCCTGCCAAGCTGACTGCCCCTGTGAGATCAGACTCTGGAGCAACAGATATCACCATTCAGATGGTGGCTACAGACTATAATGAACAACCAAAAGCTGTAGAATCACGGCTATAGGGCACACAAGCTCTGCAATAACTTCCCCCAGGAGGGATCTATGAAGAGTGAGGTTTGCCATACACCCATCCCTGCTGCTGGCCCTGTGAGCTCCTCCAGGTATTCATCCCCCAAGCAGCCAGCTCTGAGACTCTGCCAGTGTCACAAATTCTGGCTTTTACCTTTTACCACTGAAGCTACAGTTAGGCCTGATGCCAACGTTTTTATTGTATAAAAAAGAAGCAACAGAAAGGAGGTTAAGATTATCACCATCATACATCTGAGACGAGACTGAACGGAATTTAAGTCAAAAAAGAAGTAGCGTTGTCACAGCCTCAGGGCTTTCCTCTGCTGACTTCCAAAGGTTGGAGATACACACAGCTGAGATGCTGAGCTTCGCCAGATATGGCAAAAATCCCTCCTAATGGGAGAAGTTTACTCAGAGAGGTCACTGTCCCTCAAGCCTCTGGCCTTGTCTCCCCATATCTTAAGTTGTAAAATCCCATCTGGCCCCCTAGAGAGGTAAAGAGTCTTACTCTTGCTTTGCTGCACACTATTTCTGGAGATTTCCACCATCCATCTCCCCAGAAAAAGTCACTGACTGGCACAGCAAGAGCTGCATGTAACAGCAATTCCCAAAAGTGCTCTTCTCACTGCTTTTTCCAGGAGAGCCAAGACAAGCCTTACGAGTCACTTCCAGTTCCCACTGTACCCATAAGATACTCTATAACTTAGGGCACATCATGGAACAAAACCCTGCAGATGACAAGATCAAAGAGGGATTCTGAACCTTAAAACACAGGTTCATCTGGGTTTGCACTCACTTCTTCTTTGTACTGTTAAAGCACAGGGCAGTGTGGGAGGGAAAGTTGTGAAAACGTTAAGGGGAACGCAGAGGAAAAGGCACAGCTGACAGTAAAATGACAGAGCTTGATTCTGCCAGATTGTCTGTAGGTGCAAAAGATTTTGTTCAGCTCCAGGGGAGCCTGGGTTTTGAGTTGTTTTTATTAACTCCTTCCTGAGCCTATCAGGGCAGAAAAGCATTTGGAGCACAAATGACAAATTTACTTACTTTTCATGACCAAACCAAACGAATCAGACTCCCAAAAAACATAGGATGATGGAATCTGCAGACACAAAAATCAATTTTTCTCCCCTTTATTGGTCATCCCCGCCAAGTTCCAATTCACCGCAGATTTTTCACATCTGCATTTTAAATCCTGAAACATTAAGGGTTCACGCTGCAAAGCGACAGACCCCAGAGCTGCAGGGTGGGAGGACAAGGGGCTGCAGCCAAGACGTCGTGAGCAGCAAACCTTTCTTCGAGCAGCACAATCTCCCGTGCGATCTTCCCCGTGTTCCCAGCCAGTAGCCGAGTTCTTCATTTCACCTATATTTTCTCAACTACTTGCTGAAGCAGTGAACCAGACGGAGCCGGTTTGCGCTGCCTGTGACAGGATATTAGCTATTGAGAGGCTGCATACATTAACTGCCAGAACAGATGAGTGCTTTAACACTTACAAATCACGGGAGGGGAAGAATAGAGCAAGAGGGGATCATTCACGTGCTCCTTGCTTAGATATGCTGATACCTTATCAGCTCGCCACAGACAAGCCAGATGTGGAGGTGAGTGGAATACAAGTGCAAAAAACCCTCAACCTGTCTGCAGGCATGTACAGCAAGGGTGCAAACGAGGGCGCTTCTCAGAGGTGCTTCAATCCAGCACTGCAGAAATTCCAGCTGTCAAAAAAAACCTCAATCATACATAGAAATTAAAATTCAACCTCCCCCTGCGAAAAAACAGCGGAGGGTCAGGGCAGGCACAACTTGCTTGGTTCAGCGCAGGCAGAGAGCTTGCCTTGCTACTCACATTCCTTAATGGCAATCTGTTCCTGGGGAAATTACATGAATTCTGTTTGATCCCCCTCTTGCTGCATGTTGCTGTTTGCTCACATAGGAATTTCCATTTGTTCCAGCTCTTCGCAAGGTTATTCAAGGGACAGCACAAAATCTTGAAGGGAGGCTAAGAGATTGTTCTTCCAGAAGCTCCTCTATAGTAGGAGAAAATAAAGTATCTGTTGCTTTTATGGACTAGATAAAGGCTGAGGTTCCCCATATACACGTAATGTTTGTTTGAATGAGTGCAGTAACTTTACATTTGAGGAAACACATTTATTTCTGTATGTAAACAGACTGATGAAAGATTAAGGACAGCTGTGCATCTGTTTATCCGTAACATATACACTATTATCTGACTTGAGGCTAACAGACATTTTAACCTCTCCTTTAGCACCTGATCTATCATTTCTTTCGTACTTAAATGCCTTCCTGTGGCTGCTCACAGACTGTAGAGCAGCCTGGGGGGTGGGTGGTGGGGAATGGAACTGATCACATCACAGGCAGGCAGCTGGGGGAAGCTCTTCTTTACTCAATCTCACTCACTCAGTATCAGTCTGCTCCTTTCACTTCATAAAGAGTCCCTGCTTCAAGTGCTGAAGCACTTGTACACAGTGCAGAAAACCAAAACAAATTAAGAATGGACACAAGTTCCTTTAAAGCCAACAGAAAGGGGAAGACTCAGAATTCAAACTGCAAATCCCACAGTGACTCAATTCATTTATCCCAAAGGTGCAGCTCTCACAGAGCCATCATCATGGCTGTTTACAAGCAGTCAGAACCTGGCAGTTTTCACCCTAGGTCCTGTTCCTGATGTCCACGGGGTATCTGAAGGGTGGGGAGCCACCAGACGACACTGAGGGCACCTGGATCAGGTTCTCCAGGACTGGAGCACCTCTGCCAGCACCCAGTGACAGGGGGAGCAGGCAGGTACGGGGAGCAGGACACAGCCAGCCTAGCCCCCCAAAAGCTCATTCCATGAGGACAGGAGAGGCTCAGAAAGGTGACCATGGAGCACAATTAAACGCCCAGAAAGTCCAGAGGAGCCAGCAGCGGGGGTCACCCTCCTATCACCTCCCTCAAGGGCTCATCCACGAGATGTTTGGACATTTACAGCCACAGCAGTTTAAACACCAGAATAATTCACAACTTTCTGAATCACTGCAGTCAAAAGGAATGTTCAGTGCCAGGGGAAGGATGAATTGCTCCACTTCAATACTTTCTAATATGAGATTTCAGGCATTACCAAAAGAAAAGGGCTACTTTTAAGTATAAAAAGGACTAATGAAAACTGGAACGAACCATTTGCCTTCAGAGAGGGTTTCTTTAAAGTTTAATGGGTTTGGAATTTTCTAAAGTTTTGGCTCAATCAAAAATGAGATTGCTTTTTTTGCAGTCAAATATTAACAGTTCTAATAGGCAAGTTGATGCAAAAATGGGGGCTAAATTAGCCCTTACAGGGTAAAGAATGAATGACAGCATGTCCCTCTCACAAGGATGTGGAAAAAGGAGTCCTAGAAATCTCTAAATAGGGAGAAGGAAGGCAATTAATTCCACATTTCCCCAAACATTTTTTTTTGAGAGTGTTGGTTGGGCTATTAAAAACACAGTTATTTATAGAAACCTGTAGGACTTGTTTGAAAGGAGACCTTGTTAGGAGAAGTGGCATTCATTTTGGACTGGCCAAGTATAATGTGTGCAGTGCTTTTATACCCGCAGGGCATTTCCTCAGGGCAGAGCCAATATGTTAGAATGCAGATTTTTGCAGTATACAGTCTCCCTCTCCCATATTTCTAGAGGTTAGTCTTCCCTAGGGAGGAAAGGGATAACAAAGACCTCCAAAGAATCAAAACATGGAGGCACTGACTGGCTACTTCCCTTTCAAAAGGGGAGATAAATACACACAAACATTAACCTGATTGCGTGTATGATAAGCAATAAACTTCTTTCTCTGCTTGAAGGGACAGACCACACACACGTGGGACCCTTGAGTTTTTGTCTCACTGGGGGTTTTTCCCCCATTTGTTCCATTTTTTGGTAGCTGGCGTTGTTTCTGATGGCTATTTAGGCTGTGACTTCATTTTTTCCCCTAACGTAATTTGAAGGCAGAAAAAAACGTAGCAGGCCCCATTTCTATAAAACATGTGCATGCTTCCCCAGAGCTGTTACCTAAATTTGTAGGTCTAAACTTTTGAAATGGGCGTGCTTGCAAGCTCTGGTAGCCGACACCCTGTAAAACCCAACTCAACGCGGAAGGACCAAGCTCAAAATTCCATCTTTATTTTGTCAGCAAGACAGACCCTTCTCAAACCATCAGGGTGAAAGAGCAGCTTGTCTTCACAGTGCTGCCAGCAAGTGCAGGTGCAGGTACAGCACAAGGGTGCTGGGGGACAGCACTGGGAGCAGCAAAACCTGCTCCAAGCAGAGGGGGCAGGGATGGCTGCCCCAGCCAACAGGGAACCTGCGCCCACCTTGCTTTCATCTGTGAGAGCATTTCTTGCTCCTCAAGGCACTGAAACCTCTACACTTCCAGAACTCCATGCAGTTAGAGGATTTCTGGATATCAGCTTAGAGATTTATGTAAATTTTCTGTCTAATTACTTCCAGTAATTACATCTATCTCATTACTCTGTTTGGGCCTACAGAAGAGCTGAGCAGCTTCCTGCATCCAGGACATTCTTAAGGACTCGGGATAAAAAGCTGATTCTTATTTGGAACCAGAAATGTGCTAAAGCAGCATCAACATGACATTAGTGGAGTGTCAAACCAGGACTCCTGTCCTCCTAGTCAAAAACCTTTTTGAAGCCTGGATGTCAATCATTGCAGTGCAGAGCCTTTTCTTTTTTCTCATTGTTGATGCCTAATCCCAAAATTTCCTGCTCAATAGTCCTTCCCTTTCCACCCTTTTCTCTCTCATACTCTTTACTGAGAGAACAAAGATGCAGACTGCTCTAAATTCTTCCTTACTCGGCCACCAATTTACACAAAGCTTATAGAAGCTTATCTTCTCAAAGTCCTTTACCCATCTGTTCAGTCTGATTAAAATTAGGCAATAAGTGAGGTAGGATGTGGGACAAGGAACCAGCAGTCGGACAGACAAAAATCCCAAGTTATTTCCATAGAAAAACCAAACAAAAAAACCCACAATATTTTTGACAAATTCAGGAAAACAGGAAACTCAGTCTGGGCCTGTAATTCTCACAGATCACTTAGCTGCTTTTACTTGAACCTATTAATTCATTCTCAGTCAGGTGTGTATCCTTTAGAAACGTGAACTTTCCAGGAAAGTATAAAGAACCAAAAATAACAGGGTCACAATCTTGACCAGAAATGCAGATGAAAACAAGGGTAAGTTTTTTACTGCCCATAGCTCTCCTAAAAATCTCAGCAGCCAGGGAAGCCGTGCCCCAGATGTAAGCAGGCACCACCAACAAGGTCTTCTCATGCAGTCCTGCACAATTATTGATGCCCAGAACCTTCAGGCCCAGGAATTAAATTGCCACGGATCAATTGGCACAGACAGTCTCCAAATAAATTCGCACAGTTACAGCCATGTAGTGTGCCACACCATCGCTTTTAGCCACTTGATCTCCTGGATCCTTTTTTCTTCTCTTAGCAATTAATAATGCCAGTAATTACTGCTTGAAGTCATACTTCTTTAAAAGCATAATTGCAATTTCCACTCCCAGCTAACACAAGGTAACAATCATTGGTGTGATGAACCTTGGCATTCAATGGTGACATTAATGAACTCGGAGCAGAAATAGAGAGAGCAAATGACACACAGTCCAAGGAAATACTTGCACTGTGGACTTGAACGCCAAATCACAAAGTTATTTTCTTCTTCTGTCTGGGAACATGCAATTATTTAGTATTCATATTACAGTGCAGTCCCATCCCAAGCTGATTTAAAGCCTGCATTATAATTGCTAATGATTACTCATGAAAAAGAGACTATTATATGTAAAAACTGCAATCAGGGCTAATCTATTCACCTATCCATTTTATACTGATACATTTTCTAAACAAAGCTCTGCCTGAATTGCTCATAATTAACTTCTATTCTTACATTTTTAATTGCTCTTCTCCCCCTCCCATTTTCAGACAGAACATTTTACATATCTTCAGACTTTTTTTTTTTAAAAAATACAAAAAGATTTGGACTGAATTTTTATGAGTGAAAACCTGACACTGTAAAATTTGGAGTTTTAAAATAACTCCTCTGTTGTCAAATAATAAATGCCTGAGCAGTGTTTCAGGAAATAAATATTTTGAAACAAGATCAAAATTTCAGGCACAGCATCCATGTAGTCTGAGAGCATCTAAGAGAGCACTAAGGCAGAAGAGGTGGCTTAGCCACCGTTTTATTTATTTTTTTTTCAAAAGCCAAGTGCATTCTGCCCCTCATCTGCAGGCTCTCAAGAGCCTGGTAATCAAGAGACATTTGGCACTCCAGCTGGGAAAAACACTGCATTTAAGGGTCTCTGTCTGCTGAGACTCCAGTGCTGCTGTGCCAGCTTCCATGAACATGGGATTGAAGCTGCTCTTTTTACTCCACTGTCTTCCAGACACCCTGAGCTGCATTTCATGGAAAGATGAGCTGGTCTGGTCTGGTCTGGAGTTAATTTCCTTCGCAGTAGCTGGAATGGGGCTGTGTTTTGGGTTTGTGCTGATAACAGTATTGATGGCACAGGGGTGTTTTTGATGCTGCTGGGCAGAGCTTGCAGAGCCAAGGCCTGTTCTGCTCCTCGCCCCACCCCAGCAGCGAGGAGGGAGGCTGGGGGTGCACAAGCAGCCGGGAGGGGACACAGCTGACCCCAGGGGACACAATGCTCAGCACATAAACCTGGGGGAGGAAGGAAGAAGAGGGGGTGATTCAGGGTGATTGAGTTCGCCTTCCCGAGCAACCATGATGTGTGAAGGAGCCCTGCTCCCCTGGAGATGGCGAACACCTGCCTGCCCACAGGATGTGGTGAATGAATTCCTTGTTTCGCTTTGATTGCCTGCACAGCTTTTGCTTTACCCATTAAACTGTCTTTATCTCAACCCACGAGTTCTCACTTTTACACTCATGATTCTCTCCCCCATCCCCAGTGCGGGGGGAGTGAGAGAATGGCTGTGTAGTGCTGAGTCACTGGTGGGGGTAAACCACAACAAAAGGCAACTGGAACAGCTCACATGTGAGAGCCAGCAAAGCATCCTCTGCATCGCACAGCTTAAGTTCTCCGAGGTGTTAGGTAGCTCTCCTACATATTAGCTGATGTGTCTTGCTTAGGAGCATCCCCCTGTTAAAGTAACACTTGGAGAAAATGGAATTCAGATTGCAATTCTCATTCAGGTATTTTCTTCTTTTCACTCTATGTAAATCTAATCCCACCTTATATTTGGAATAACACCTCTGGTGCTCAGAGGGCAAGAAGGAATATGTCTGGCTTCAGCTATAGACGGAAGAGAGCAGCTTGTTGCTGAGTGTTCTCTGCCAAATCTCTTCCCCACACAAAGTTATGTAAAAGCAGACAAAATTATCCTGTTTCAGTGCATTTGACTTGTGGAAAAAACCACTAATTTTAATGAACTGTTCCTCTGCTAAAGCACTTAAAAGTGGCATTTGCTAATGCTCGTCTTTACATCAATTTCAGCAGTTGTTGGATCAGACTCTCAATCTGCAAGAGTCCTTCACAACCAGTTTTCTGCAATTTCCAGTGTTGCACTAATCAGGAGATGCTTTAATCTTCATAAACACAGGAGAGCTCTTAGGGACTGGTGCTACAGTGACTGGAGAAACTCATTCCAAAAACATTTTAATCCTTCCAGAAGCCTTGGCGTTTTCAAGCTCAACAAAAACACACAGAGTGCGTAACCTGCATGAGTCTGCATAAGGAAAGACTCAGAGCTAAAAATGACCAAATTCACTAAGTGAATAATAAGTCTACTTGCCAGCACAGTCTGTGAACCAAACTCATGGATGAATTTCTAGTCAAGCCAGACAGACAGCACCTTGAACTGTTTTAATTTGCATCGGTATTTCCAAATTTTCAACAACTTGGAAAGATTCATACGTACGCAGCACGTGCATTCATGAGAAAGTCATGCATACAGACACATCATGGCACACATTCTGCTTCCAGTTACGTGTCCCAGCAGGGTATCTGTGCTTTGACTTCAAGGCAGCACTGCCCAACACATCTAGGAAACGTCACTGTTAAGATTTGCCAGTCTCGCTGTGGGCTGGGTTTATCTCACAGCCACAGCTCGCTACGTTCTCAGAACTGCTCCAGCAAATACTTGCAACACCTCCAAACATCCCTGTCAGCACGAACTGTGAAGCACAGTGTGCTTTCTGACGTGCCCTCTTTTCCTCTAGGCCTGCTCTTTTCCTCAGGGCCACAGGAGATTTTCATAGATGAACCTACAAGGAAATCAGTAACATTGCAGCGGATGCAGGGAAGGGAGGAGAAAATGAAATCTGGTCAGCAGGAATTTTCAGATTTGGCTGTTTTCTTTCAATACCAGCTCTGCTGGGTCTGCCTGGGATGGACCTAATTCTCCTCATGGTAGCTTGTGCATTTGTGATAACACTCACAAAGCACCAGAGTCATGGTTACTGCTGAGCAGCTCACACACCAGCAGGGCTTTCTCTGCAGCCTCACCCACTCTTCCCCAAGGCCAGCAAGCTGTTTTGGGGCAAGGGGGTGGAAGGGCACACAGCTTGGGCAGCTGACCCAGACCGAGCAGAGGTATTCCTTAGCACGTGACATTGCACTCAGCGTTAAAAAGCTGAGGGACAGGAGCATGGGGACATTTGTGGTTAAGGCACATCTTCCCAAGCCCCTGTTACACACACTGGGGCCCTGCTTCCCTGGAGGTGACAGGGCATCTGCCTGGTGATAGGAAGTGGGGAATAAATATCCTCTTTTTGCTTTGGTTTTCTACATAGCCTTTACTCTTCCTCTTTTATCTCAACCCTTGAGCTTGTTCATCTTTTATCTTCCTGACCTGCTGAGGAAGTGGATCAAGAGAACCACTGGGTCTGGCATCCAGCTGAGGTCACCCCACCATCACATCTATTTTAGAGCAAAAACTGACACTGCCTGTTTCGAAGCAATGTTGGGTTCTGGTGTCGCTATAAACTCGTACATCAGATTGCCTCGAGGCTCACAGTTATGCTGGCACAACAAGAGCCCCAGGACACCAACATCACACTCACATTCATGGTTTAATAAAACGGGACAGTGTTACCTCTGCCAATTTTAAGACTTCTAATCTTTCTGTGGAAGACAAGTAAGTCACATAGAACAAGGTGAGTATGTAAAACTGCTATACTGATTTGATGCAGCAGCTTCTCTATAAGGATGTAAGTGTCCTCAGAAGATTAAAACCTTAGGGGAAAAAAAAAAATAAACAAGAAAAAAACCCAAACCCTGTACAGCCCATCTATGCTTCCAGCCACCTGAGCAATAAGATTCTCTCTAGCTGCAGCTGTATCACCTTAAGTGCTTTCCTTGTTCTCTTGAAGGAAAAGAAGATTGCAACTGTCTCATGTGCCCAGAGCTATCACAAGCAAAATAATTACTCGTTCTATTGTCTTATCCTTGTGCCAAGAACATGACCATCTTTCATGAGGCTTGATTTGAATCAAAACTGCTGTGTTTTGAACAGAGCTGTCAATGATATTTAGGACTTACACAAGCCTTTCCCCAAGACTTACAAAATAAAATCAAAGTCATTTAATTATCTGCCATTCACGTGCACTTGATAAGTGGAAGAGAGCTAACTTTCAAATCCTTCACAAAGCAATGAAGGCATTCCTTTATCAAGTCTGACTCCAGCTAAAGATGTAACGTCAACTTGGAAAAGTAGAGTGGTGCAGTTCCTCTGGCCACCTCGTACACCAGACCCCTACAACAGGTAAAGGCTCCTGTTTTGAAAGCGTTGCCTGAAATTTTAACCCCAACTGAACAGACATTGATTGCATTGACACAACAGAACCCACAACACTGCTCATCCTGGGAACAGCCATTAGTGCCCAGTTTCCACAGAGCCACACTGCAAGAAGGAAGAGTTTGGAAAACAGCTTTAAGACAGAGCTCCTCAGAGCTGCACGATCCCAGCTGGCACAGAATCCTGAGGTACAGACCAGGGAAACAAGCTGAAGTTGCAGTTTCTTACTCGGGAGATGAAGTGACTAAATTGCTCTAGATTTGCAAGAAATGCACATCTTTTCCTCTTAAAAAGTCATCCTCCTTGCTGAGGCACTGCCAGCGAAGCCGTGTCTCCTCTAAAGTATTCTTACATCCCTCATGCTGCATCAGTCACCTCTCCCCCCTCTGACTGAACTCTGCCTTGGCCCCAGCTGCACACACTTTGATTTCCTGCATTATTTCCTTCCGCTTCCAAAGTATTTCAGCTCAAACTTCAAAAAGTCCTTCTTCCTCTGTCTTTATTTGTATCATGACATGTCACTGCAGGCTCACAGCAGGCTTAGCAACATGTGCTAGGCCAGCAGTTGTCTGCCTCTCGTGTTCCAGGGCATCCTTGGCTTTAGCTCCACAGAAATCCTAACATATAAGAAAGATCAGGAGAAAGAAGCTGGTAAGAAAAATTCTGCTTCATCTAAGACCTTGTGATAAGGTGTTTTCCCAATTTTTGTACCCCAGTTACTTCTTAGTTTGGGCAGTTTACTACCATTTCTACTTCAGGGAAAGTGCATTTGCTGTGCTTACATGAATATAAGTTGTGTGGACATCTTTACTCAATTACATAGTAATATTTTAGTTCACTTTGGAGAAAAAAAAAAAATCAAACTTGGGCTAATCTAAGTTAGAATAAATTGCCTTTCCCTCACACATTTTCCCCAAGCTATTAACCATTATCATTAAGGGAAATGAACTCATAAAACATCTTTGTGTTGTGGAGGCAAGTTGCTGATGTCAGCACTGGCTGGCATGATGTTAGACCTACAGGCAAAATTCATGAGCGTAGTTTACTTCCTCCCACATGCAGTTTCATTTTCATTTCAAAAAGGAGAGGGTCACTAGTCTTTTTGCTGTAGTTCAGAATCAGAGCAGTCTTACGGCAGGTGAGAAAACAAACTAGAAAGCAACTCCTGGCTGGCATATGACAGATCAGTCAAAAACCCACAGATTTTCATCACTGCAGTCGAAATTAACCACGAGAGGCTCTCAAAGTGCCTTGCCACATTATTGTCTACAACAACTTTGTCCGACTGTCTGTGGAGTGGATGCCCCCACCCCTGGAAGCATTCTAGATCAGAAGCTTTGAGCAACCTGGTGTAGTGAAAAGTGTCCCTTGCCCATGGCAGGGAGGTTGAATTAGATGCTCTTTTAGGGCTCTTCCAGCCCAAAGCCTTTTATGAGTCAGAGCTACACTGCTTCAGTACCTTTTGAAGAACACTGATTGGATAATTACTTTTATTGGCTATCAGTAAAGCAGCATATATATTTTTTTTTTTCCTTGCAGAAATTTTACATGCACTTGCAGCAGTAAATGAGGATGTTATGGTTGTATGAAAGATCGGAGAGAAAACTCTATGGAGCCTGCAGGAATTAAAACAATAGTGCATCTCCTAAACACTGATTATGACACAATAGTTACTGCACTGACACTCATGGGGGAAAAACTAGTTGGCACAAAACACATACTTCTCTGCAGTTGATGCTTTTTTTATGCCAAAATCTGCTTATAAACGAAGATTTGAGTATCTGAAATAAATAAGTGACAGATTCCTAGGCTCCAAGTTGCCTTCTACCACATGGGGCAGCTGCTGAGACATCTCAGCAACAAAAACGCTCTTGCAAAGCCACCAGCACAGTGTGGTTAGACAGCCACGGAACATCCCAACAGCTCAGCTGCTGGCACTCCTCTGGTTTGGTACTGAAATGAATTTGTTAACCCAACAATCATCTATGGACAAGAAAGCAGCTCTGGGCTGCATATTTTTACAAGCATTCTGTAGTTTCGCCTGTGCTGCTGCAGCATAATGACTTTTCATACTGACAGAAGAACAAACCAATGCTTTAATTTTGGAGGTGTCATTACTCATGTATCCAATTCTCATGAATTAGTTTAAGTAGAAGACATAAATGAGCGCTGAAGCTGTGCATTTTTCTTCAGATTTATTCTTATTTCATATGGTGACTACAAAACATAAAATGTGTTTCTGTACTGCCTGTAAAGTCATACAGTCAAGTTTGACTGAATGGCATCCAAAAGTTACAGATGCAAAATTCTAAACTAAGTGTGTGTAACTACACATTTTTATATTTTCAACTTTCATCAAATTGCAAACTTAACTAGAAGTGATATAAAGTGACTCATCGTGTGTTACAACTGGTCCTGCAATTAAGAAACAATTTCAGATTGCAAACAATTTACTTGATTTTTGGAAATATCACTGAAGTACTTCTTAGGAGTC
This sequence comes from Oriolus oriolus, assembly GCA_013400235.1. NCBI lineage: Eukaryota > Metazoa > Chordata > Aves > Passeriformes > Corvidae > Oriolus > Oriolus oriolus. Next base: position 1,178,148 of record VXBT01006889.1, read on the forward strand.
CATAGTACCAACTAGGTAGTAGTTTTTTATACACTAAAAACAATCCCAGTCTCAAGTCAGGCAACATTCGCATACAAAATAACTGAAGCTCAAGTACCCAGCAGGACAACATGATAGAAACTTAAAAATAATTAAAAACAATACAGAAGTCCATGTTTAAAAGAGCATGATAGAGCTCACTGTATTTGTTTCCAAGGGAATTGTTTTCACTATACTTATATTCGTAACAGATAAAGATATAATAGAGATACAGATAAAGATGATTTCATGTTATAAAGGGAATGAGTCACAAATGTTTTGTGGTTCCTTAAGCAGAAATCATGAACAAGACCAAATAGCTGCAATTTTAAAGCAGGATTTGCTAACATAACACACAACATAGTAAGTGGGAAGCCAAATTTAGCTACATTGCTGTGCTATTGGGCCACAAGTTCTACTTTTGAAGCATAAATATAAGCTTCTATTAGAAAAAATACAATTTTCTTTATATTTCTGTCTAACTGTGTATTTACATATAAACTTTTAAAAGTAAAAAAACCCAAAGACCTATTAAAAATTCTTGTAACGTTATCCAAACTGACTTATTTACCTCCTTTTTGTTTTCCAGTCCTCGTTCAAGCTGATGGTGAATGCTGTATATCTAATCATAATCCTGCTGTTATCACAGCTGTTATGTGCTTTATTTTTGATGGCTTAAAGACAGATGTTCCAAAATTGCCCTAGATTCCTGCCAGCCTTTTCAATTGCATTATACAAACAATTAAACTTTCCTGACCCTAGTCCTGTCTCTAGATAAAATTCAGACGCTGACACTTCAAGAAGCAAATCATGTATGTAAATTGGTTCTAATGACAGCTATTGATGTGTAGTCATATGCAAATAGAGTATTATCAAACATTAAAATGTCCAGGAGCAGTAGCTAGACGGATGCAGTCAAGAAAAATTAACTAGAAGACGCATATTCCAGATACTTCCCACAGTATGTAATGCAATTAAACAGAAGCAAAGGGAAATTCGCACTAGAAACTGCCTCTCTCCTGCCATGCCTATTTATTCCCCATCATCTGTTATTATTGTTGAGAATCTTCACATTGTGTCCCAATTAAGCAAATCTCTCGGAATTAATAAGGGCTCGCCTTCTCTATCACCACATCTTTAATGCTTGGAACTGGAAACATTGGCACCTCACGCTGCACGCGAGTGTGAGCAGTTAGAATAATAACAATCGTAAGATGTGCTTGCCAAAAAATGATTACAAGTCAAGCTTTATTGCAAGGGTGTCTTGTTTAGGAGGATTTAGCACAATTCGATGGGGTGACAGCAGTTGTCAGGCATTGATACTAAGGATAATAACTATTGAAGAGACAACTCACTTATTGAATATTCAGAGTGCTAAGCCATTGTTTGGGCGTGTTTGGAATACAGATTATTTTGCTGTGGTTTCTTAGTCCTATAATGAAGATTTTAAACAACACTCTGGCAAAAAAAGGTTTTTTGTTTGATATTCTATCCAGTGGGTTTCATAGAACCCAGTGATGGAAAGATGACAGCATTCAAAATTTCCTGAGAGTGTGACTAATTCAACTTATCCAAAGCATTTCTTGATTCCAACTTGTAAGTCACTTGTGAGATTTCAAGGATTCTGCTGTATTTTTCTGTATGTTTCAGTTGCTTCAATCTTAGCATTGTGTCTTTTACTTCCTTTGTGTTTTCAAGCCACTTCTCCTGGCTTTTTGCCATTTCCTTTCCAAAAATACTGGGAAAGGATATTAAAAAAATATGCCTTAACTCAGTGGTTTATTTCTACCACACAATATAGGGCAAGCTGTTAAGTTTAACAGCCATGACTGAAGGACCTTCCAGGAGTTTCCCTGCAATTTTCCCTTCAAGCACTGAATCCTCCCCAAAAGCATCAACAACCATTTCGAAAAGGTTTTGTCTTTTATAGTCATCCCTGATAAAAAAAAAGCTTGAAGTATGAACTCATCTTAGAATTTCTAGTCTAATGTGCTGGTTCAGCACAGCTCTGCCTTACTCATTTTGCCTCTTCTTTCATTATCTCACTTTCTGCACCCACCTTCATTCTGCTGGAGGAGCCTCTGCATCACACTCAGGAGAGAGAGCTGGTGCTGGAGATATTTGTGTCACACCACACAGACACAGTGGTGATCCACAGCCACTCGAGGTAGCTGCCACCTCCACATTTAGGCTGCTAATGTTGCACATAGCACACTAATATTTACCACAGCCAAAGTTAAAGGAAAGCAAGGATCCATTTTTCTCCTACACATTATTTCACAGAGTGGAAAATGGCAGCTACGCACTTGTGAAAGAAGCAACTGTTTTGGGATCTGTGTGCAACCAGAGGAATAAAAAACTCCCCCAGAAAAAAAGAAAAATAAACCAGAGGACAGATTCAAACTCAGCCTGATTGGCCTCCTCTTTTTCCAGTCTAGTCTGGTATTGTGCATCAGTTCAGGACAATATCCTGCTTTATGTTCACCTGTTATGGCAGAAGCAGACAGGAAAATTCAATACTATTATTTAACATTTAAAGCTAAATCATTCCATTTCTGACCTGAATTTTTCACAGGATACTTTCATGGAGAGTGAAGCACAGGAAGGGAGCTCGGCCTTGATTAAACACCAGCTCAGCAAACTGGGTTTCCCTGTTTCTCTGCTCTGTATTGCATTATCATGAATGCACTGGAAGTACATTAAGATGTAAAGGTACAACATTTATCCATGGTCTCCCCCTTTCTTCTTCCCCTGCACTGCTCTCCTTGCCCAAGGAATCTATCTTGGATAACACAGGTAGAGACTATTTTTCAGTGCCAGGCAAGTTACCAGTTCCTTGTGTCCAGAAAAACAGTAAGAGCTCCCAGGCACATTACAAAGCTTCCCCAGGAGCGCTGGCAAATGCTTGAAGTTTAATGCAGATCCATTAACCAGGAGACAAAAAGTCTTCAATCACACGTGAAGAACTAAAACTGGAAGACTGTGACAGTCACAAACTATTCTAGCACAGAATCACTGAATATTATATGCTCTTTAGTCAGTCATACTTCATCAGTTTTCCTGGTCTGAAGGGTGACAGAGATGCATAAACATTGCTTATTTGCCAACAAATACAGCACCTTTTCTGGCTCACTGAAATCAAAATAGATGCCCATCTCATCCATGGAGAGCACAACACTAAAACTACCCGTTCAGCTCTCATGCCACAGCACTGAAATGAACAGAACCAAAGGGAAAATAAATTCACAAGGAAATCTTTCATAGTGCACCTGCTATAAATACACATAAGGAGGACAGCACAGGCTTGGCTTGTTTTTGTTTCAGAATAAATGTGTTCCAGTCGAATTCCCGTGCTTAAGACATTAGATGGTATTCACGTGGGAGATTTTTGACTGGTTTGTACATACATTAAATATAGTTTTTTTTCATGAAGTGCTTCTTCAAGAGTCACCCTTTCCAACTGGGAAGCTACATTACAAAGTAATAGCAGACCCAAGGCTAGCTGTTGCATTTATAAACCTTGCAGGGATGAAACAACCACTCGGATGAGGATGCAGGTATTGATAGGTTATTTTCCACTGAAAGTCTTTGCCCTCCCCTTTAATGTGGTAACCACTTCAGAAGTTTTAGCCATGGCTCTAGCACCATGCCAGCTAGACTCTCTTTTGGGAACACAATTTCCTTGTTTTGTCTTAGGCTCAGTCCCACTGGGCTCTCCCCCTTACGGCACCATAGGAAATACTTGAGAGAGCATTGGGATTTCGGAGAAATCAGGTGGATAAAGTGAGCCATAAGACACAACTCAGCTGATTTCTGAGCTGGAACTTAGATCTGAATTTAAGTTAATACTTAACTGCTGGAAAAAGACAATTCTCCTGTGAGGTCTATCTTACAGGTAAGCATTATCATCTGAGAGACCAGAAAAGGTTTTTTATTTGATCTAACAAACACGTTTAACCAAACAAAGTTAAATCCTAATCCTAACAAAGAATATCACTTCTCTAACACAGCCTGATTTCAACTTTGTTTCTTCTTTCTCTTCCCTACTGAAGGCATAGAAAAGGCTCCACACTAAGCCAAAAAATTCCCCCAAATACACATCTTCCGCATCTGCTGTGGTCAGAGACAGCTGTGCACATAACACAGTCAGACACATCCATCCTGTGTCAGCAAACGGGCTGGATCGATCCTCAGCATTTGGGACCACAAATCTGGCTTGCAGTCACATTTGCTGCCTTCACCTTTCCTCAGTATCCACCATCTGTAGCATATTTTAATTATCAAGGATCTTTTAACTGAATTAGGAGACTTTAGGTCAGGCCTTTTGTGAATGCTTTGTTTCTGCTGAGATTCAGGGAGTTCAGACTTACAGGTTTTGCTGCTCCTACTGTTCTTTCAGATGGACCTGCATGAATAGTTCTCTTCTTTCTCTACAGATTACTGCACAGTTTATTTTGAACTACCACAAAATTCAATTATCCCGAAAGATCTTTCATCCATAGAACCATTCATCTTTTAACTCCTGCCATGTTCTTGGAAGAAACCTTCTTACCCTCAAACTTATTAAACATTTCCCACGATGGCAAGATCACGAAAATATCTATGTTGTCATAAAGCTTAAAATCCCCACATCTCAGTGAAATGATATGCAAAAAAGACATTTGAAGGGCATAAACAAGACACTGCAACAAATAGTGACAATGTACACAAGTGTTTTCAGACTCCAAACCACAGCATCTTTGATGTTGTATATTGCAGTCGTAAAAGAAAGCTGTCCTTAAGATTAAAATAATTATTTCAAAGTAGTAAGGAATGCCAACTCTATCATTCATTAGGCCTCCTAAATAGCCAGGTACAACAGGATTAAAAGTACACATCAGAAGTAAGCTCAGGAAAACCAGTGTGGGTGTATCTTCGACTCAAGGAGCATATCAGATCTCAGACATACGCAAACCACATAACAAAGTAATTCCAGTCATGTTTTGTTTTTTAAAGGCTTTCCACACGCAGTTTTACATAGGCATGAGCTGGTTAAATGAGACCTTCCTTAGGAAACACAAGGTAACTATTCATCTGTGTTTATGATGAATTTATATTTGATGTCTACATGTTTATTGCATCGTTCATTAGGTATATTACCCTTAATAAGGGCCTCTTACCTAAATTACAAAGGCTTTGGAAACACTTAATGCGTATTAAGATAATTCTAGAGCTCTCCTGAAGGAGCAACCTAATCTGACCTACATGTACTGCTCTTCAGGACAGACCCCATCTAAGTCCTGTTTGATCAGAACTCTTTCACAGAATCTGAAAGTGGGTAATGTCTTCCCAAGTGTCAGAAAAATTCTCATTAAAATGTGAACTTTGGGCACAATTCCCTCACAGGGCTTTAATTTCTCCCTGCATGACCACTGTTCCACATGTCATCTTATTTCAATTTGAAGCACTTCCTAATTATCTTTTTATCTTGTTAAGGAGTGAAAATTTTCCAAGTAGTACTTTCCTCTGGAGATTTCTTTCCACCAGAGAGGCTCTGTTAATATGTACAGTCCGATTTGCTGTCCTTTTGAATTGATCTTGGTCTAAGGCTACTCCTTTGCTACAACCAAACAGGTAGGCTAGCTATAAAATAGCATCATTCCGATATTTTCCTTTCTTCTTTTCAAATCTTTAGCATTTAAAGCAGATTTCCCCTTGCATAGCTCTTCCTTCTTTACAATTGCAGTATCTCATGGAAGCTTTTCACGTACACCTGTACATGCCACTACTTTCACATCAGCCTTTTCACTATCAGTCAAGGAAGTTTTCAGGTTGAAAAAAATGAAGGAAAGAACATCTAATATGTTTTTTATGAGCACTAACAATCAACAGATTGACTTCACATGGTCTCTGCCACAAAGCTCAACATCCACAATTCCTCAAACTGAGGAACAACAAAAGATGTAATTGACCTTCAATATATGAACTTTATCTTGATTTCCAAAATACGAGTTTAAATCAGTACCTACAGCTCGACCCCGGGGTAAGCCTGCAGTATCACAAGTCTCAATACTGAGAGAAATGTATTATTTTTAAGACATACTAGATTGAGCAACGTGAAGGAATTATGCAAACCCTTGCTGAGATCTCAATACAAAGTACTGAACTAATAAGGATTACAGTCTTAAATCTCAAGATAACCCCTCCATTCTGTGGAAGAACCTACCCACCAATTTGTCATCGAGCACTCTGGAAACTTTTCCTTAGCACTACACTTGCATGAAACACCTACATCGCCAAAAGAGCCTTACACCATGGTACAGACCCCATGCCATGGACTCTGCTGCTTGCAGAGACCAATTTGTGTGTGATCTATTAACATTCACCCCTCGTTCTGAAACTCCAGTGTACAGTTCAATTTTATATTTATAAGCACTACTCCAAACAAGCAAAAGGCCCCCCTGCTGCTTTCTGCAGAATGAAAGCATGTGTCTGACGGGAAGCAGAGAAAGCTATTTCAAGATTATCCATGTGGCTCAAAGTTAAACAGGATTTCAAAATGAAAATGTTGTTTTACAGATCTGCTACATAACACCTTTATGTTTTTCAGGAGTATTTAATATACAAAACCATAAATCCGTATGATTTGTTAGCTTTAAAAAAGGCAAAAATACTTCAATTTGAGATCTTTGGCAACAGAAGCCCCATTTCTTTAAAAGAAAGGACCTTCTTTAGAAGACAAGGATCCAGGTTAACAAAAGGTTAATGTCTGTCACCTGACAGAGATCAGTATCTCCCCATTCCAGTGGCTAACGTTTCAGGGGCTACAACAATTAAACCATAAGAAAGCCATGACCAGTGTAATGCAATAGTTGTATTAGTCAGGCAGATCATTTTACATCGCTGGGTAGTCTGAAAGATCCCATGAGGATTCCAGATGTAAATTCTTGACGAAAAAGGAAATGATAGAAGTGTCTCAAAGATTTATTTTTACTTTCTGCACAGCACAGTGAGCACATGGTAGAATAACGAGTCCATTCATTCATAATTGCAGATGTTTTACACATCTTGCTGAAACATGTGCATTAATGTGTTATATGGAGCTCTCTCTTCTGTTTCCAAAGTGTTGGGATAATTATTCTTTGATTTGCATGTTTGAAGTGTATACATATATGCATAAACCCTTCTCAGCTCCTGTTCCAGTTATCGCTGTTACAACTCGTTGTCAATCACAAATCAAATCATCTCCTCCCTGGAAGGTAGGAATGCTGCAGTTATTGATACACAGCTACACAGTTCACTCTCTGAAGGCTCTGGCAAGGCAAGGCACCAGGGCTTATTCCTGTGGGCTGCACAGCGGGAATCTCCTCACCCGTGTTAGCTGATAAGGCACCTCATATAACATGGATATTTGTACCACCACTGGAAGATTGCTTCCAGTCCTCCTGGAAATCCCATAAGCTAGCTGGTTACTACACACAAGCCTGTCATAGTACTCAAAGATACTGCCACAGATGCTGTTTCAAACAAAGCAGAAAACTACTAAGCCAGGAGAGAAAAGGGGTTTGGGTTTTGGGGTTTTTTTAATCAAGTATTAAAAGCCTTTGGAATAATTTATTTCATTTCTACAGTTGTTCTTTTTTTTCCTTTTGAGTCTCACTTCCTCCCCTGTTCTTTCTCCTTCCTTGTCCTTCAAATCAGCGAGATGGTTTCCCTGTGAAATGTTGTGTTCTCTCCAGGATTATTATCAATCCTTTATTACCCTGATATGCTTCCAAAGGCATTCCACCTCTAACCACACTGTGCAAAAGATTAATCTTTACATCTGTTTCAGTTCTGCCAGCTTTCTCTACCCAAAGGTGCTTTGCCAATGTATTTGTTTTTTACTAACAATAATATCTCCATTCATGGGATTACTGCATCCCCTTTCCCTTACTTCTTGTGATATCTTCACACAGAGATAACTCGTATGAAAAATTTCAACCAATGCTTTCTAAACTTGAGCACATCGGACAAGTCACTAAAGTAGAAAAGTAAAAATAAAAGGAGCTGCCTAATTTTCTGAAGTCCCAAGCCCTTCAGCCTCTATTGCAATGCATGTTTTGCCCCTTCAGCTGCTGAAACCAGACTCTACTCCAAACTCGAGTGCTCAACTAAAATGAAAGCTGGATCACATCAGTCAACTTGGACTACAAAAATATTTTATCAGCCAAAGATCACCAGTATATAGAGTTTCATGGCAGAAGGGATTAACAAAAGTAGCAGTAACCCTAGAACAACCTGCAAGGCCGAGACCAAAATACAGACACTGAATAGGGTGAAAATGAGTTACTGAAGTGCTGATGACCAAGGAGTGAAATCATAGAATATACTGAGTTTGAAGGGACCCAGCAGGATCACCAAGTTCAACTCCTGGCCCAGCACAGGACACCCCAAGAATCACAACCATGTGCCTGAAAGCATCATCCGTGCACTTCTTAAACTCAGGCAGGCTCACGATTGGTTCTCTTTGAACAGAATAACATTTCAAATGTGCACTTGGTTCCCATTTCAAAGTTTGTTTCAAAAACATTATTTTGCCTTTGATTTCTTTTCGTGTTACCACTCTAACCCTAGCATAAAGCCTGACACATTAGGAATGACTGGAACTACGTGGTAGTTTGAAGAGCTTTGCACAAGCTTGCTCCAGGAATAAGAGCCTGATACACAGCGTGACAGCCCCCAGGGTTACATTACCACAAAAGCACAAGAAGGATTTAAAAGGCTACGAAAGGGTTGGGACTTTTCTTATTCTCCTAAGGTGTGTGTTTCTCAGGATGAGGGGAAAAGTAAATCATTGAGATAATACTACAAGAGCAACTCCTGAACACCATAGGGATTATTGTCAGCTTGATCTTCATCATGAGATCCCTGAACATCCTGCTTATATTTGGTACTACAACAATAGAGACACAGAAGGTCACTTGCTGCCCAACCACCTCTTTCCTCTCACGTTGGTTAAACTACTTGTTGGATCAAAAACCTCATAAGTATGAAAACCATTGCTCAAAATTTTCACTATTTAGCCCAAAAACTGCCTCAGAGGAGCTGAGCAGGCAGACCCAGTCCACAGAACGTGCTTGGACAAAGTTACCACATGACAACAGCAGTGGACATCGACCCTAAATGAGAAGAATTTCTTGCTATGTCCTATTTCACACAAAACCATTTGTTTTAAATACTTGAAGTACTTAAAATGTTTCCCCCCGGTTGCCCTCCACTTTTTTTTTCAATAAACAAGGAAAATAAAACCCCACATGGGTTCTTTCAGCACAACTCAGGTGCTGCCTAATGCTCAAGGTGCATCTCAACCCCCGTGCACATCCTCAGCCAGAGAGGAAGGGAACACGAACAGAAGGTGCAGCGTCCTCAGCTGTCCACAGCTCTGAGGATTGAATTCCTTCAGCCCCAATGGATGTGACAGAGTTTGTGCAAGTTATGTCCAGTTCCAGGGAAGGCAGGTGAAGCCGTGCACTGAGGGATAACAGAGCTCTCACAACCGGTGTAGGAGTCTATAACAAGAGTATTCTGCTGTGTTTTGACTGCACTGACAAGAATTTTGCTGCATGGACTGCACCTGAGGTCTTTCCTTTTCAGGGAACAGTAGCACATTCCTTGGTGCCCTCTGAATGCTCTTTTTCTGTTAAAAAAACCAAAAAACACAACCCCAGCTGTGGACATTTACCTATATTCTTTTAAATAGAGGTCTGCATTTGCCACACCTCGTGCACTGCTTTAAGATTCCAATTTACTTGGGTGCTTGATTCCTCGTAGTTTAACCAAAATCAGAGGGAACTTAACGGGTTTTGCACAGGCAAAAAAGTTGTTATTTTCCCCATGCCACCGAGTTTACATTTAGTTAGCCTCAAAGATTACTTGGAGCAGAAAAAAAAAAGCGTGTTTTGGGTTATTTGACTAGAAAGGAACACATCTAGTTATTGACATCTCAACTTCCCCAGGAAAGGAGTAAAAAAGTTATTTTGAAGCATCCATGCAAAACAAGTTGGCCCAATCTTCCACCAAAACACTAGAAAAAGCAATTTTGATCTTTGAGTATTTTCTAGCACATTCTACCTTAGCTGTGGACCTTACATATATTTTTACATAGTTTACAGCTATGCACAGGTCATCACTGGAGAAAATTCCTATTAGTGATGGATGTATGCTGACATCCTCATTCATAAATGCTGCATCATTATTCTTGCTGGAACACAGGTAAAGTTTATTTTTACCCTGTAATTTCTACCTAGTCAGAATGAGTTAAGAGGCTTGCACTTGTAAAGTGTACAGGATACAAAATGTATTGTAAGCATGTCAAAGTAAGAAAGGGAATTAGTGATGATGGTTGAATCTCAGAAGAGCTTCAAGTTGAATTCACAGAGAGCCTTATTTGAACTTTACACAAAACCACGAGTCTGAAATTGGGGTGAACACAGAAATACCATCTGTTGGCCTCAACCCCACTCTTAGCATCCCATCCAGTTGAGAAATACCAGGAATCTCATTTAGATTTTTGATATTTCTTCTTCTGATCACTGCTGAAGCTGGAAACTGCAGTGTAAGACCCAGGCAAAAGAAGGAAAGTTACAGAAACATTTTAGGTTTGGGACAGAGAAGCCATGTGCTAATTTCACGCTCAACACACCAGGGTTTATTTACCTAAAACACATAACTGTGGGATGCAATGGTCCCTGCAAAGAATGAGAGCCCAGCCATAGACTGGGGGACTCAAAGGGCTGGAGGGCTGGCATGGAGAACAAGTTACAAGGCAAAAACCCCCACTAATCCGCATTTTTGGATAATTAAGCTATTGCAGATCTTCATATGGGTGAATGCTCTTGGGACACCTCATATGAGCTATTAGCTGGAGCAATGCAAAATTTAATTTACACCAACAGTAAAGATCTTCTTTTCCTAACAAATTTTTTGTGACAAAAAGAGAGGGTGGAGCACAAGGAGCACATTTGCCATGAAAAGTCATTTTTCACCTATGTGAAAGAGTCAAATTTTCCCAGTATGGTGATTAAGCAAAAATGAATGATTTTGCCTGAAGGATGCATTTTTTCTTCACTCTGTCATAAAAAACATCAGCTATTGAACTTATAGCAGGTTTTGTGTGGACAGATAATTTTTCTCTGTATTAGAAATTTAAAAAAAAAAAATGAAACCCTTGAAAATATACTCTTTTTGTTTTAAACAAATGGTGATGACACGAAACACCAAAACTGAAGGGGTTTAGTATTTGGGGGTTTGAGTGGGGTTTAAGAGTTCCATGTGCTTTGCATATGATATTTATATTAAAAAATAAACATCTATTATGCAAAACCTAAGATATTCGGCACATGACATTGCACTAGGCAGGCTTTGAATTTTTTTCTTGAATACTAAAATCTCGTGTGTCGCAGACACTAAAGCAATGAAACAGAATCTACAGAAGAAAATGGAATTATATAGCCTTAAGCACTATGGAGTCTGCACGCTGTTCTTTGTTAAACAAGCACCATACTCCCTTGTCTGTCAGGGCTCCCATTTCCAGCAACAGCTCAGCACTGCCTCTCTAAATGACACATAGCAAGGAAAATAAGGTTTTCAATGAAGCCTCCCACAATTAAAATGTTAAATATTTCACGTACTATTCTGATGTCTGCAGGAGGTAAAGCTTCACGGGGAGCTAACTTATCCTCCACAGCCAAAGGAAATGAAGCAGTTTGAGCTGTCAGGCGGCTTACACCTCAATGCGTGCTCCAGAGAGATTCACATGCTTTGCTTTAATAGGAAAAATAAAAAATAATTAAAAAAAAAAAAAAGAGGGTGATGGAGGCCATACTACAAAGAGAACAGTTCAGTCTCATTTGACAGGCAGTGACTATGGTTCAGACTGTACAATTGATTTTTCAGCAGAACAATTTTTCTGTAGGGAGTTCAACTTAAAAACTGATCAGACAATATGTCCTTATTAAAGCAACCATTTCAGGAAAAAAACTCTCAGCTGTTTAAGTCTCTCTCTCTCGTTCCCACTGAAGACTGACAAACCATCTATTACAGCAGAAAAACATCCCTTCAAGCCCAGATTTTTTAGAATTCTTAGACACAAAATCTAGCTTGCAGAATAGGATAAATACAACTGTCTGCAAATAAAGTCTGGCAAGTTCCTAAGAACTTGTAGGATTGGAACCCAAGTCGCTGGTTGTGTTTTTAGTGTCACTTTACCTACAAGGAGTAGGTTAAGCGTAACAGAGGCACAAGCAAAGTACGCCCGAAGATGCAGAATTTACCCACGCTAACTTCTTAACAGGGAAACGACCGAAATTCTGCAATGCCTTTATAACTGGGTGTTACAGGGTGCTGGGGTGTGATGCCAGCAGGATCCTGGCCCAGGATACGAGGCAGTGTGAGCCCATTGCCGGGAAGGTGCGCGCACCGAAGGAGCCACAGGAGGGCTGTACCAGCGCTCCCAGCCCGCTCCTGCCGCCCAGAACCCGGCACCAAACGGGGGTGGTTCCAGCCGGAACCTGAGCAGGGGTGTTTAAACAACACGCAAAAGCTCCAGGAAGAGAGTATTTAAAAGTTTTCACCGCACTTAATCGGAGAAGCAACTTACTGAAGGATTTCACGTGTCACACTTATTGGTTCCTCAGTTTTAAAACACAGGAAAGATCAGTGTGTCCCTGCCTGCCTGTACCTATCACTGCCTGCAAAAGCAAGGTGACATTTCCCCTTTTGATGTCATGCAGATTTCCTGTAGGCAGCACCAAGGCTGATGTCTAAGAGCAATTCTGCTTTGCAGATATTATGCAGTGTTTATAACTGAACAACATTTAAGTCTGTGCTCAGTCCAAGTCCACCCTGTGTCCTCAGCCACACACAAACATGACACACTTTCTCCCATAAAGTCCAACCACAGAGATAAGGCAAGATACAAAACATACTGAAGGCATGTGTGTCAGAGGGTTGGAAAGTTAACAACATGACAGCTCCACGTGCAGCAGAATGTTCCAGATGCATAATGCCTTCTCTGGAGGAAAAGAAAATAAACCAAGCAAACCAAACCCATGTCTTTAGACTTTTCCAACCCATTTGCAAATTTACTGAATAACTTTTCATACAAAAAAAAAAATAAAAATAGAAGGGCAGGGATAAGATGATGGGAAACACACACACATTTTGGAAATGTCTGGTATAACAACCATAGTTTACAAGCCAGGTGTTTAGGATCCTTCCCCAAAAAGCTGAATAATCTTGGTTCAAAATTATCATCAGCTTAGTCCAGGCCCTTAGAACAAAGAGCAAAAGGGATACTCCACTGTAGTCCTCAAGGTTTCATTCAGACAACAGTACCCAAGTTTCTCCACTTACTTTTCCAGCCCTGGTTTTCCATACCTTTTCATACACATGCTCAAAGCCAAGCATTTAACTTCATTCCAAACAAAAGCAGTGTTTTTCAGGGTTTCTGCCGGAATGGCAAAGTCAGCAGGACTTTGACGAAGTGCAGCAGGAATTTGAAGAGTAAAGGCAGAGCATCCCATCACCTGGCAAGTGCTGATAATGGCAGCAACCAAGCTGGAGAACCACTTGGGATATTTAATCGGGCTGCGGTGCAGATTAATTTGATACTGTCTTTAAAGTGTTTTGAACATGAAAAGCATAAGTTAAGTGTTTTATCTTCAGCCTCATCACCACCACCGTGCCTCATCCTACCTAACGGTGCAAGGCAGCTTGTGAACTTCTGGTGTTACACTGGGCTGTGACTGGTTCCAGCAACATCCCAGCCCCTTCATCTGCTTTCAAGCAAGCAACAATTAATTGCTGGCTAGATATTAGTAAAAAGTGTTCACATCAGCCCAGCTGTGCAACTCCTAATGTATTCTGGCTGAAAATTAAGTCAGTACCTAATGAAAAAAATTTGAAAAATTATTACTTTTAGTAATTGTGGTTCTCACTTTCAAAGCATCAGCAGCTGTGACAGCACCCAAGCAATTAACAGGTCCCTTCGGCTTGATGAGGTTTCATATAGAAAACACTGTAACTCCTACAGCAGTTTAGGTAGATCAGAGGACACTGTAACCCAAAGTCTGTTTAACACCTCCCTTTGAAAATCACTTCTACCAAAAGAGTGTGAGAACAACACAGAGCAATTATTTTTCTTATCCATCTCTGTTAGCCCAAATTTGGACAACAGTGCACCACAGCAAGTGGTACCTTCAGTCTCCAATTAACTCTTTAAAAAGCAGTGTTCACTTGAAGGGATGACAGGAGAGAAAGATTCAGACATTCTGCTGTCCAACTGCACACTCAGTGATCAGGAAAGGTTATACTGTATTAAATTATACTGTATTTTTAAAAATGCATTATTTTTCTGCATTCAGAGGCTGTCACCTCTGGCTTCTAACTGAGAAGAAACAAAAGGACAGGAAAACTCAAGGCAAACGGAGAGGAAAGCTCAACTCAGTTTAGCAGTGCATCAAAATGTCTCAATACACAAGACAAGCACAGCACATGGGCCTGCCAGGACTGTGCAGGTTTCTGCACCTTCTAAGTGAGCATTTTGCACTAGTAATAATCACATTCATCTCACATCCCACAAAAAAAATGGGCCTGCTGTTTTATGATGCTGTTTGAAAACACATCCTGGTGCGTTTCCAAGGGACACTTTCCCTTAGGGATGCAATCCAGAGAACTGCATTAAGAAAAGTCATATTCTGTCAGCAACAGAAAAACTGGGGGATGAAAGCAAACACAGGGAAAGAGGCTGGAACTGCCAGGGAACCCCCACAGCAGACATCCTGTGCAAACACAACACCTGGCAAGTGTTTGAACCACCACCTGTGGTAACAGGGAGAACACACCTGAGGAACCTCACAGAGCCTGGAACAACTCCTAGGTACACATTTAAACAATTAATGTACGAATCAAAGGGTGTACTTGCATCGATTTGACACGTTAGGAATGATACAAAACTGACTTGCTTTCTGGCTTTTCTCAGACAGAAGAATCCACTCACCTTCTCCTCCTGTTTATTTTCCTTTTTTTTTGTTTGGCTTTTCCTCGTAACAACCAACACTTAAATAAAACAAACACACAGCTGACATGAAAGATTAGGAAGGGAACAGCACACTTGCCATGGAGAAACAAGGTGCAGCAGCAGGAACACACTAGCTAGCACACAGGAGAGAGAGTAAAGAATCAAGAAGTTCTTCAGTGTTCTTGTCATAAATGCTTTCAGGCATCCTCTTATTTTATAAATAACTTCACATAGGGATGCACAGGCCTTTATTAATTCATACTCCTGTTGAAAGGACAGTATCCTACAGCAAAGCTGTGTGACACAAGTCACAGAGAATCTACAGTAATTCAGAGTTTCATTTGATTTCTATCCGAACAAATTTAATGAAGCAGATTACAGATAAATTACAATTCTCGAAGTCAAAGAAAAATTCTGAAGCCTTTTCCCGGAATCTGCTTTGTGACTATCCTAAAATAATGCTAGAGGACTTGCTGCTGCATTTATATGCTTTTTTTAAAGTGGCTTATTTCATCAGCTGTCTTAGAGCTGAGGGAGCACACAAGTGTGCACTTCATCCCCTCTGGGCAACAGCCCCTCCAAAACTACCAATTTCACAAGGCTGGTAATTCAGCTGGAGAGTCAACCTCAAAATCCATGAGGGAGGCCTAAACATAAAAGACTTTACATCAGACTGTTCTGCCTGGCAAAACTTCCAAGGTTTTCCATGCCTGGGAACTCTTCCATTTCAAAACACAGGAACTTTTCAATGGAATATCAGCAAGGTGGTTATGGCACTGTTGAAGCAATAGAACTCTTGAAGACTTACCACCAGCTTTTACATATAAACAGAGTGTTCTGCACATAAATTGAGAGAGACTTCAATGGAAATGTTTGCATTTCAACACAAGTCTCCTCGGTGAGTGATCTAGCTTGTCTCCAAGATCAAAGGGTTGTGCGTTAACATCTTCTGGCTTGCAGAAGAAAACACACAAAACCCACCCATAACTCAAATTATAGTGAACTACAGAAAGGCAGCCAGGGAAAACAAGAGGAAACAGAATGGATAAACCAGATCATCCTCCAGAAGCAGGACTAAATACAGATGCAGATTAGCCTGGCAAACTGAACACTTCTAGGAAGTGCTGATATGTCACTGTATTGCCAAAATTAGAAAAACTGTGGAGGAAGCAATTAGCTACTGTAGCTTCTCTCTACTTAAAATGGTTGTTCAAGGCTATATTGTAATATGCAGTTGGTCATACCAATTCAGCACGTAAATGCTGGCATGAAAAATGCCATTTATTCAATCTCAACTTTTAAAAAAAAAAAAATCAAATTGTGTTGAGAGAAATAACAGTTCTTTCCTTGACCCATTCTGCATTTACACTCCAATTCTATTCCCAACACTCAACTTCACTGCACACATTGTATGTGTGTCCTCCGTAATTAAAGCTTCATTTGAACCTCCCCCCTCTTTCCACAACTCTCTTGGTTAGATCAAAACAGTAGAGACAAAAACTGAAACGCGCCTGGGGTGCAGGAGAGAACAAGAAAGACTATTTAGTGCAGTAGGCTAATGGTGGTGGGGAGGAAGGGGGCTGATTTCCACATCTCAGAACTGTTAAGCCTGCAAATATTACTGAAATCACATCTGGGAACAAAGCTCTGCTTTAAGTAAGTTCACCCATGAGTGTTGCTAAGCAATGGAGAGAAGACAAGGGAGAGGGAGAGTGCCTGACTTTAGGATTAGCAGGATGCATAGAAGATAAAGTAAGGCTTCTACATAGCTTTATTCATAAAAACTTTCAAGTTCTTTGTTTTTGTTGCCTGTCTTCCCAAGTGCTTGTACCACGATTAATCAGGTCTCATTCATTATCCATCCCAATGCACACCCAGCACAGAGAGGTGCTGCATCCTGGAGCACTGGCACAAGCACTTGAGCACCAGAACTGCCAACATCTATCTCTGGATTTAGCAGGTAAGAACAGGAGAAGCTGTCCTTATGCAAATACTATAGAATTTAATGTCTATATTTTAGAGAAATACTGCAGATACTTGTTTTTATGTAACTTAGACTGTGCATTGTGTAAGAAATAAAATACTTGTGCTAGCTACAGCTTGTTCTAACTCTATTCTTATATGCTGGTTGTTACAGAAAAGTGAAGTATTTTATCTTACAAGATCAATAAATGTCATATCTGCACCTTACTTAAATGAAGTTTTTCTGTCCACTCTCTACTGGCATCTTTATATTGTAAAAGTTTCTTGTTCTGCTTTAGCAAGATTACTTCCAATCCTTAGGAAAGCAGCTAGACATTTTCAGCTGTGGACAAATGCATTGCCTCATATTACTTCCCAGAAAACATTTGTTGCCTTGTTCAGCTAAATGCCTCCATAAACTATAGCATGTACATTTGTAAAGCATGCATTGTTGGAACAGTAAATTGAATTCTTTGATTCATTTTTACATGGCAGCAGTATTTTTCCTTTTTTTTTTTTTTTCCCAGTCATCCTAGATACTCTGGAATGCTCATCTCTTTATTACTCAGAATTATATTCCATATGCTAAGGCACTTGCAGCCTCACAGGTCATTTCATAGGCATTAAACTTTTACTGTATACCTGTCTTTTTAACATTTGCTAATAACTCATCTGGAAAGAGAGTGACATTTGTTGCTGAGTAACAGATGTCTGCACACACAGCATGAACTAGGAGCACTTCTCAGCCTGAGATCCTAGATTATGATTAACTACCTAGTCAGTGTTCTAGTTAGAGATGTTATGAAGGCCTTTCCCAAAACTCAAGATATTCAAAACCCATCACTTCTGCAGCACTCCAGCAGTGTTCCCTGCACATGGGATGCATCGCCCTGACAGGCAAATGGCATTTAACAGACTGAACAGTAGAAACTAATTAAGAAGATTGAGTGTTGTAATCACAATTTTTTTATCTCGTACACCTTTAACGTTTTCAAAAGCAGGGACTCTGAACCAAACATTTTAAGCTCAAAGAAGTACAGACACTGTACAAAGGCAAATTAAGCCACATGCTGAAAAAACAACCCACAAGTTTTCCTGTGAAAGGTGATAAATTAATTACTGAGATTGGAAAGTTTCCCATGCCTAACACATGTAATAGGTCACCCCTTGCACTATATTTTATTTACACACACAGAAGCAAATTTATGGGCAGTTGCTTTAGAGCTGAACAGACACAGTCAAATCATTTTTCATCCTCCAAGAACTCATCCAGGGAGCTTGAAGTAAAATGATCAAGTGGAAATATAGACCAGGATGGAAGAAAGATGCTGTGGATAACCCAGCAGTTATTGGTTTCATATAGCAAACCTCTTGAAATGGATGACATGTAGAAAATGCACAGAGATCCATCATGTTGCATTGCCTAATTGACTTTTTTCCCCCTTTTTGCTTTTTCTTAATGAAAAGCAAGGAAGGAGAGAAGAAGAAATCTTCCCTATCAGCAGCAGCAGGGGTAGCTGCAGCAAGATGATAATTCCCTCCTGCTACTCTGCTGACAACCACCAAGCTGCACAGGAGGAGCAAAGCATTTTAATCACAGAACTGAAAAACACAGCAGTTCCTAAAGCTTCACCTTACCTTGGCTGATTTACATTAATTTAGGACCAACTGGCTTTCAGTGGAACAATGTTGTTATCTATGGAAGATAACAGAGGAGGAAAAATTCAGTGTAATTTCTAGTTTCCCTGTGCTTAGCAGGCAAGGATCTATGTATATAAACAGTTTGGGAGCATCTTAGATAAGCAAGGACTATCGAGTTCCTTAAAGCACAGCGCAGACTCGAGGGCTCCCTAGTTCCATACTAAGTGGTTTGTAAGTGCCATATTTCAAATGCACGCCATTAAAAGGGTAGAAAACACAGTAGCAACCAGCAACTCAGGGTCCAATACAGCGTCCACTGATAAGGAGCTGCTAAGATAAATGCAAATCTTGTGTCAAAGACAGTCAGACAACCCCCGCCGCCCACANNNCCCCCCCCCCCCCCCAAAATTAAAAATTTGAGCACACAGCAGCTCACAGGCAGCAGCTTTGGGCATGTGGCACAACATCTGCTACAAAAACACTGGAAAGCAGACCTGCGGCAAACTGGACCGGTGCCAGCTCTCGGGATTATCCCCCCTCCAAGGCTGTCAAGTGAAGGGACAGATGGCAGCCGAGGCACTCACAGGATAGTTAGCTCTGTTAACAATCAAGTATGCTAAATGATTTCAGATTCACTCCGCACCAAGCATTGTACTTTCCAGTGAACCATTAACACCATGTCCTAATAGAAATATGGTTGGGTATGAAGGAACTGGCAGATCCTGTATTTTACAAGACAGTTTCTCTGGAACAATTTGTCAGGGAACATTAGATCTGCGCTCGTGAATAAAGCGAGAATCTGCCAAGTGCGCCAGGCTGGGTTTGTTCATAATTTTAGTTCTACAGTGTTTGAAGGAAGGATGGAAACAAACATGGAGATGCAGGTCAGTTATCCGTGCAAGCTGCTCCCAGGGATGCGCTCAGCAGAAAGCAGGAGGGGTGTTAGGAGCACACAGGGTATCACAGCACAGCAGCTGTGCCCTTGCAGCGCTGCCTGCCTGCTGTGGGACATCACACAGCTCTCCTGGCCAGCACAGCTATCACCAGCAGCTTGCTGGGTGACACGCTCAGCACCTGAGTGCACACATGGGAGGATTCATCCCAGAAAAGCTAATAGTTCTTGGGCTTAAATGGGTACAACCTGTATAGAAAATTTGTCCCTCACACATCAAGGGGGCAAATAATGAAGTACTGAGCACTAGCACATAGCATACAGGTGGACTTTTGGCCTCTGCATTACACAATACATCTTTAAATTCTTCCTCTTTATGGTGAGATGTGATTGCCTTTAACAACATTTGTAGATCTAGTGACAACGTTATTCTATTGATTTGCTTTCCCATAAATCAGCAGGGCAAGAGTAGCCACTGAAAAAAAAAGTTGGTTTCTTCTCCCACCTCCGCCCTCTGCTCCTGTTGCACAGCCCTTTTATCCACCCACCCACAATCCCATGCAGCTAAACAGCTGGTCAAAAGTGTAACAGAATTTATTTATTACATATTTGGCTCCCATGACCATTTTATTCAGCACTGTTGCACCTAATAAATACCCCAAGAAAATCCACACCACCACCCTTTTTCTGCCTGGATTGGAGAAATCCTTCAGCAGAAAGTAGGGGAGAAACCCAAGAAAAACAAGTGGAAAAATAGAAGGACAGGAAAGAGAGAGAACTTAGTTAGCTCTGCTGAAGGAGGTAGGAGTTATGCCATGGATGCCAGAAAAGCAGCACCTCACACTTGTTATCTGCTATCTCAGTTCCAAAGAGCAGGACTGAAGAAAGCTGGAAAAGGTAAAGCATTTCTAGCGGGCAATCAACAAATCAGCTCCCTACGCAGCCAGGTAAGTGCCAGCTGGAGAGCAGCAGGTTCTGACTGGTGCTGTGAAGTCCTGCACTTTGGACTCACCCTCTGAACTCTCCCAGAGCACTGAGTGCGAGTGCTGAGCCCAGAGAAGCTGCATTTATTGGCACAAGGCTCCAGAAACTCCCCCAGCAGCACACGCCTGCCTGTGCTCGGGGTGAGGACACTGCACAGGTCTGCTCGCTTTCCCTTCCTGCTGTGACACAGGTCTTCTTCAGAGGTGTTTGCAGGGCATCACCATAATTACACCGAGACAAACAGCAACAGCAGTCAAGAACTCATAATCACTGCTCTTCCAGCTCAGGCGCGGAAAGGTGCCACAAAAATTTCAGGAGAGCAGGAGCAAGAAGTCTGAGCTTGGCACTGAGCTCCTCGGCAGCCCTCTCTGCAGCTTTCCTCTCTGGGGAGGCAATGCTGTGACTCCAGTGTGCCATCACCAGAGCAGGGGAGGCAGAGATGCAATTTAAAAGAATAAAGAGCAAACCGGTCAAAAATGGAGACACAAGCAACCTCATTTTCTGGTTCAACTTCATGAAAATCTGATTAGACCTTAGTGAAATTTAATCTTTGCCTTCCAGACCTTCTGAGACAACAATAAAGATCTTCTGAGCTCATAAAGTACCCAGAGAGGAGAGATACCACTCAACTGTAGGAAAACAGCTGAGAAAAGTTATTTTTCTTGGCACTAATCACCAGGTAAATCTGCAAAAAATATCATTTAAAAGTGAGTAATAAAAAGCTACACGTCATTATTTTCAAGTACAAGAATATGCTTTATCAAAGTAACAAAATAATATGAAAAAGACAAGACAAATTAGCTACGGCAATAATTAGGAGCGCCAGACATTCAGAAGAGAGTATTTGTTCAAATTGCTAAGACAGTCAAGAGACAGAAAATTTGACTCCTAGCAGTCCCACAGTGCTAACATTTCTTTTTCCCTTTTTTTTCCTGCTACAAATTTACAGCAAAAACAAACCAACCTACCAGGTATATTTTTATATTATCAGCCCTTCCCCAGAACAATTTTGCTTCAAAACCACTCATTAAGCTGGAACTGGCAAAGCTCAAAGTCCCAGCCTTTCATTCTCAGCCAGAGGGTCCACATTTCTCTGTCTCCTTGTAATAGCTGTTCCTTCACTGCCTCGTGAGACAAAGAAAAATGAGAATTTTTTCCCTTTCCTCAAAAGTTTTTTACTTTCATGGACAGATAATACACGGTGTCTTTAGCCCCACAAGAGGCCACACTAAATTCTGCTTCCTGGGCGTGCTCAGCACAGATCAGCAGAAAGCTTTCACTGATTTTTGAGTGTCGCTCCCCTCTGCCAGCTCAGCGGCAGCCATGGCACCGAAAGAAGCCTTTTCTGCTCATTCAGCACATTTGGGGTGGGATATTTGCCAAGGGTTTGATCTTGGCCTCTTGGTTTGTGCCTGCAGTGCCCAGGATTCCCAGGGGGTCTCACAGCCAAACCTTTCCTGCTTTTGGGTTGCTGAGCCCACCACAAGCTGTGTTTTGTTGGCACAGTGTACAACCAGCAAATGCTACAGCACTGATGCTTCTTAGATTCTTCCAATGCTCTGCTTACAGCCCAATAAGATCAGCTTTTGCAGCTTTCAGGAAAGAAAGCAAGCAATTCTTACCAAAGCACAGCAATCTGGGAAATTAAAAGAGAAAAGGAAAAGCCAGATATGAACAGGTGGTAAAATTGCATTTGCAATCTTCTCCTCGAGTCATCTAATACACCAGCCATCTCCAACCAACTCATTTTAATCACATCATACCAGACAGTGATATATGCAGGAAACATTAAAAAACAAATAAATGCTAAAAAAAATCCTAATTATGGATGTGCAGATCCAAAATAATTAAAGATGATGTACATGTACTAAGAGTTAAAAAACTAGAGGATGGTGTATGTATATATACACATATATATAAATAATCTAGGAACTCAATTTAATTTTTGCATGCATTGATGCCCCCATGTCCTTATTGTTGCTTATAGAATCCTCCAGTTATTAATTCCACAACTCATACAGCCATGCAACAAAAACATGGTTATGTTGCATGCATTTTGTTTCATAGCAGAACATCTGTAGAATAAAGTTTGCTGATTAAAATCCTATTTTAATCACGCAATTTAAAAAAAAAATCTACAGTAATATTGCAATTACAGTACTTGTAAAATGCATCTATGCAGAAAGCTAGAAAACTGGAATGAATATGGTATTCTGATCTCTTACTGTACAGATGTACAATAATTCTCAATCTGTTCCTGCCTGGGCAAGTCAGAGTCTGTGCAACACTCAAGATTAATTAGAAGGAACACGTGTTCCTCATGAACAGTGTCATGTCTAGTACTACCTGTAAATTAATTTGTGTCAGCATGGGCCATGTTGTGTCATGTCTGGGGTTTTTTTTTAGATAAAGGATGTACTATTTTTTGACTGCAATTACTATAGATCGTCTATTGATTTTACAATCTCTGTAGAGAGATTTTATAAGAATAAAACATTGGGCAATATGTAAGTCAGTTTTCTGCATTTTTGTTGTTGTTGTTGCTGTTTGTTTGATCTTTGCCAGCTAACTGGGCTAAGAGAAGTGATAAGGTATGAACACATTATATTCTGTTTGGGCATCCACAGCGTGAACACAGAGTGGTTATCACAAAGGCTCAACGACAGCCACCTCTTCCCAGCTTATCGCCTTGAGGAACCCGCGCTGCCTCTGCCACCAAACACAAAATAACATCACATTACACATGCAGAATCCAAGGTCTCAGCTTTAACTGTCCTTTGATCTTCCACAACAGAAGGAAATGTAAACCAAGATCAAGTTTATTAACTACAGATCAAAGTGCAGCCTGGCTCTTTCCCTTTCCAACAGCAATTAAAGACTGGAGGTAAATTCCTGCTGGAAATTACTTAGAGATATATAGGTTATTTTTGCAGTGGTTGAATGTGCCATTCCCATTTAAAAAACACAGCTTCAGGACACTGTGACCCATATTTCTCCCAGCTCTTACTTGGAGATTCCTGCTCTTCCTCTGTCATTAGGGTGTTTGTCAATTGGGAGCATGGACACACAGCACCATATTCAGAGCTAACAGATCCATTGCAGTAATACAGTAAAACTTAGAGGTCCAACCATCATTTTAAATTGCATTTTATCCTCAAAATACATTCCCCTCCAACTGATTCAGCTTTACTGAGAGGTTGGTGGTACAGGTTATTTGAAAACTCATTGAGTATAAAAAACCAAATGTATTTCCCCAGCCTTGGAAATCTCCTCCTGTCCCCATGCAGCACCATGCGAATTCATCACTTAAGTGCACCGCAAAACAAAAAGCTATATTGCACTTGGATTTCACTTTTAGGAGCAGTTTAGTCACTTTTTATAACCCAAGAATTGTAATTCTTTACCATAGCAGCAGCTTAAAAGACATTCTAGTGTCTAATTTTTTTGAAACTTAATTGTAGAGCGCTCTTAATACGGCCTTTAAAATAAAACACAATCTAAGTACCATAAAAACCTTGCAGCTTCTTACACAATTAAACTCTTTGAATGAAAAGCACTATCCTGCAGTTTTGCAAGTCAAAGCAGCAGATGTATATGCTAAAGCACAACTCAGGGTAAGCAGATGCCATTAATGACTGAGACTTATGACTGAGCTTTTTCCCAAATATGAAACCAAGATATCTGTCAATTACGTGTCTTTTTGGTGCATTCATACAGATTTATCAGTCTTGAAACAGGACAAATGTTTCCATTATAAGTTTGATCATTCCCACAGCAGTCAGCAGGAGGTTTGGGGTACAGGTATCAGGAGCATAAGAGTGGTTCTTGTAAGGCATCACCACCCTCAGCTTCCACCAGGCTAAGTCAGCTCACCTAAAACAACACGCCCTAAAGTAGATTTTTTTCCTTAAAATATCAGTTGACAGACAAGTGTTAACAGCAAAAACTCAGACTACCTTCTTTATTAAAAATAACACAGCCCTGCCTCTTCAAATTAACACTTTCACCCCCTCTTCTCCAGTTCATCTCCAGGACCCTCTGCTACATTCCAGTGCCACCAGACCCTGACATCAGTGGCTGGATTGCATCCAGGGTTCATCTTCTTACAGCTGGTTTCAAAACCACAAGGTAAATTAGCATTTACCCATACAGATGCCCAGCAATCATTACCATACTATATTCAGCTCTATCCTTAGATTGGCAAGTACTGCTCAGCATAAAGAGTTGGTTTTGTTTTTTTTTTTTAAAAAAAAAAAAACATTCTGAAACTGCAGCCAATACAGACACGTTTCCTTATATTCCCAAATTAGTTGCATAATGCTGCTGCCCTTTTGTAAAGATAGATCATACTGGCACTTCAGAAATGGCTGCAGCTTCCAAGTGATGACAGAATTTCACATCCCCGCCCTATTCCCACCGAGTGCCAGGATCCTTTCCAACGCCTGCAGCAATGCTTTGAAGTAGGTGCAAATGCAGCAAATGCAAAAGATTAAAGGATTCTGGAGTTCATGGAAAGAGGTGCAGAGCTCACTATCACCAGAAAGATTCAACTAAACATTTTAAATTTTTATTTAAAGAATTTCATCGTGAGATGAGTTACACCATAGTACTTTTCCTCGGGATATATTTTACATAACTGTCTATGCTGCCTGCGACTGAATCCTTAGATGCATAGAAATGGATGAACATTCAGCCTTCCACCATCGTCCTCCGAGACAGTGCAGATCTCACACTCAGATAACAGCATGCCAAGAGCTGAAAGGTTAAAAATGTTCAAAATAGACAGCAATATTACCTCAACGTTTTCTTTTTTAAGCAGCTTTCACACAGAATGTTTAAAGGAGAAGGTTCACATTTAAAACATCCTCCTACAGGGGGAAGCTGCAATACTTCTGACAGACATTTTCATTTTTGTTAAGCATTTCACTTACTCAGTATGCTGTCAGTTTAGGAGCTAGGAATCAAGGCTTTCAAAAATCAGCTGACATGAGCCTCAGCCACTGTGTGTCCTCCCAAAGGTGGCTTACCAAGCGTTATTTCTTTTAAGGGAGAGGGAGAGGAGGGGTGGGGTTGACAGTGGTTTGTTTTTTTTTTTTTAATTAATCCTTTAAATCACAGCTGTTAGCAAAGCTGAATACCCAAGCAACAAAGGTTTCCACCTCACTCACTGTTGCTGAATGTCCTGGAGTGTACCAGCAGCAAAAACTGCATACCCACAGGCTAACACAAAATCTGTTCACTAAGACATCTTGACATCAGCTTCCAGAAAATGCAGTATAACAGAGGGTCCTGCAAATTTAGATGCAATTTAAAGTAATAGGCTATAAAAGACTCCCTAAAACTTTCAGATGAGTATGCAAACAGTTGAAAATAAAGCAAATCAGCTACACTGGTATTTTATTTCTGTTGTTGTTTAGAGATAAGTATGACAGATTTGGAAACAGAACTGGTGTTAGATTAAAGGCCATAAATAGAGAAGCAGAAGCATCTTCTGTTTCTCTGCTATTTCTATTCAGCTCTGGGTCTGCCTGCCCCAACCTCATCCTCAAACTTGAACTCCAGCCTCTTCCTTTCCCTGATGGCATCTCTTGCCTTCCCCAATCAGGGCCTCAATACCATATCCCTCTTCCTCCAGTCCTATTCTCCCAGCCCACCACAAAGGCCTTCTCTCCCTGCCCATCCTTGCCCTCTTCCCTGACTCTGCAGATACCGGCACTGCCTCAGGTGATGCAGAGCAAACAGCAGCAGTGTCCTCAGCAGCAGCACATTGGAAGTATCCTACAACAGCCAAGCCACCAAAACCACAGCAAGACGCTTTTACATCGGCTGAGCTCTGGGACCCACGGGTCCCATGAGCCTGCATGGAAGGCAGTGAAGTGTGCTGGAACTCTCCACCTTAAAGCTGACCCAAACAAGCACTACTCAGACTTCTGTTACTGATGCACTTTCATTTTAGAGTTGACACTAATTGTCTAAATACATTCAGTGAAGGTTGAGTTTAGATTTTCTCCTAAGACCAGCGTTGCTGACATGAAGCTGATGCCGATCTCAGTTTCTCTTCCTGGACCTGTGGTACACTGCCACCATAACAGATTGGTCCTATTTCTAATACTTGTCTCCCTCCCCCATCCTAGACAGAAGTGCTGAAACAGTTTACACATGGGCATTACCAACCTCACTGTCCTTGTGTAAGATCTCTTCCTTCTTGATCTGTTTCCCACTCCTTTATTAAAACTCAAGAAAGAAAGGAAGACTGGGGGAAAAAGGAGGAAACGAGGGAGTGTTGGTTGTATAAGTCTGAACACTTAGAACTGCTGCAAGGTAGAGAACACAGTAAAACTAGTGGAAATATTTGTAAAGATAAGTTTAAAGGCCTAACATGTAAACAGTACTCTGAGTTACAGCGCTTTCTGCTTAACAGAGTCAGCCTGAGAGCCCTAAGGCTACAGTAAAGTTAACAAGCATGAACAGCAGAATTGCCAACACCAGGACACAGTTTATACGTATCCTGTGCACATGCTTTTTCAAATGTAACTAATTTTTACCAAAGATAAATAGGAATACTAATGAATGTCTTAGCCTGTGGCACTGGGTTGGCTAGGTACCACGCACAATGAGAGAGCACAACAAAATCATGAACTTCTAAAAATACATCAGCGGTAATGGCAATTTTTAGCTTCTTGCTGTTTTGTCTTATATTTTCCCTGAGACCTAATGAGGTCGTTAGACTCTTGCAATGATTTAAGTTTTCTTCCTTTGTGTAGAGCAAGCCAGGCCTTTCCAAGAGGGTCAAGTGCCAAGGTCCTTGCATTTGGTCCATCTTCTTTCCAAGCCGGATGATAACCCCTGTATCACACTGGGGTGGAACACTACCCTAAACTGCTACATCCTCTGACCCCCTCTGGCCTTAGGAGTTAAATTTATCATTTTTCACCACTACAGTCATACCTAGAGGCCGCAAGGAGTGAAGAGCTAACACTGTTTAATCTAGTCTGCCCCCCACTCCTTCTTGACAACTCCTTTAATAACCCAAAGGTGTGAAGAGATGAAAGCAATACAGCAAAAGCCAGCAGCTCAAAATACTAAATAACTCTATTCCCTGAGTTGTGACTTCTAAGTTTCCTTGGCCAGTCCTCAAAGGTTCTTGCTGAGACCAGGAGGCCTTATCTGATGGAATTCAACATCAGTAACTTCAAAGTCATGCTCTGCAGGCATGATGGGGAAATCAATCCAACTGTGATACACAGTTATTAGATCAGCTATTGCCACTCAGAAAAGAAACCTGTGAACCCGCCCGTGGAAGTGTCAGCTCAGTGTTCATCAACAAAGGAAAAAATGAGTCAGAGGAACAATCCTCCAAGGAGCAGAGAATGAAACTTAACACACCTTGGTGTGTCTGCCGCTACAAACTTGGATGGTGGCATCCAAGTTTTGTTTCACTTTTTCAAACTGTGTTCAGCTTTGCTTCTAATCCCAAAAAAACATTGGGGACAAGAAAATTCTACAAGAAAAAGGCAATTATAGATAGAAAATGTCATCAACACTGAAAGAGACTAGAGCTATGGTACCCTTTCAGACTGGGGGAAAAAGGTGATTTAGGTGGGAACAAAGTATCACAACACAGTTCTGGATTTAACAACAATTCTCAGTGTTAGAACACTTCTTCAAAGCACAACTCTGAAGACCCAATTTAGATCCAGACTGCTATGGGCGAACCCAGAGTCCCCAGCCAAAAGGTCATTTAAAGTGGCACACAGCAGCAGAGAAAAGAATCGTACAGTATTTTCACCACCACCACCACCTCAGCCAGAGGACAGGACCAACCCAGGCTGATTCAGTGTTCTCACCAGATGGTGTGTGCCAAGAGGCTCCCACAGAGCACTGGCTAGAAGCTGAAGCTGCCCCCAAGATAACCTGCAATCTGAAATTGGAGATGGTGCAAAGATGCCACCTGCTCCCCTGTGCAGTGTAAGCAAGCCTCTGGATGGGAGCCAGTCCCATGGGCATCGAGTTCTGCTGCTTGTTCACACGTACATGCATAAAAGACTGAATGTGTTTTTTCCTAGTGCAGAATTTTTATTCCAGAAAACATAGGGCTGTTGGGTATTTTCTCACTCCCCCTTCTGTAGATGCCATGTAGTCTAAAGAGAATAAAAAAAGTCTATGTCATCTTAAAAACTCTTTTTTAATGGCTTTAACTCCTTCCACTGCGTTAGGTAGCAGATCCAAGCCAAGATGAACATGTGTTTTCATACTTTCATGCAAGTCTCATCAAGACCAGGCTTACAAATACAGCCCAGAAGTAACACAATCAATATTTCCCTATAGCGTAGCCTAACCCATTGTAGAAGGCTTCTCACATAAATAAGTTGATGCAAAGACCCTCCTCACTCTTTGAAATTTAAAACCAAGAATTTCTGCCTGAAACTGTTTGACATTTTTCACCAAACAGGGAAACTTGGCCTCCCAGCCCCACAAGCGCCTGACACGAGCAGCTGCGCTCTCCCCTGCACAGCTCTGCTACAGCACCAAGCCCCCCACTTTAACCCAGCACTTTTCTGTGTGCCAGGCTCTGCTCACCATGCCCAAAGACATTCCTCAGGCCTTTGTATCAGAAAGTTATAGACAGAGCAAAGCCTGTGTCCACTGGTGTGAGAGCATTGGCCGTGACAGAAACACACACCCCACCAGAATTAAACTGATACTGGACTGAACACTCTGCTCTGTTATAAACCAGGAGCAGAGCTGTGAGCATGGCAGTTGTTATCTGAGATCTAGTCCATGGGAGAATCAGCTCTAAGACTCAGAATACTGTAGCATGCCAGTCTGAAGGAAATGGAAAGTAAACGCTTCAAATACTGGTACAACATTTACTTGCTAATTCAGGCACTGAGCAGGATTGCCTAAAGGTTGCTTGACATTACCAGCCCATTGCTCCAGGACTGGTCCTGCAGATCAGACTTCAGCATGAGTTTGGTTGTCCCTAAGGCACCCTGCACCATATACCTGGATTTTGTACATCTGACCTCTTCCAGGAGACACCAGCTGCCCTGCCTTGGATACCAACAGGCTGTTAAATGTTTCCACAAGCAATTACATTGAATAAATTCGAGGTTTGGGTTGGGGGGGAGTTGCAGGGATGAAGACAAGGGGAACAGTGGGAAGAGGCACACGGGTGACAGAATCAGTGGGTCAGCTTGTGCGCTCCTGGCTGGCATTCTCCCAAGTCAAAGAGTCAGAGGAGTGTCTGCCACAGGGTTTTCCCTCTGCAGCTTCACACCCCATTAACATGCTCTGCAAAAGTCTACCGTCTGAACAGGAGGAAGCATCACCTCTTGAATCTTTACACCACTCACTCCTGTTTTGACAGTGCTTGATTGTAACCTGTGGTGTAAAAAAATCAAATGCATTTGCCTGCCTGCATTGCAGAGTGAAGATATTTAACAGATACGTGGTATAACCTTTCAAAGTTACATCCAGATATTAAACTGCAGAGAAATATTCTGTTGACTGCTTCCAGTGGAAACACTGAGAGGATTATTTTAACAGTATCAAAACTATTCATTACTGTGGAAGAAACCAAAAACAGGCATATCTGGAAGAGAGCAAGATCCAACAACACAAAAACACAAACTCATGACATGGAGGACAGCTGTGGAAAACAAAGTTAGCAATGCTTTCACTGGTCAGAGCACATACTGAAATGATAACTAGAAACCCAGAGTGATATTATTATGCTTTTGTTACATGACCTTGTCAGAACTTCACTTGGCTGGAGAAAGTCCTGTAGTTTTGTTCTTCCATTTCACCCCTAGAGCCAAGTATCACTTAGATACATTTATTTTCTCAGCATGTCATTTTAGGAAGTCGTAATTTTACTCAATACACAAAGTCATTTCTCTGTTCTCAAAAAAAAAGAGCCTCTATCCAAACTCGTCCATTGTGCATCCAAACAGTAAGGAAAATCATTGCATTAAGAAAGCATTTCATTACCAGCCATTCAGACCACATCTTTGTTGAAAAATTGTAATGAATAGCACATTTATACTACAGGCTTCCTTATGTTCTATGTTTTGACCACAATATCCACACTCAAAAACCTTCCTGTCCACTCTTGAAAATCCCACAATTGTTACAGTGTGGAGTGAAATTCCTATTTTGCTTTCAGCTAAAATTTCTAAACGTACACATTTGCAGCATGAGTCCTGCTAAAATGCTGAGAGGCAGAACCTATGTACAATTGCTCTTACCCTGTTGCTGCTTTCTACTTACCTTAATGCCCATCTCATTCCTTCCATGAAAGCTGCTGCATTGTTTAAGCAAACCAGTGCCTGGCATTTCCCCTGTACCTTTCCAGCTGCCCAAGGGAAAACCTAAAGCTCTGGGTAAAAGTTATCATCCCCCTGCATTCATTCAGATGTCCTGAGCAGTGCTTGAGAGGCACTGAACAGGCACTCCTACAAGAAGTCAGTAGGAGTAAGGGTCAGTTATAAGTAAGAGCAAACAGGGGTTGAGCCAGGTGACCTCTGAAGGTGCCTCAAGCATTCCTCAATTTCCAGGCCATTCTCAGTGAATTCAGCAATGGCAACGTTGCTGATAGCAGGATCAGACCTCCTTTATCATCTCTTTGGCCTTGCAGCTATACGTGCTGCCTGTCTAACAGTCTAATTAAACCTTTTCCTACTAAACACCATATGGTCAGGCCACATCATAAGCCACTGCACGACAGTGTGAGTTACCAGAAGGAACAAAGCAGAAGGTCATGTCCAACAGGTCAGCTCCTATTTGCTACCACCTGCCTTTCTCAGCAGGTGCTCACAGCCCTGATATTCCTCAGCAAACACCCACAGAATGGTGAACAGCTTTTGTAGTCTTCAAACACTCACACACACACACACCCACCTTGTAGAAAATGAATTTTGGGAACCAAAGTACCGCTGCGGGCTTGAGTAGGGCTTGGACAGCCTGCCCTTCCAAAGGCAAGCATCCAGCTACACCGAGCACATCCACCAGCCATTGAAATGTGTATAAACCAGCTGCCTCTCCAACTGGCCGCCACACTTCAGGCCATGGCACTCCTGGGCTGACATCTCCCAGGTAACACCAAGTTTTGACCACAGGCTTCCTGACCCTAACCAGAAAAAGCCGACCATACACAGGATTTCCACATCCCCTCAGGAGCAGGATGTGCTGCCAGCCATATGTCACTGACTCCACACACCTGCTTCAAGGGCACCAATCTACACTGTGACTTTCACCGAATGCCTTCATCCTGCCAGGAATTAATTTCTCCCTCAAGCCCTCCTGACACTTCCGTGGATCAGAAACTGTTAATTAAACACTTCCAGTCGTGTCCTTTCTCCCACTTTGCACCCTGAATGCAACACCAGCCCAGCTGCAAGCAAGAACCCTTCATCTGCCTTGCTTCCAGCTGGATTTGGCTACAGCAAGGAGCAGACAGAGCTGAGCTCATCCATTCGTGCCCAGAACCCGTCTCTGGAGCCATAATGGACCAGGGAACCCTTGCACTAGCCTAGTACAGCAGTCATGAAGCAATTAAACCCTTGAGGAACGCACAGAGCACCCAGTACCCCACAGCTGCAGCTCCATTGCCATGGGTGCACAGGCATCTCCCCTCAGAGATCTGCAGCTGTGGGCTTCAACTGGCACACAGGGAGCCTGAGAGCTACTGCACATGCCTGGAACCAGCACATGGAAAAAGGTTTCCAGCTTAATTTCAAGATGATAGATTTTTATCTCATGTATACTGAAAACTTTGCTCTCCTGGAGGCTTTGATTCCAAACACTGTTTTCATGTATTTTGCCTACGTGCACAGGAGAAATGCTTTAAACAAACCTGCTCCTTTAACTGTTTGCTTAAGTGGATGCTATTGCAATGAATTATCTTTCTTTAGCCACAGCTGCCTCCCAATGGATTTCTTCTGTTTCTTGCAGGGAATTTAACAGCACTCTCCAATCCGACAGAACTGACAAACTGCTTTAGTTTAGTGAGGCTCCATGCTGGGCCAGTCCCAGAACCTCCTATTCTTTACAAACAGCATTTCTTTTTAAAAGGTGCAGAGAGTTTGTTTCCATATGCTCAGGATTTCTCAATACTGCTGTTCTTACAAACCAGTAAATGAATGCCTCCAGCTAGCAGTAACATTTCTATCAATGTAACAGCCCAGCCCACAGGGATCTAATTTACTGAAACTGGTTAAGTGCTACACAAACATCATCTAGAGAGATTAATTGGCTGTTAAAGTTTGATTGCTTTGCAATCCCTTGGTGATGGTTGGAAAATGAAAAAGTGATCTTTTGTCATTACGTAAATACCTTAAGGTACAGTGTATATGCAGTGCTTTGTGTACATTTTATAAACACAGCAAGTCTTCAGTGGGTAGGAGAGCCATGACCCATTTATTTATACTGAAGTTTATTTAGTATATTCATTATGGATGACATTTTCCTGAAGTTTATTTAGGAGCAAAGTCTTCCCAGGCTGTAATTAATCCAAATTAAAACACATTTATGATGATCATTAAAGCAATTTGTTGCAGACAAGTTTCCATTTGATCATTTCCCAAAGTCTGTATTACTGTATTCTGAATCTTCCATTCCCTAAGTGCAACTTTTCATTTCTTCCAAAAAAAAACAAAAAATAAAAATACCATAAGCCAGATACCCCTGGCTTCTGGAATTTTTCCACCGAGATTTCCTGAAGTTATAGGGGAATTTGGTGTCACTCTGTTACTCAGTTTTCTCCATTTCTGGTTTGTGAAACCCTTGCTTAACCAAGAGTTTTACAACCCTGGCTTTCTCAGGGGGAGAGCCCTAATCAGGTGAGAGGAAGCTGTCCAGAACAGCTCAAAGCTCTGTTCACTGACCATGCTACAAGACTGTGTGAGGAATCAGAGCTAGAGACCAGCCAAATGAGCTGTCAGTGTGATCATTCCATCCAGCTCCAGCAAATGAAAATAGCTCATTTACACGGTGCAGTCCCGTGGATATAAGAAACTACTTTTTCCTGACAAACTGTCATAATTTTTCACAAGCTACCTCATTGACAACACTTGTATCTCCAGCACCTACAGGCATGCCCAGAGGGATAGGTCCCCCTCATCAGTGTTTGTATCAACATTTAGGATGGTGCAGTAAGGATCAGAAATACGTGGGTAACAGAGTAAGAACGAGTGCTATTAAGATCAGGGTGGAATTACTGAAATCACTCTTAGCAATGTGAATAAGAAATGTTTTTCAGATTCAGGGGAATCCAAAGCTCTGGCATAGTAGGAAAAACCCTTTTTATTCTTAGGCTCAGGAAAATGTGATCACGAATCAGCAATACAAAATCCTCAGCATCCCACATTAAATTGCCCTTCCACTGATATATGACTAAATATCCATAATAGTTCAGCATCTGGGTTGCATGTAAAGCTGGAATACAGAGGGTGGGGAAGAACTAAGAACCATAGCACAGACTTCATATAAAACAGTCCTAAAATAGACTTTCCAAAGGCAAAGCATGAAGAATTTAAACAATTTGCAGATAGCTATACATTTGCAGTCTGGATATATGAACAAAAAACCACTTTGTTGTATGCTGTTCACAAGTGTGACAGCCCATTTATTGAGGAATTTGCACTGTTCTGAAAGAGAGAAAACTGAATAAACCATCTCCTCCAGCTGGGGTGTAGGGCAGGGGGTGGGAGTTAAATCTTTAGTGAAGTCCACAGCTGGTACAGGAAAACAGGTAATGGCGTTTTGGGAAGAGTAATGGAAAAATCCATGGTTGTGTGCATTAACAGACACTCTTAAGTTACCACTGCAGAGCAAAGTGCTCAGATGCCATGGTGATGAGCACGTTATAAAACAAAGGGTGAGCACCACCAGCTCACAGAGGAAAATGTTCTAGCAGAACTGTCCATCAAATGGGCATGGACCTAGTTTTTAAAAAAAGGAAAACCAAAAAACACCAAATCACACCAACACAGCCCCAGCAAAGGCATCTCTTGGCACAGGAGGTGCCCAGCTCGGTCCTTTAGAGCACCTTGTGTGCCTCGTTAATTAGAGCTGTGAACTTGCCTTCGGACATCTCATCAGATCTTGGGCCAGCAGAGGGGAGGGGGGGAGTTCAAAGCTTGGAAACCAAGTTCTCCCAAGCTAAATGCAAGTGTCAGCTGTGCCAGCGTTTCCAAAAGCTGGTGCACACATCCTTCCCCTTCCCACCCGCCTGGCCCTCCACCACCACTCCGTGACGCCTGGAGAACCACGCGCTACCCAGGAGCGCTCAATCCAAGAGATGCCACTTGCATCCACAAGATTATCACTGGATTTGGCAAGTGAGAGATGCTGGAGGCCAAGATTAGCAGGGGAAGAGGGAATGCGCTGTTTGGAGCTGTTAATTATCGTCCACCAGGCAAATCTTCCGCAACGCTGCCTGAATTTGCACTCTGCACTAGGGGCAAACACACCAAACCCTACTTTAAATTATTTAAAACCATCATACAGCTGGCTTGGATCATGCTTGTGTAAAACAGCCGACTCAAAACCTCAGATTGCTGATCCTGTTCAGGTTACGTTCCCTCACTCAACCCAAAACATAAATGAAATGGTTTCAAAACAGGCACCTATATCACTTAGGAAACAAATACACTTTAAAAGAAGTAATAAAACTGTCTCCTTTCTGCCGTGAAAAGGATCCTAATTGCCTTACACTTACTAACACCTCCTAGATTTATGGTGCCAGTTGGATTCATCTCCCTCATATCCCATTAAGAGTGGCTATTTCCTGTCAAAGATACACTGAGCAGACCCCGTGCTCATGCTCTAACCCGCAGATAACGAGAATGGCAGCTCCCTTATTTACACTGCAGTCCTCTGGCAGTAACACTGTTTGCCTTCCTTGCTGCAGCTGTGCATGTTGGGATCAGCACTTCAAGGATTTTTATGTTCACTTGAAAGTGTCTTTCCCGGGCAGCACCCTCTGGAATCTCACCCATTATATACGGCGCTTTAAACTGGCTCCCACTCTTTATAGCTTCCTAACTGACTGCTCTGCAATTTATGAGCAGAAACTTAAATGATCTGAATCTCCTGCATCTAATTGCAGCCAGGGAGGCCTCAGCATTTGTTGTGCCTTTCCACTGATTTCCAGCCTCGAAATCCTTGCTTTGTACAGCATTGTCAGAGGCAATTGCGGTACACGCGTAGAGCCTGGGTTCCACCATAGATCCTAAAATCTCACCCTACAGAGACCCTTCAGAACCTGTAAGGCTTACTGATGGCTCCAATTTCCTTTCTGAAGCTGGCCCCAAGTCATTTCCCTCCTCCCCTTCCCACCAAGTAAATTGGGTTGTTCAGTTTGTGGAGGTTTTTAGTTTTGTTTTTTTAATGAAACCAATACCCCATTCTTTTAATATCTTTAAAGAATTTAAGCATATTCAATACTGGATTTTTGTCATCTGGCTTCTATTGAGAGCAGCAAGACACTGACAACAGAAGAGCTGCCAGCAGTTTGTAATGCCCAGCATCATCTCTACACAACTTTCCTCAGAGACTTCACGATTCTGGAAGGATCTCTTTGGCTTTTCAGGCTGCTTTGCAGCCTGCCAATGGGACTGGTTTGTACTTCAGGAGGTAAACAGTTAATCACATGACATTTTTTCCAAGTGTTTTCTCATTTGGGCCATTAAAATTCACTTAAACTTTAAAACAGCTTCTAAGACTTTCCACTTGAATGACATCAAACAGCGCAGTCTAAAGTTTTCCAGTATGTTACTTGACCCCTCAAATGCAGGCGTTATATGTTAGTCACATTCTGGACCTCAGGAATCTCTTAAACTTAGAGGTTTTATTTATTTGTTTTAAAGTCTGCTTAAAGCTTTTAATCTCCATTTCCCCATCCAATACTGCTAGATACAAGTTATGTTTGCCACATACCACTTACCATTTCTATTATCTTAAAACAATGCCTGTGTTGCTTTTCTGGTAGAAACATATCTGAACGATGACTAAAAGACATCTTTTCACTTCTAGCATAGAGTTACTGCACCTGCAAATTTTTCATCATAAGTCTGAATGATTTTCCCACATTTTTCAGTCATTGCTTTCTCACTGAAGGAGTTACTAGAGTGCCTGGCACTACAGTTTGGATTTTTAAGTCTAAAGTAATCCAAGTTATTTGACTTCCATAGGTAGCCCAGTGAAGGACTCTCTTATTGCCACAATCTAATAGCAGTCACAGCTTATATTCAATTGTTTTAGCAGTGATTAAATTGAAACCATATATAGGATGCTTTTTTCAGTTATGTTATAGGAAAATATTTCCTTAAGTTTCATTTATTTTGTAAAGCTGAAAAAATAAAATATTTAAAGCCAGACATCACAAGAGCTTATGGATATTTACTTTCACAGACCCTAACTTGGTGTACTACTTTCCTTCTACGATGTTCAGCCTAATGCCTGCATTTGTGCAATCACAAACTTGAAATATCATCAAACCTCTGCTCACCCCAACAATTTGGCCTTTAATTCGTAAGATATCACATACAAACGTGGAAGAGCTTAATAGCATTCCAGTCCTCTGCTGAAAAACACAAAAAAGTAACACTACACTTGCCATTTTTCCACTGAGCTGCACTTTCTTTAGATCTCTTTGGTAAAGGGAGTATTGCCCACTTTTTAAAGCAACAGGGGATTTAAATTATGAGAGGCTGATTCTTAAGTTCTCTGCTCAAGTGAGGCAATAACACAATGTCAGGAAAGGGACAAATAAGTTTTTTTTTCCTGTTAGACATAAAATGATGACAACATTTACCACCCTCAGTTCTTTCCCACCCAATTCTCCTTACAACTTTTCAAGCAAGAACAGTAAACTCATTTGCCAGAATAGGCACAAATTGTGTTGTCACAGCCCATTTTGCTCATTTTTTCTTATTAAATTCTGACACGTAAAAGCCAAACCCAAACAAAATATGCACATGCTCCACAATGTCAGTCACTGAAGGCCTGCCTTACCCTAGCAAGCATCTGTATCTAAATATCATCAAATGTTACATAATCAGTAATTACAACTGGAAAAAGGAGTTCCCTTCACTTTCAAGTCAAAAAAGCCCCCCTTGAAAAACCCCACAAGCAAAAATCTCCCCACATTTGGGGTAAAGCCATTCTCAGGTTCATCCTTTGCAGAACAAACCACTCAAGATAGTTCAAATTAACTAAATCTGAGTATTCCTAGTAACATTTAGCAACATAGCCCTGACAGTGATGCTGGGATTATAATTCTAGAAGTATCTGCAGATGCTGATCAGCTCCTAAACCCAGCAGCCCTGGCATTTTGATTAAAATAACCACCCCTGCAAGCATTCATCTCTCAGCACAGCCTCAGAATCACGGCCTTTGTCGTCACTCCTGAAGGAGTTGCTCTGATATCCTTGGCACTGTGTTTGTGCAGCACGTCCAGGAGCACAGGGCACAAATGCAGACTCCCAGGAAGTTTCACTCACGCCTTTATTGCCTTGTTTTCACTAGACAATGGCAAATATCTGGCTCTGGAGTTATAATCTCCAATTTATTCATATTAACCTTACTGAAAGCCACTACTCTACTGATGTGTCTCTCTAGAGAATCCATGGCTCCAGTTGCCCAAGGTACTTTTCAACTGTCTGTTTGCTGAAGCAATACTGAAAGGAAAAAACAACCAGAAGATAGAAAAAAAAAAAAACCCAAAACAACACAGAAAAATGCAAGAGTTCTCAGGAGACTGAATTTAACAGCACTCACAGAACACAGAGTGAAGACCCAGCCCCCTCAAGTGATTGCTGTAATTTCTTCCAGAGAATTACAAATAGCATTTAAAATAAGGTTAATTAAACTGGAATGTCTGACTACAATTTCTTTCCCTTGCCTTAGGAATAAAAAAAAAAAAAAAAAGACACCCCAAACTTTTAAAAGCATCAAAAATTTTGAAGATCAGTTTGTTCAAGTCTCAGGTTACAAAGGAAATCTTTGCATCTTTTTCACTCATATGGGAATATTATAAGGGTATATTAATATTCCCTTTAAATTTCTCAATACTTGAAGCTGACTATCACAGCCCTTTCAAATTACATAAAGAACAACTTGGCATGAAATTAATGTGGATGTGGGGCTTAGGTTATTTTTAACAAGTATTTCAAGTACTTTTTTCTCTCTTGCCATGCAGCAAGAACTAAGAACATTTCAGTCAAAGTTTAAAAAGGCGTTTGACTAAAAATTGGAAGTGGTTAACATTCTGATGCAATTTTAACTGCCACGTGAATATCTAATTGGGCAATCTCTTGCTTTAATGGACTGTTTCGAAGCACTCTGTCCTCACAGCTAATGACTGATTCAGTTTTTACAGCAGAACTAACTCAGATTACACTTCTTATCAATTTTAATTCATGTGATCTTATGAGTTCCTTCAGAAAGTGTAGCCATTTACCAGAATCCTCTAAGCAGATATTCCTCACACATTACCAGGGAGGAAGGTATGTGTGTGTGGTGTGGTGAGTGATATAAGACCTCCTTAAAGTATTAGGTGTTATGAAAGCCAAATAGCATTTAGGTAAAACAACTTCTCCCCAACGCCCCTATTTTATGCTTTTTTAAAATACTCAGCCAAGCAGCTGCTAGTTAAATACCACAGAAATGGTCATGATGCTACACAAACTGCAGCATAGCCCATAAATCTCACTGCATATGCAGCCATCACTCAAGTGCAACAGTGATGGGTATGTTTTAAATTTCACATAATCCCATTATCTAGCAACACCAAATGCAGACAACTGTATAATTCTCAAGACAGCTTCTTGGCATATAAACAAAAGTTATCTCCTTACTAATAAATTAAACAACTTTCATTGTGAACCCAAAAAAAAAAAATATTGCTCTATGCCAAGATTAGGCATAAGTTTACAGGCTCCAAGAAATTAAGAAAATGTTATCTGTTCAAAAGGAAGTCTCTGCACACACAATAATCCTGCTCAGCCCTTTGTTCCAGTCTCCTCATGAAGATCTACGGCTTCTTCCCATCTTTGGTTCCTAAATGTAACTTTTTTTCACAAATAAGGAAAAAATACGGCCCCAAAGTCAGTGAGTTCACCGAGCTTTGGCTCTGACTCGTTGACATTTTTGAAGAATGCCAAGCACGGGGACACATGCAGCAGTTCTGCGCCCCCCTGTACTGGGGGAAGGCACTCAGGAGGTCAGCAATGACCTTTAAATGAAGGCTATGGGGAGCAGAGACCCAGTGCCAGGACTGGATTGGCCAGGGGGACACAGGAACCTTCTCAGGAGCCAGACCTGACCACTCTGCTGAGCACAAGGTCAGTCTCTTTGCTGCTTTGCTGCACAAGCCCTGCCGCCTGTCACGTGCAGATGTGTGACGGGGCCTGTAAACGTACACAGATCAAAACTCTGCATTTGCCACAGGTCCAAACTCAGTTGTGTCCTACAGGAGTGGTGCAGCCCAAAACAAATGGCAAAGTAAGTCACTTTTTTCTAATGGCTTTGATGTGACTGCAGAAAAAGCTTCTTCTCTGACGAAGGTGTTTCACATTCTGTTAAGTGACCTAACCAATACATGACATACATTTAACAACTCGTTAAATCCTGCCAGCAGTAGGGAAGTAGAAGGACAAAGGAAACACTGACAATTAGCTAAGGTCTAATCAAATTGAAAACACTACAAGGATTAGGTCATGCTGAAGTTTAAGGGGAAATACAAAGCTTTAGGGTTTTAATAGGGTTTTTATTTGTCATTTTTCTCTGGGTTTAGGAATCGGGGTCAAAAGTGGAATTATCTGTTTGTTCTGAGCCATGACAGTGTATTCTTGCTTCAACTCCTCCTGTGGACTGTTAGATAAAGTCCACTGAAAAATAATCTTTTGGGTTTTTTTATATTTAATCAGATACTCATAACTGCAGCAAAGCAAGTTTTAAGTTTCTTACGTGGCTGCCACCTTCATCTGAGCTGAGGCTGCCACTGCTGGTTCCAACATCCCAAACCCATGGGCACCAGAGCCCATGAGGAGCTCAGTCATGAACAATTCAAGCAGGCACAGACTTAGCATCTGCAGGAACATCACACTCCAAGCTTCAGTGGTTTGCTTTTCCTTTGCAGCAGTGCTTGCGTTTTTACTATGTGGCAAAAATATCTAGAGGCATAGGTTGAAGGGGTTTTAATCTACGACTTGTTTAACTTCAAAACAATAAATAAAAAATAAAAATCAATTAGAGGAGCCAGGAAAAGAGAGCTGCTTTTGTTGGCTGCAAATGAAGGAGTCTAATACATCCTTCAATAAACAAACCTCCTCTCTACTAAAGTTTCTTGTAAGAACAGGCTGGCTTCAAAAGAGGTTCAGAGACTCAGTGAGGATAGGAACCCAAAAGTTCAGAAAATTCATTTGTCTGCAAAGCAGAGCTGGAAGTCCCAAGAGAACATCTTGAGTGAGACTTTCTAGTATTTACCATGTCTGTTTGAGCAGGAGTGGTACTGTAAAAACAACCTCTCAGGGTGCTTTTCAGGAAACTAGACATTTTCTGCTGAACCAGCCAGAACCCATTAATTTCAATGCATAAAATGATGAATAGAGAAGCTGGCTGCCCTCAAAGGTAAACAGAGGTCAAGGTGGAGCTTGGCAAGCAGCTAATTTTTGGTTAAAACACCGCCCAAAAAAAAAATTGTTTCAGTGCCAACCACTCAAATTAAAGGAAGTAATTTACATAAAGCTTTCATAAACAATTTTGTTCATCTTCCAGGCATAATCCAGTTGATGAGTTTAATGGTAGAAACATTATCAGATCAGAACATTTTTAGGGAAAACCAAAAAACCATGATTTGTATATCTTATAAACTGAAACCATAATATCCAATGTGACCGACTAACTGTGTATGTACCTGTCCAAACAAAGGAGGCCTACAAGTCTCTATAGATTTTATTTAACATCAAACAAATTGCAAGTTATCTGCAGTCAGCAATGAGAAAATAAGGTTAAAAGTCAGTAAATAAATAATTTCCCACTTATTCTTCTCTGGATGTTGATAATTTTATCAAAGTTGGCTGTTGTTCCTTGAACCACAGCGCTACATCTTTGCAGTTGTAGCAGGCTCCATGTTCAGACACCCAGGAGAGGGGCCAGGTTGCAATGGAAAAATGATAAGAGATTCTTTCGAAATATCTTTGTGCTGTTACAAGAAAACAAGAGCCTTGGCTGACCAACCTCCACAGGCCTCAATTAGCAATCCACTGAAGGAGTACTGATTGAGGCCTGTGAAGGAGCTCTAAGGTAAGATTTGCAAGGTTCCTGCTTTTTTAGTGTGGAAGTGGAGTTAATAAAATTACCAAAACTGGGGTGATGAGAACAGTTCTGCTCTTCTTTCCGTTCCACCCTCCAGATAATCCCATTTTGATTTCTGCCTAACCCCACGTACAACTTCGCTCCTCCTGTGGTGCCTCGTTTTCTCTTCTCCAGACCCCTTTTAGCCCCAAGGCAGGACAGAGAAGGTGAGGACTGTCAGAGGAAGAAAAGCATGGGAGGGAACACCCTTCTCTCACAGCCTGGGACTGAGAAAAACAGGTTTTCAGAAATTCCCCCCTTTCTCATCTCAGGCAGTGCCAGAGAAAACAGCTGGGGAGCGCAGTCACCTGAACCCATGGCCAGGCTCTCACTTACATACCCCACTGGCCTCTGCTTGCCAGCAGATGTGATCAAACACGTTCCTAGCTCCAGGGATCCCAAACTGACAAATTTCATACATCAGCCTTCCACAGAAACAGAAGGAAATCCATCACAAGCATTACTCATTACACAGTCCTAAGAACCAGCTGCTTGGGATGCCACTGGCTTGCTGGTGGATACAGCAAGGGGACTGGAGGTGGATTTTAATTGCATCACCCAAGAGATACCTATCTGCCATCTTCATGGAGCAGGATCTGATCACAGGATCAGATCACCCATGGCCAAAAAAAGCTTTGCAACAATGCAAATCAAAATGTCCTCACCTTAGAAAAACATTACAAATAGATATTTTGCTTGCACTTAGAAATAAGAGGCATGTTTTGACCCAGGCAAGTCCAGGCTAGGTTGCCCCTGACCTTGACTAATCTTTTCTTGGCATGTTTTTCATGTGTATCATCTCCCTAGAGCACAGCACACAGAGAGCTTCCAGTTGCTAATGCAGCTCTTCTTTCCTAAGCGTGCCCAGATGATGAGTTGGAATCTAGATTTTCCATGAAACTTGTTGTCAGAAGAGCTTTAAGGGCAAGGGAAGACTACAGGATCGAAATGAAGATATTTAGAGGAAAACAGGGGATAGAGGAGAAGAGGGTAAAATTGAGATTCAGGTTCTAAAGGAGAATGGATAAATTGGATAAATTCTCAGAGGGGACACTAAAACAAGGAAGAGTGGCAATGCTAGGGAGGATGAGGTAGAAATAAAGCATTAGTATAGGAATCACCCCCCAGGAGAAACCCTGCATGCTAGGGGTAAGTGAAAGAGGGTTTCTACAGGAAAGGAGGTGCTGTGGCTCCATCATGCAGCAATGTTTGCTTCTGGCTCTGCACCTTCCTGCCTCTGGCCTACCCTACAAGAGCACTTGGAGTCAGTGGTCAGAAGGGCTTTAATATTTCACCCCTTGGTATTTATCATTTAGT
This sequence comes from Oriolus oriolus, assembly GCA_013400235.1. Classification (NCBI taxonomy): domain Eukaryota; kingdom Metazoa; phylum Chordata; class Aves; order Passeriformes; family Corvidae; genus Oriolus; species Oriolus oriolus. Next base: position 1,221,365 of record VXBT01006889.1, read on the forward strand.
CTTTTTTAGTCAAGACCACAATATTCACTTGTGCAAAACCTAAACCTGTTAGGTACCACTAAGGGTATCCCTTCAGCTATCACAGTGTGCCCAAGTGCCTGTCACAGAGCAGGACAAAGCAGCATTTACATCACCCAGGTCAGTTAATCAGCCAGGAAGAACGGGATACACCGTGCTCCAGTGCCCACAGTAGGGGTGTAAGCTAAGCTGCCTCAGACAAAAACCCTCATCCCTGCCCTAGAGCTACAGTTTATCAGATAACTTAATTCACATTCATACAGCAACTTTTATCCTATGATCCCAAAACCACTTTATAGACCGTGCATCCAGCATAATTTACCTATTCATACATACTCTCCAGCAGCAGCCACACCAAAGTCAGAAGTAATATTTCATTTTCACCAAGAGGTGAGGATGAAGCGTTTTCTTGAACCAGATCCCTCCTGTTTAACCAGAGAAACACCACATGCTAAGTAATAAAATTTTCCTTTTACTGGAATAAGATTCTAATTATTCCCTAATTTTGCCAGCTCCTATGAATCATGAGGAAGAGATTAAAGCAAAAGTAAATATTGGTTCCTTGTCCTATTTACAGTAATCATCTCAAACAATGAAGCTAGTTGAGTCACTTACATTATTAGAAGGTGTGTGTGGTTATATTTTCCTCATTAAGTCTGCAGATAACTCCCTGCAAACCAAGTGTTACTCTGAAGAATTACTGAAAGTCTAAGCAGCAGCTGTGCCCATCCTACCAACACAATGCAATTTTTCTGAAAATTCAGATGAGATCTGTTCCCAGGCACGAGCAGAGTGGCAGCGGAGAGCCGAGCACTGCAAAGCAACAGCAGCCTGTAAACCCTACAGATACCAGCAGCTACAGATCTTCACAGTGTGGAGAATAAAAACCTCCACCACTGCTCAGCCTCCCTTCAAAATACACCTCTCCTCAAAAATGGCTACTAAATTAATTTTCCAGGAGAGCCTTAAGTATCTCGAGTAAAATAACACTGTGCTACATCTTCTGGCACTCCTTTCATCCCAGAGAACCCTGCACACATCACTTAAATCAAATACTTGTGTTTTCACTCTTGTTTTTTCAATGACCAGATGTTTGAGCACTACCACCAGTGGTTAGAGGAGAAGGAGCCAGAGAAGCACGATGAATAGCAAGAGGATGAGTGGGCACCATTTCAAAAAGTCTGTGCTTTAAATCTGCTGGTATTCAAGAGGTTTAAGTGCCATGATGCTCAATTCATTTTATCACAAAGATTTAAATAGCCTGCTCTGCTACTGGAAGTCAGATAATCAAGGGCATGAGCGTTTTAGTTAAAAGCTTGAACAGCTACAACACGGGTTGATAATTATAGGTGTGCAATTTTATGGAAATAAAGATCTCTTTAAACTGAAGGACCAGATTTTTCTTCCTTTAGCCTGGCAATTTTATTTACAGAAAATGAAAGCAAGGCATGCAGTTTCCCGAAAAAATGAAAAATTTCATTTACAATAATGCCTCACAAAAAGATACCCAAGTCCTGCTTGTGCTGGCCTTTGAAACAAAAGCCTCCATTCAAGTGAAAGAAAAGCAAAACAGTTCACACACAAATACACTTGACAGTACGAGTCTTTCAAGAAACACTGGAATAACAAATACACGAAAAGCACTTAGGTGTAATCTCGCTATCCTTCTGATCTGAATGTCATAAAGAAAAAGCAGAAAGTTAAAGCTCAAATCTGGCTTACTTAAAGTCTAAGTAAAAAGATATCATTGACACACTTGGTTGTACACACTTCAAAGCTCTTTACTGGATTTCTGTATAAATTCCATTTCACCCTTTGCCTGGAAGAAACCAACTCTCCAATGGAATGTGCAGCTTTTTAAGAGCAAGTATTTCACTCTATTGGGGAATAAATACTGGGGGGAAAAAACCTGAAAGCCATATTCAACCAGACCTATGGAGGAAAAATATCACCATCTTAGAGCTCAGGTACACTGAGGGCTCACTCAACTCTCTTCTTAAAGGGAAAAAAAAACCCCAAACCAAGTCTCTTGAGTTCAGAATAAAGGACAGGATGGTTTTACATCTGTTAAATGCCAGCAAGATACAGCCCTGCCATAAGTGCAGCGCAGGGACACTGCCTTGCTCTCCAGCCTGGGGGGGAACATCACAGGCTGAAGGCAGCCACAGGAGTGCACTTTGTGTCTGTGCCAATCTGTGCTGTACCCAGGGGGCTCCTGTGCAAAAAAAATAAGAAATAACTCAAAACCCACACAAAAACCAAGAAATAAGTCAAAGCATACAAATAATTGAGCACGAAAATGGAGAGGAGCGTGTTTCAGTTCTGTCAGATCCCAAGGGTTTAAAGCCAGAAGTATTACCAGTATGATCCACCATCCAAGTCCAAAATTCCCTAACAACATGCCAAGCTGGTTTGACAGCACTGCTTGCAGAAGATAACATATGAAAAACACAGACACACTTTCGCAAAGGGCCACACAAAGAACAAGCAATGCAACGTTTTTCCACATCATCAGCATGAAACTGCACCAAAAAGCAAGAACTGAATTTTAAAGTTACAATATTAAAAAAAAAAGTTTTCTGGCTGTTTCCTGCATTTCAAAGCAAGCAACAGAATCTGAGCTGCAGAAAATTGTCCCCAGCACACTCTAACCCTTCAAAAGCCTTTCCTCTTCTGCCTGAGGCTTGGCTGGGGGATCCCTGCTCTTTGCATAAGCTCCTCACTCTTAAGTGCCCTCTTCTGCCACTCCTTACCCACCACCTGCCACAGTCCAAAAACCTCTCCTGTGACTGCACTCAGCAGATCACTTCCCCCTCTCCTTCTAGATTATTTGTCCATTAATTCCTTACAGAAACCATCCCAAGCCAAAGTCAGACAGCTGTCCATCACAGCTAGAAAAGGCATCTTGAAATCAGACCAGCTGCCTTGACCTCCAGTTGTCTCAGAGACACCTTTGGAACCCAAAGGGTTGCTATTCTTTTATTTACTCGAAGTTCAGCACTGGCATTCAAATTCTTTACTAGTAGTGCAAGGGACACCCTAACAGGTACAAGTTACAGAAGACACCAGAACAGCAAAGAGTCTTACCACAGATGTTGTTTCTGCACTACCTTGTTTTCCAGAAAATGTAGTTATCTCACATGGCACATGCTTCCCATTTCCTGAGTAAGATCTATGAAATGTTTTTAAGACAGATTTTCATCTCCATTCTTAATCTCAGACTTCTTTTGAATTAATCTATTTGCTTGCATGTGAGATTATCAGCAATACAGAGCTTTAGTTCACCCAATTATTATTTATTTTATTATTTATTTGATTTTATAAATCAAAGCCTGATCAGTACTACTCCCAAAGTTCAAAGTTTCAAAGCTGCTTTTTCAATCATTAACAATAAATAGCAGTAACAGTATTACCCCAATAATGACCATTTTTGTAAAAAAAATCTCCAGTTACCTGGTTTTATTATATTCAAGTGATTAAAAGGAATGTTTCTTCTTGAACAATTTCCTTGGATAAGGTGCATTCTTTAATCCCTGTACAACGGTTTTTAAGTGACTACCAAGTTAAAGAGAAAATGGTGTTCTGAGAATAACTGGGGAGGGTTATCCTTGATTCCTTTCCCATTTTTCTTTGGAAGGTAATTTATAATATTACTAAAAAAATCCCTACTGGCAGAAACAACATGGAGTTGCCAAAGATCTTTGATCTTCGTCAGTAACTGCCACACCATGTTTAGTGAAGTGATTTATGATCAGACAAAATTCACAACTCCGCATATTCCAGTCACAGGCTCTCTTTAAGGCGACTGGCACAACCATGAGTGGTGTGCCATAGAAAATATTTCCTAAGAAACCTTGAAAAACGGGGCTAGGCCACTCAGTGACAGCAGTAACGAACCCCAGACATCTCAACTTGCTAGACAGTTTTTATCAACCCCATCTTTGCTCCTGAATACTTTTCAGCCTTAAGTTGTTTGTTGTCTACACATACTAAGCACCTCTCAGCACCATCATCCCTCCAGATTCCAACACGGTAAAAGCTGAATTACATCAGCTTCCTGCTCCCAGCACAGGTCTAGACCCTTTGACCAGTCCATCCTGTCTTTTAATTAACTTTTCAGGTGAAAGGGGTTGCTGCTCCCATAATCAGCCCTTTCAAGCTTTCACGATGAGAGTTTAAATCTCCTCAGCACAGAACGGTTTAGGTTGGTTAAGAGTCACTTGAATTTTTTTTTAATAAAAACAACTACCTTGCCCTGATTCCACGCAAATTTTATTTGCTTGATAGAGCTGATTAGCTCTAGAATCAATTGCTAGCAAGTGCTTTCAATGATACAAGCACTGGCTTGTGCTGCTCTTTGTTACTAATTGGTAAGGTGGTGAAAGGGTATTTGAAGGATTTCCAAACAAGAACAGTTCTGCAGGTATGCCACAGTATGCTACAAGACACAGCATTTATTTAAAGTTAACTTAAAATGGCTTGAATGATCTATTTGTAACTGGTCATTCAGAAAAATAATCAAGCAGTAAAGAAAAAACCCCTGCCATCCATCCAGAAAAAAGTCATATGCTGTGAGCCAAGTGACAAGGAACCCACCATGAAGGGCAGATAGCAGAAGAGAACAGTTAACACGCAGTTCATTCTGAAAATAAACAAAATGCGACTAAAGCAGTGAATAGCAGCTATGAGAGTAGCAAATTTCATTTGCAATTCCAAAATAAAAGGGCAGTATTTTCCAGCTCTGTCCTCAAACAGCATCACCTTCGATTGAAACTTGATCAAAATGTCACCTAAGTGTCTCTTGAATTCAAGTATTTTCCTACATCATCTGTAATAAAACATCTAAATAGTATCAGTGCTCCATTCACAGACAACTATAATTTAAAATAATAGTAATTCCCTCTATTTTTTTTTTCCTGCTGAGCATAAAGTTTTACAGGAAAGGCTTAAACACATCCTTAGCCTGTATATTCCAGGCTACTCATCCAGTGCTACTCCTCATTAGGCAAGGACAAAAGTGTGTGATAACTCAGTCCTTAACTGGATTTCGGCTATTTCCTGTTTTTCCACCCAAGGCTGGGCAGGCCTGTGTTTTAATGCAGCAGCATCCCACTGGCACATCCACTAATGAATCCGCAGAAGCCCATAAATCCAAGCAAAACTCAGAACCATCTGATGCCGATTTAAACCTCTCCCTCTCAGCCCTCCAAGCCCCGTTTTCCCCGAGACATTTTCTGAGCGTTTCTTTCCAGCATCACTTGATTGGCTCCAGACACTGCATTGCATTTCAAAGTGAGCTGTGGAGTGCCTGCCCGTGGCAGACAGGGTGCTGATCACCGGCATAAACATTAGGAGATAAAATTCCCGGTGACACCTCCTCACCAGATCAGCTCCCAGATGTGCTCAGCAAAGAAGGGAAAAGAACGAGGCCATTGTGCAGAAGGTGAGTGCTGAGCACAGGAATTGCACACTGACAAAGCAGAATCAGACAATTCAAAAATACTTTAAAATACTTGTTTCCTTACCAATAAATGCCAAAGGAAAAAAATAACCTAAAACACACTTTTCTTTTTTGGTGCAGGCCAGGACCAAGGCACAGATTTCATTTTGCTAACCCACTTACCCAACAGTCAGCTGCAGTGAAATAAAGGAAGAGTGGAAGACCATGGACTGACTCTCTTAAACAAGGAATATTATCAATAATATTTGCACTGAGGCAAAACCAGATAACAGGAGGATGAATGCCAACCAAACATTAAAGTCATAAAGATGGGGAAAATTACATCTTGAATTCATCAGTCTGCTATTACATCAGCCTTTGGCCACTAACAAACAACCAATTTATGTGGAAATGGCAGATTTTCACTTTTGGTGCATGCATGCCTGAACAGACAGGCAGAATGTGATATAGTTTTGTTTTAGAGAGTGTTTTGTTGAGGTTTTTTTAAAAGCACAAGCACTCTTTACTGCAATCCTAAGGAATGAAGCCTTTTGTGAAGAAAAAAACCGCTCTGCACTTCTTAAAATACAGCCCGCCAGATACTTAACCTAAAAATAAGTTTTGACAGAACAGAGGTGAAAAGATTAATAAACTCTTTAACTTGTCCAGAACTTAAATTGGTATTGTTGTATTTCAGGCAGTAAATTGTGTCAGTTATACTCTGCTCCAGTCTGTTCCTGTAATAGACTGGAGCAGAGTGGATAAAATAATAATGATTAATGGTCACCACTGCTCTGCTCTTCCTGTACCTTCCTGGAAATAGAATTCTTTAAAAATAGGTAAATAAGCTGCCCCTGAGCTATGCTTCTCAATTGCAGTAACCCATTATCTGCTTTACTACATGGCCCCACAAGGGACAAGGACCACATTGTCCTAGGTACCGTGCCAACAAACCAGGAAAGACAAACCCTGCCCCAAAGCATCTTCGTGAAGGCAAAAAAGAATCCAAATGACAAAATCAAGTTGGAACAGACTCCTGCATAAAGGCCAAATAACAGGAAGACTTGGCTGGGTCAAAAGGTCTTGAGCAAACTTTCTGCCCTAGGATAAATTTCTCTCTATTAACATAGCTAACCTAAGATAAATATTGAATAATGGATGCTGTCGTGGATAAAACACACTCATAAAATTATATCAGACAAAGCAGCCTCTTATTTCATGTAATGAAAACTACTTGACAAAGTTTAAAATACAAATTTAAATGCACTCAGTTTTAATGCTAAAGTATCCTATCTTTCCATTATAGACACAACCTATGTTGCACAACCAAAGCAGAGACAGAAAAATGATCTCACGTTTACTGGGAGCACTCCTTGATTCCCACTAACTGCTACACTCAAAAATACATCATTGCTTCGAACTTGACACTTCTGTAGCTGACAGAAACTGTCATTTAATCCTTCAGTGAACCTCCCCTGAGGTCATTAAGTGTTGGTGAGAGATGACCAGTCAAGGGAGCCAGTACTGGCAAAGACTGGAAATGAGCAAGTGACTCCTCCTTCCGCATTTCACGTCTTCAGCCCATGAGGGAGGTTGTTTGTTTGCTTATCTAACTTAAAATATTCTGCCTTTAGAGACAGAGATTAACCTTTGGTATCTCCAGTGCAACCAGAACCCCAGATGGAGGCACACAGTTTACTGTAATTATTCATGTAATTTCGATGCAATTTCCTCAAAACTAAAATATTAAAAAGCTGTAAGAAGGTTGCTTTTTAAAAAGAAAATAACATAGTCCACAACTCCGGTGAAGGGCACTTGAATCCTTTTTTTGACCTTTTTATTAAAAGACTCATTGCCACAACTACAGATACCAGAAGAAAAATTATCTTCAAAAATCACAGATTTGACTGCAGAAATAAGCAGGGAAACAGGTTCCTGTCATTTGTGAAGTGCCAAAAACTTGATAGAGAGGTGGAAAACTCAGTTAGAATGAAACATGAGGTCAAGTATTCAGAATGCAAATAATCCACCCAGACCTAGGAGTTTATATCCAGAGTAACCACATCGAGCTATCTGCCAAAGTTGACTAGAAGCTCAAATTTCAGGGGGAGGGGAAGGACAAAAAAAAAAAAGCACAGCAGGAGACATACATTTAGACTTGAACAGGGCAGTTCTAAAACAGACAAGAACAACAGTATTTTAGGACTAAAAACTGAATTTTCTTTAGTAATGCACATCTTCCCATGAATAATAAAAGAGTATTCTCAATGTTTTATGAGGTATAGCTTAGTCTTGAAAACTACCTGCAGGACTTGCTTATGCTGATACTTTTGCATTAAAGAGATCAGTAATATTCAGCTCACTAATAAAGGACGACCACACGCGACAACGACAGCCTCAGAAAGCAAAAACCAACAAAGGTCACTCTAAGAAAAGGATTTGGAGCAACAAAACACTTTTTTATTTCTTCACATCACTGCAGTACCCAGGAGCCCTGATGAGGCCAGACCCCTCTGTGGTAGATGCTACTGTACAGGCAATTTATGAACCAGACATGCTCCTCAATGAGTGAAAGAAAGTACATGTTAATAATGTTATTACAGCATCAGTGCAGCATTATCTTAGACAATGAGAAGTGTGGAAGTTTTATATGGTTTCTTTATTGTTATTAAAAGTAGCACTGTTACCTTGGCAACTGCTGAATCACTTGGGAGTTTGTTAAAGAAACCCAAATGTTACTTATACTTGCACATTTGCAATCAATTTAGGGAAAACAATTGGGGTTTTGTTTGGTGTACTTTTTTTAAACAAATCACACATTTTTTCCTTATGACTATGACCCTGCAAATTTCAGCATTTTTGGGTTGTTTTTTTTCCTTTTTAATAAATCAGTTCTTGGGATTTAATTAAGGCAGTTCATGTCTCATTTGCACACAAAGTAATCTGCACTTCTCTTACACAATAAATTCTAATAATTCATCTAGGATGTCAGTCAGAAATAGAAGCGCAGACACTCGGCAGCACACACAAAAATTCCCATCAGCTTCCCACCTCCTGCGCAGGTGCTGGGAAGAAGGACAGACATTTTCCCTGGGGGAGCTTGGAGGGGGGACAGGAATCCCAAACACCTCTTCTGCAGGGGCTCAGCCCACACCCCCAGGTATAAGAGCACAGCAGTGGGAAAAGGTGGGTGCACAGCGTCCTGAAACACCGGGCTGCCAAATCTGAGCTGGCCTGCCTTAGCATCCAGGTGTTGGCACCCTTGTGGTTTTGAGGGTTTCTCACCCTTGCTGAGCAGTATCTGTCCACTTTTAATGCGAAAACTGGGTGCGTGCAGACAATGGGGAAGCGCAGGAGGATGAGTTTGTGAGATGTGATGATAGTGTGGGATGGCTGTTTTCTCTCTAGTTTTCATGGACACATTTATTCCCCAAGTACAGGCCAACAGCAATGAAAAGCAGAATACTGGCAACTCCCAGTTTTTCTGTCAAGGAACCTCATGAAACTCAATTAGGCTGTAAAAAAAGGGGCTGATTTTGCATAATCTCAATTTTTTTAACTGAAATTGCCACACACCATCAGTGTGTAAGTGTAGCCCAAGCAAAATGCCCATTTTCCTTAAAATAAACACAGCCAAAGGCACATCAGACTCCTTCAGACTGTCACTCTAAGGTGTACAGCATGAACTGGATTAAAATCAATGCTTGCATCCAAATTCTCCTAAAAAAACACTGGCAGGAGAAAAGGAGGCTCAGGGAAGACCTTATCACTCTCTACATTTACCCAAAAGGAGGCTGTAGGGGTTTGTCTTCTCCATTAATTCTTTATCACATTGCACTTGGAGGCTCAACTCACATCACAGCCAGAGGAACTCCTGTTTTAAATACTTATTTAATATCTTTGGTGAGAGAATGTTACTGACACCCACCCTCCAGAAAACATGAACGGTCACAAGGCTGAGGAGGACTAGAATTCAACTATCATTGAACATAACTTATTTCAATAGGAATACTGAATAGTTGCAGAATTCCTATGATGGTTATTGCATTAGAAACTACATTGGCAACAGGGTAATTAAAGGGCTATTGGCACCTCCACCGCAGGGCTGTGTTACCCTTATGGCCAATATTTAGTATTGTATTCCCTATCTGCCTTTAAGAGCTGAACAGTTAAATTGCTCAGAGCATTTGAGCCTTAAACACACAGTATTCCACATTTCCTTGCATGTATATGCACCTGAGACAATGACTCAGCCAGGTACAACCTTAACCCTCAATTTCCTTTCATTTAAGCCTCTAATGCGATGATAACAGAAGGGCCTTAGGGTTTTGTTTTACAAGGTTGTGATAGAACTTTATAGCAACTGAAGACTTTTTCACCTGAGTTTGTTCTTGGGGATAAAGGAGGGCAGAACATGGAAGTTCTTTTCTTCAAAAGGTGCAGCAGAGAGCACCTCTGTAAGCGTGTGTTTTGTCTCTGAGATCACTCTTTAAGAAGTGGCTCACATTAAGAAGAAGCGACATAGATCAGATTGTTTATTCACACTCACATTCCAATCCCCAGACGTGTTTCAGCAGGAAAACACAGAGTTCAGGACCTGAGTTCCATGTTCTCTCCCACACCAACCTCCCAGGTCCGTCAGTCCCCACTCTGGGGCTGACCTGCCTGCTGTGCTATTCCCGTGTGCCGGGGCTGTAAAGACCACAGTGCCCTGACCTGGGTTTGCTGGCTGTTATGCCATCTACACACAACACCAGTGAAGCTCAATCCCTTTTTCCAGTCAGAACTGCAGTACGGAGGAGGGAGGTTAGAATGCAAAGTGCGACCACGTGGTGGGGTGTGCCTTTAAAAAGTGCCCTGTTTCAGAGAGGGCAGGCAAAATCTTGAGGGAAATAAGAGACACCACTGGGACAACTGTGCTGGGGTACAGAGCAGTGAGACACACTCACCAAACTGACACAGACTTAAATTACTTTGAGATTCATTTTCAGACAAGTGATGCGAATCCAAGTCAAAACAAATACTGTGTAACACCAGGACACCAAAAATTAAAAGAAAAAAAACAATACAGACAGCAAGACTTGCTTTGACAATTCAGAATGGTTCAAAATTGGCACTGGTACCCATGTCCCAGAGAGGATACAGGTAAGAGGCTGTAGTAAAAGAGGGAGGAACAAAGCAAAGCCTCACTGCTGTCTGTGGAGCAGAGCTTGTCACTTGAGTCTTGACAGAACGTTTGGGGTCAACCTCTGATGCAAACTCCTGCAAGTAGAAGCTGCAAACTGCAGTCCCAAGCCGGCTGCTCGGTGGCCACCAGTGCTGCCACAGTCCCCCTGCCTCACAAGCCTGAAAACAGCAGGAAATTTGTGTACGGTTCCCAGGATGTGGAAAAGAGCCGTGGCTCACCACCCGTATAAGTCTACTCCCAGAACCACCTCCTGAGAGGATTTGCAGCACACACCTCCACTACATTTCAGGAGCCCCATGAGGAAGAGCAGCTGCCACTTCCTTCTGACATCACAAGGAAAGGGGAATACAAACAGGACACGGGGGGCTACCAGGAACACCCTTCTCAGAGCACTGAGCACAAAACAGAGGTGAAAAGGCAGAGTGGAAGAATTAGAAAGTTGCCATGAATGCATTCTGCTTATGTTTTAATTATTCATACTAACTTAGGTCCTATTAGGCTGGTTTGTGTTTACCCAGTTTCACATGGCACTAACTACAGCACCCAAGGCAGTTACCTCTGATTACAGGACATAATGACTAAATAGCCTCAGCACACAGTGCTTGGTCTCAGAGCTGCCATACACTCCAAGATCACCTCCAAAAAAGGGCCAAGCTGGGCACTTAATTCTGTTTCCCCAAAGATGAGCAGCTACCTTTAAAAACACACCATCGTCATGGGGAAGGAAATAATTACAGACTCCCACACCAGAGAGGATAGGTCTTTCTTTCTGCCCCATCCCCGCTGTCCCTTTCTGCAGCCCTGGCAGGGAGAAGGTCACAGGCAAAAGCACTCGCACAGCAAGACCGCTGCAGAAAGGTGATGTGCTCGTACACCCACTCCTGTGCCACCACATTTCCTGCACAGCAGGATGCAGCACAGCAGCTCCATTTCGTCCCCAGCTCTTCTGACCCTCCTGCTTACACTGCTTGTCATTTGACATCGCTGCCTGCCACTCTGCTTTCCCTGCTCCACAGCCTCACCGGTGACAACATCAGCCGAGGCAGAAAATGAACCCCACGATTAAGGAACAGGACAAAAGTCCATCTTGCATTTAAAAATAAATAAAAAACAGGACAAAGAATGGAAGCAGAAGTGTTTTGCTGCGTGTTCTTGCAAAAAATGTTCTTTAAGCTCTAGCTGCTTATGCGCAAAGCAATTCACAGCAGTAAAAAGACAGGAGAGAGCTCTTGCTAAGCAGTGAATAGGAGCAATTAGCCAAGAGAGGAGCATAAGCAACTTGCACTTTGCCTTCATACAGCTTATCAAGTTTATTCTGCCCTGTTACATCTGTGTAATTTATATAAAAAAGCCAGCAGCTATTTGGCAAGATTTACATCTAGAAACAGCAATTTAATAATGAAATACGAAAGATCAGTGGAACTGGGTGCCTCAGGACATTGCAAACTTCTCACCTCCTACTAACCTGCCTGAAACTTGCCCTGGTCATGTTAAATGTTCACTAAAAATAACTTTTAAATATCTGTTTCATTATTAGGCTCATCTCTCTAAACAGAAACATGAAATTTATTAAAGTTACGGTGTGAAATATTGAATGCTTGCGCAGCAGAAACAAGTAGCTTGCAAGTTCAGCAATCTTCCCTCTGCAGTGACGTAACTACTCTAACATAGCAGAATTCCCAGCGATTTCTTGGCCAGGCAGAAACAAGTTGAATGGCAGATGTTAGAGATTTCATCATGAAAAAAAAAACCTCCAGAAGAAAAACCGTCAGACAAGAGTTTGCTCCCTAAAACAGCAAAACGAAGGGATTCACACATAACCTGTAGGTAGCAGCCAATCCCATCGAGTCCAGGATACCCTGTCCCGTTGTTTCATTGTTACATTTCTGACATTTTAGCACTGAACAGCAGTTATATTTGCCAAATGCATCACCTTTGAAGCCTGACCTCAAAGTGCCCTAAAGTCTCAAAAGCCAGCACCATGACCAGCTAAGCATCTAATTTGAGGCAGTCCTGTATTTATTGCTGTTATACAAATAACAAAGCTCTTAATCAACTGAGGCTTCTCAGGAACCTCATTTCTTTCTCCTTTATAAACTTCTTTCTGGGCAACAATCAGACAAGGCCAGAAGTTGTTTACTTGCTGATTGGTGCTCAGAAATTTTTCTAAATGTGTATGTGCCTGCAGTACAAACACAGTGGTTGCAACAGGTACCTTCCATGAGCTCTTAAGGACTGGGGTCAGGAACAGAAGGGGTTTTAAGTTAGAATTAGTTTGTCAGACATGGCACTAATCACTCCCAAATCAAAGCCTGTAGAAAGCATGGACAGCTTGCTGAGGTGCCCTTGATCTGTGAGTAACCCCTCTCCCTTTATCAATATTCCACTTCAGAGGGTGGAATTTCATAGTTGAAAAAAGGAAAATAACTTAAGTGTCCAATATATAAGCAAATCCCTGCCCAGTAGGCAAAAAATGACAATTCTGCTACTTAATTGGAACTCTAATTAGAAAGCAAAAATACATTTCATGCACTAACTGTTACCCTTCATTAAACCCCCTCTTCAGAAATGAAGAATCTCTTTGGGAGCTGTAGCCTGGGGGATTTTTTTGTTTATTTTTTTTCAACAGTCATTTATCTGCTTGTTGTAAAATACAAACAAGACTGGCACAGAGGAGAATTTCTATTGAGTCCATGAAAAAATTCCAAGTGCAGAAGTTAACGTAGATGTTAATGCTTAGAATGGTGAGGCTTTATGCAATTTCATCATCTGATACCTATGCCAAGTCCAAACCTCACTTCCTGGTCTGTTCAGCTGTTTGCCAAACGTGACATTATCTCACCAGCAGCAAAACTTCTGGCACTCCAGCACCACAAGTTTCAGTGCCTGCCCAGGCTTTTGAACTTGCTCCTCAGCCCACACTTATAACCAAACTTTTCTTCAAGAAAATAAATTGACACAATAGGACTCAGTCACATTTAGGAGAGAGTAAAAGAGAAGATATTCAGACTAAACTGGGAGTTCAATAATCAGTGTCCTGTTTAAGATAAGCTGGAAGTAACTGAGAAAGCCAAAGCTTTTACACTGAGTTTACTGTATTCCACACCTAACAAACAACTCAATCCACCCAATTTTTCCAGCAGCTAAAGCAGTAAGTACTACTGGGATTTTCACTAATAATTCTATAAAAAGTAATCATAGAAACAATCTTTTTTCCACAAGCATCACTGAAATCTTAGAGCAGAGACTCTACACCACAATCTTTCATTATTATTTTTCTTTAAATCATGCCACAACCGACTCGTCGCTCATTTTCTGTCATCTCTGAAACACAAAAGGATTCTCACAATCATCCTATTTAAAAGCAAATCTGATTTAAAACAACAGTTGTAAACACTAATAGGTTTGAACAATAATGATGATGGCTTGCCTGCCGTTCCATCTGTGGCCAAATCTGTGTTAATTCACAGTAGAATTTCTGACTAATTTGTGTGATGCCACAAGAAATGGAGCTGTGCTCAATTAGCATGACCAGTAAACGATCAAGACAGGGGAAAATGCATTTCTAAATAAACATTGCCTTTTATTATAGCAAAAATACAAGCCTAGAATTAATTCATCCACTGCAAGGCTGTCATTTTTCATAATTTAAGATATTTGGACTCAGATGCATCCCAAGATAAAGATGCTAAAGAAGAATCCTTTATTACTCAAGGCTGCTGTTTCACATAGAGTGAAACAGTGACAGGTCCCTCTCAGCCTGAAAGGCTACCAGTCCAAGCTTTTCTCAGTGGCACTTCCCAGAAGAAAACAAACAAACGGCAAAAGAAAAAAAGAAAATGTATTTTGCTTTTTCATTATGTTCTCTGCTGCTCTTTTGCATTCTCTTCCCCTTCTATATAAAGCTAGCCAAAATAGGGTAGCTATTTCTTGCCATCTTAGACATGCTTATCAATTTATGCTTTTTTTTTTCCAAATCCTTGCATCCAAAAGCATTTCAAATTGTTAATTCTTAATCATTATTTTCAGGAACATTTAGAAAATCCAAGTCCCAAAGGCAAAGTACCCAGAACAGGCCAAAGTTGTTCCACACTGACCTTCTGGGACAGCTAAAATGTGACAGCCAACCTTACCCTTCTGCAGCCAGCTATGAACCATAGCATGAGAAACCAGGATTTTTTTAAAAAGTGGAAAATTTAAAGATTTTGTAACCTAGAAGGGAGACTAGTGTGCATTTTATACTGCCTAAGAGAAATTATATAATATGCAAAATTCTCCTGTCCTTCTTGATAATTCTCAGGTTACTTTCCATAAACGTGGTCTATCTGGCAGTTTCCAAGAGGTGTCAGTAATTGCAGTAATATTTAATTCAGTAATGAAGCAAAAAGCCCAACTTTTTTTAATGAAAATACACTCCAGCTCTGCAAAGTTCACTGTGCTGGGTTTCTGTCAAAAGAGCTTTCAGGTTCACAGGCAAATCTGAAAAGGCTGTTGGTGGAGAGTAAAGAAAAGGTGCAGCTTCAACCAGCTGGACCACACTGTAACTAACAGCAGTTTGGGGAGGAAAACGATAAATATGATCCTTCCAAAGGACACGGTCACACTGCACATGCAGTGCATGCTTGTTCTGAAACACACCCCATTCACACCCAAGATTGTGATATAATCATCCATCTGATTTAAACAGAGAATTAACAGCTCTTCCACAGAATGACCAGCTGATGAACGAGAAGGTGAAAATTACAGGTTTTGGACACCTTTGAACAGAAGTCATTTAATCCACAGGAAATTCAGATCATACCTGAACAGAGTCCTTCATTTGAACTGGTCAGAAAACTCTTCCTAGGATTTGCCTATTGTTTCTCTGAGTTATTCATCCTTTCTACTTGTACTGTCAGGGGAAAAAAAAAAAAAAAATAAAACCAACCCAAAACACAACCCTACAATGCACATGCCTGTAACAAGTTAGGAACAAGTATAAAGAGAGAAACTCTTCCAAACCAAGTGTATTTTGGAATTATTTTTAAAAACTCCTTCTGCATCGAGGGAGAAATAATGCCTTCTCCCTCCACCCCCAGCTTTCTCTAATTTTCAGCTACATAAAACAGTTTAATGCATTTATATATTTCACATGTAGATCATCCAGAACATTTACATAGCCTACCAAAAATCATTTTCTGCAATAAACGTATTAAAATACAGAGAATGTTAAATTATAGTTCTCTTCTAAGAAAGCTATTTCAAAGTGAAATATGCAGCATTCTAATAATTTCCTTACATTTTTGTCTGCCTAATAAGTTTCAGTCTTATAAGAATTATATACCAAATATTGTTTGAAATATCATAAGATGCCAAGTAATTATAAGTCAGATTATTTTTTTTTTAAGTACCAATTTAGAACTCAAATCTGTGCTTTCTAGGTTTATTTTCAAATTCATCTTGGTAATTTACCACAGTTCTTTCCAAACCTGGCCTCTGGTTAACAAGGCTTCTACACATATGGTCTGACTTTCTAAAGGGCCTATTAGGAAAGAAAGAAAAAATAAAAGAAGAAAAAAGAAAAGAAATTCCATTACTGTTTTCATGCTTTTTCATTGAACCATCACCGCACTCGCTTGCAATAACTCTAAAGGAGGATTATAAAAGTGCTTTCCCAGAATGTGCACTAAAAGGAAAGGAGCTCCAAACCTGGAGAGGGTCTGAAAGGGGCCTCTTGTGAAATGAATTCTCCCATGCAGCCCTTTGAAACCCTTTGCCTGGTCGAGCTGCTGGGCCTCTACATACAATTAGCTATTACTGCAGCTTATCCCAAATACTTTCACCAGCCCATCACAGCAGTGATTAGGGGAAACCTTATGGCACTTCTGTAATGGATCCATTAGCAGGATCCTACTTCACCACTGAACAAGTTGAAACAATTTTCACTTTCTTAACACATCTTCACTGCATGTGGGCCTTTGAAGAGCCACATGTTAGTTACTTCTCTGCTCTCCACCATAAAGATTCTCTCCAGATATCCAGGCTTTAGTGATCAGAGTTTCATTTTGCTGTCCTGATTTGACAGATATGGAATGTTTTCAGCTTGTTAACGAGGTGCACATAAAGCAAAGCCCTGTTAAAAATCATTATTTTTATACACTAGCAGAAGTAAGAATAAAGCAAACTACCATCCGTACTCTTCACTGTCAGACAACATTTGTTATCCTGTTATTGCTATGATTTCAAACCGGCTGGCCACAACCAACATTTCTGGATAGGCACACAGGGGAGATGGAATTAGCTCAATGTGGGATAGAAGTCTTTTTGTTCCCAAGGCAGCAAGTCTCTATTTCTCTACACATGATCCCCAGCATATCATCCCCTTTGATAGTATTTATCCTTATGAGCATGTCCCAACCACCCCATTACTGGTATTTTACTGGAACATAAGAGCTGCATATCACCATCTACCCATACTATGGAAAATCCCCAATCTTTTTATCCACTTAACTCATGCAAGGGAATGAAGTGAAGAAAGACAGGAAACATTGTCATGTATCCAAGTAGTCCTAAACACCATCCACAAATTAAACTATGAAAGGAAGGGAGGAAGGGAGCAAGGCCCCTGCAATTTTTCAGTTTTTGAACCGAAAACTTAAGGAATGCCACAACACACCTTATGCCCCATTTCTGCAGGGAAGAGAAAAATAAAATGGCACAGTTTGACAATTGCACTGCATCTGAAAAGCAGAACTGGAAAATCCACAGAGGCTGAAGAAGTGCCAAGGGAAACAGTGGAATTTGCTAGAAGCTTTGAATTGCAAATGCAAGGGGAAATCCTCTTCTGGAAAATATATTCAAACTCTATATACAGAGCACACGAATGCCAAGAGAAAGCTGATACCTTTCTCTCCCTTTTCACCTTTTGTCTTTCAACCTTTTTTTTTCCCGTCTCACTACTTCACCTTTCCTTATCTCTCTTTTTTTCCTTTATTAGCTGTGCTTTGTCACTGCTGTTACTTTCTTACAGCGACAAGAATCCTCAATATTCATTCTGCAGATCATCTCAAAGAAAGGGCTCAGTTTTTTCCCCAAAGTACAAGGTAAGTCCCACGAGACCATCCATATTAGCAGTTCTTCCCTCATATTTAGATCTCTGGTGTTTTTATTTGTCCAGTGCATGAGGCTCCATCTGTTTTTTCCCCCAGGTCACCCATCTCACCCCTGCAGGAAGGGGCATTCACAGAACAATGCCACAGCACACCACCATCACCCAGCCCTAAGTGCCAGATACAGATGGCTGGAAAACGCCTGGAAATGAGAGAGAATCTGCAGTACAAGCCCCAGACAACCTAGATTCAAGCTATGAACATGGATATAAATAAATGATGAATGAACCACTTATTTAGTTTGATGCCAAGAGCTGATCTTACTGTCCAGCAGAACTGAAAAAAAAGAAAA
>VXBT01006889.1:1239576-1292799 GCA_013400235.1 Oriolus oriolus
CGCTAATTTTAATTGCCAGAAAAAAAAAAAAAAAAAAAAAAAAAAAAAAAAAAAAAAAAAATCAAACAGCAGACAAGGCTCTTTCCTCAGCAAGATGGTAGCAGATCTCCAAGTGCCATGCTAAGCTCACTGTTTTAGTAATTAGGGGCTGATCCTGAACCAGAAAGGTCACTGATAGCCTTCAAAGTCACCAAACTGGTGCAAAGCCCTGGGATCACAAGCAGGCATTCCAAAACTGCAATCCAACACAACTGCATGTGTTTTGCATTTATGCCTAACGTCACCTTTTCACTGTGAAAGCTGATCTGCAGGTTCTGGCCATGCTTAGGGAAGGAGGAGCAGCAGAGCTTTCACCCCTGCATTTACAGGACAAGCTGTGATGCCTTTGCCTGAGTGGTTTGTGAACTAGATTGCTCTTAGGGGTGCCCAATTCATCAAATCCTGTTGTGGCATCGTTTCCCCTTGGTGTGGGAAGTTCCACACAAAACTTCAGCTGTGCAAGCTTAAACCAAGTAACTGGTACAGAATTTGGCACCTGTCTTCTCATGAAATCAGAGTACAAATGTCACACTGATATCAGCAACTAACAGGCTGCTTCTGGGGGATAGCAAAGGTTTTCCCAGTTACAATATATAACCAGAAAGGCACCCAAAAATCTGTCCTTCCTTTGCCCAAACACATTAAGCAATTTTAAAAAACCACCAAGCTAACAAACAAAACAAAATTCCAATCTCATCTTAGCAGTTCGATCTAGACATCTAAAAAGCAACCAAGAGTTCTATCACGTGCAAAACTGGTGGACAACTCTTAGGTTGTAGCTGTCAAACCTGGATTAATTACACATTATTGGGTGGACTTTTGATCAGAAGAAGCAGGATACAGCTGTATCTGCTGATAACAAAATCACATCCAGGTGGCTGATAAAGCCATTCCTTTTGCTCTCCCAATACTTAATACTATAGGCACAACAGGATTTTTAGTATGGTAGAAATGGAGAACTAGGACCACAGTGGTATTAATTTCCTCCTTTCCTTCCTGAAAAATCATCGTTTCCTTGTTTTTAAGGGAGAAATATGGTTACAGAAAGGAAATTTTTACACTGTCAGGGTGAAGAATTACAAAAACACTCATATCTGCAATTGCTTCCCAGTCAATACCAGTTTGTAAACTAGAGAAGAAATTACTTTCCAGAGTACCCAGACGCATGGCCAGCTTTTCAGATCATTACCCATACATAATTTTTCTAAGCAAATATGCTGTTTGATTACAGAGTTTCCACAGCAAAGGAGTTTTGAATCTCAAGAGCGCCCAGAGAACACTCACAGCTCATCTCTCCATACCATATTTTGGGCACAAACAGCAGAAGTCCTTTTATCTCCATAGCTCAAGGACTCGCCCTTCCCAGAGCAAAAAGGATTAATTCAATGTACCAAAGGCCAGAGAGCTGTAGGCTGTAGCCCACTACAGACCTCACTCATCCAGACTGAGAAGGAGCAGAGACTACACCAACCCCGCTCTCCTCTTGTTCCATTTTCAGCACACAAATACCTGGTGAGCAGTCAGGTTGAGCTTCTCCCTCGAGCCTTTCTGCAGCAGCCACGCTCTCCCAGAGAGCCTAGCAAGAGTTAAATAGCTCAGGCCGTGTCAAACTTGCTCTCTGCACCACCTCCTCCTCATGAGCAATCAAGAAGTGCCTCTCCTGTGTGTGGGGGTCAACATGGAAGCAGATATGGGCTGTGATAATCTTTCCTCACTTCTATGAGGATTGCACAAACCCAAAAATTAATTTAGTTGTTTTATATTCAGTCGCACTTTCATCCAAAGATCTTAAAGCAGATCTTCTCAAACATCAACCAGTTAACCTCCAGGTGCCCCCTGTGAGGTGTGCACAGGTAGGTAGAGGAGCAGTTTCATGTGGGAATTACAATCTGCACGAGGGAGGAGCTGGGAAGCAGCGCAGCCTCCTCCTCCTCCTCCCCACGCCTGTGTGCAGCCCCGCAGCACCCTTCATACAGACAATTTGGAGATGACAGAAACAGACACTGAGAGGTGACACATCACAGAACACGCGTGTGGCAAAGCAGAAAGCAGGTCATGGTGTGCTGGGCATGCAACACTTAATTAAAAATAATAAGCCGGCACCATGCTTTAACTTTCTCTGTGCTGCTGCTGAGAAGCGTGAAAATCAGACTTTGTGTTTCTGCTAACCACTCTGGTTGTGGTTTCCCCACCTCTAAGTAAGATTTCCATTTTTTGAAACTCTGGATTCCTGAGATAAACGTGTATGTTTATCTATGTGCCATATTTTTGAAGGCAGACTGTGCACCTTCCTGGGGCAGACTGAATGGTGTCTTTTAAGAAAGCATCAGCACTGCGCAAAATAGTACCAAAAAGACTTCAGGACAAGCATAATGCAGCCAAGTGAAACTACAGGGCTAGAACACGTTAGGATGGGGATTCAGACGACACCTGGGCTGACCTAACAATTCACTGCTACCAGAAGGGTTATCCCTGCCCCTCTCTGCCCAGCAGCATGGTCCAGTCCCCTTCTCCTGCACTCAGCCCTGGCGCTGGTGCCAGCCTGCAGCCAGCCATTCTCCCACCTTGCTCTGCCAATTTTAGCAGCAGTGCCCAGCTCAGGGCCTGGGCCATTCAGTGAAAGAGCCTCAAACTCCTCTGGCCTTCTGAGATACACTTGTCAGGCAGCACAAGACAATTAGCAGAGATAATTGTCATTGTGTACTCTGGAAAATTTCTGTCTTTCCAGTCTTTGCCGTTTCTCTGCACACATCCAGGTGTAACGTGCACATAATGTCTCTTTTTGGTTTGCCATCACATGGGGCAGGATGCAGGTGTGGGAAGGGGTTTCAAACCAGTCTTTCTATTGCCGTGGTGCACCCCAGTTTTTGTCCTGTGTGTGTCTCTCCCAGCAGGCTGACCACACCAGGCACCGCTGAGGGGCAGACCGTGGAGCAAAGGCAACCCCTACGCTGTGCTGCTGTGCCATAGGAACCTCATTTCACTGTGGTTGTTCTCGTGCACCACTGTGAATGATGGGAGATACAGAGCCCAACCAGCCCCAAAGCTCAGGCTGCACAGTTCTGTGTTTTCTACAGATTTCCCCTTTCAGAAGGTAGTTTACTCGGACAAAGAGGTGTCTTTGTCTCACCCTCGATTATGAAATTCAAATGACAGCCCTTTGCCTTAGGTGCTGCTTCTGCTTTTCCCCTCTGCTTCTTTCATTTCTCCTCCCTGCTGCTACACTGGAGTGAATAACACATTTTTTAGCTGATTTCCGTGGATTAGGCTTCCAATTAATTCAAGCCAGTTTTACAGACTGCCAATTCAGGTCGCTAAAATTCAGTTGGAGTTGTTGGGGTAGGGTGAGGGGGTTTCCCATAAATTTTTTCCAGATTAACTGCAAGAATTCAGTGGAAACAAATTAGTCATTTTTACACGTGAGTATACACATCAGTATCTGCAGGATTTGTTTCAGCCCTAACTGAAAGCACAAATTACACTCTTCCTTTCTAAAAGGCCCAAACATGGTTTCACACCAACTGACAGTGGTAGTAATTAATGTGAAGGATCCCTGGAGTCTTTTAACCTCCTTTCTTAGCTTTTGATGGCTGAGACAGCCACAACCTGTGTGCCATTTAGCCATCTATAAAACTGAGGGGGGAAAAGCATTTAAACACGACACTGAGTTTTCTTTAAACTCTCTAATGAGCTCTAGATAAAGCAGAGAGGTTTTTACTATGGATTTTAAGAAACACTTTTTTCCCCTCAATTGTTCTCCCTAGGGCAAAGCATTTCTGTCTCCTCGCAGGCAGATGAAATCCAGGAACAGCTCCCACAAAATCCAGGAGCACTGATTATGTCAAAGAGGATTGCACAGTGAAAATCTGCTGTAGGACCATTTTACCCATTTCATCAGCTTGGTGCAGTTTGCCCTGTCTCTATTCAGATGTAAAATTGTGACAACTGTTTTCCCTTTGCTTCTTTCTTTGCTGTGGATTTGCCAGCTACTCCGGGGTGGTTCAGAGCGATTAGCTCATTCAAATAACGCAGCTTTATGACACTTTACTTAAATCAGCTAATCCCTGAGAGAGATAGCAAGGACTATCAGTCGGACCTGAGGTTGGGAGCTAAATTTTGCCACCAAACTCTGATACTGGACAAATCAGTCAACCTTCTCAAACCCAGATCTCTGTGTAATACTTCAGAAAGGAAGCATCCCCCTGGCAAAGCGCTTCAATATCCTCTAACGATGGAGCTTGTTCTAAGTGTAGAAGATATTAAAGGACCAGGGAGAATTAGCTTTTAGTTTGAGTTCCAGTTCAGGGATTGCAAGTTAACAAAATAGGAGCTGCTCTTTGTTAAAATATTCCACTACTTTGTACGGTATATTATGAAATAACCTTTCCAAAACACATGCCCAGAGAGAGGCTGCAGATGCAAAAAGATGCACTCATGTGCTTGAATTAAGGCTGCCAGTGTCCAAGCTCTGCCAGACTGACTCCCGAGAAGGCCACCAGCAGCTGAGCCCTGCCCCGTGTCTGCCTCCAGAGCCCCACAGCAGGAGCAGATCGGTTTCTGCTGGGAGCTGACATTTAACAGAAGCTGCCAAAGGAAGTGGGATGCTCTGGGACAAGAGGCTGAGCCTCAGGCTGCAGGGGGGTCTCTCCTTGCAGGGCCAAGGAGTCCCACAAAGGGCAGGAAGGGGCAGCACGAAGCAGACAGCCAAGCATGGTGGTGCTTCAGGTTGCCACCCGAGACTGTGCAGCAGAGCCCTGGGCTTCCCCCCTTGAGACTCTGCTCATGCAGGACCAGAGTCATGAAGCCATGCAAATGTTGAAAATCCACAACTGTTCTTTTGTTTCAGTAGATCTCACCTCTTGTCACTGGTAAATGGAAGAGTCAAAACTCATAGTATAAGATAGAAACAGAGAATGTTTAAAATTAAGTTAGAATTTAACACATTTCCTCATTCAAACTTTTATTTTTCCTTTGAAAACTTCTAAGAAGTGCTCCACAGGTAGATAAAATGCTGCCTCAACTGTAATTTTTTTTCTTCATTCAGGGTAAGTTAAGCATCTGGTCCTTCAGGGTGACCCATCTACTTGCAAAGAAAACAGCACCAGGCCTAGGTATCAATTTACTTGCTTTAATATTAGCTACGAGAAACTTGGATCCTATCCTAAGTGTTTATGAAAATATGAGCAAGTGGTCTTGAGAGTATTCCAAGTTCAAGTTTATTTACTTTACTGACTAGAATTAGATGTGCAGAGAATGGCTCTCGCACGATAGGGGTGGGGCCACGGTGCTACAAAACAGAACAGCTTTTTAGCATTTAGAGATCAAACAGGAGGGCTGAACCCATAACGAGCCTCTCTAAATTCCTAAAAACAACCTTTGGTCAGCCTGCAGCGTTCCAAATCTCCAGCTCATGCTCTCACCTTAAGTAGTTGATCAGTACTAAACTATGAAGTCTCCAATTATTCTGAATACACTTTGCTCTTGACAAGGTGCAGTGTATCACGTGAGGATTACAGGCTTTTCGTGCTGAGAAACTGCAAACTCCCGAGATTTCAGCACTTGTCTTTCTAATTGGGCATAGAGACAGGCCGGATCTGGGGGCTGGGTAACGCTGGTTTGAAAAACTTGTGTAGTCAGTGGTGACTGTGGTGGGTGTTTGCCCCTGGAGACAATTCAACGCAGCATTTCGGGCAGACTGTTCAAACAATGAAAAGCAGAGGAGAAAAGGGGCTTTTAAAGAAGTTGCTAGCAGGAAACTCTGCTTAGGACTACATCTCATGACCTAGTTCCCAACTGAAGAGATACAGATGTTGATGCAACAGTCATAAACACAAAAAAAAAAAAATTAAAATGCTGGAGTAAGATGTATTGTCTGAATGACTGGGATCACGGTTTTCACCCAACTTTCCAAGGTTTTAGGAAAACAGTTGTGTCAATCTCCTTCACGTGTGGAAGGAAGCATCAATTCATTTCCCTCTGTCTGACAGATAATCAGTAAGATGAGAAGATCCTATATGTTACAACTGAGAGGCTGCAAATGATAGAGTGTGCCTATGTGCTAGACAAGTACACAGAGTGTACCATTAAAAATCGTTCAAAGTAAAGGTGATGGTATTATCCAGGAGACAAGGACATGGAAGCTATGACAGAAAGACCTGCATTGTTGAAAACGTGAGTTCAGTGTGAGAGATGAAGGTGAAGCGTCTGCAGAAAATCTGACATCTTTCTGAAGAGGGAGGATTCTGATGAAAAATTAATATCTCGCTGGTGCAGATCCTAGGAGATACTAATTCTGGCCTTATTTTAAAACCAGAGGGTTAAAGCTTAAGAATTAGAGAATTTTTGGGAAGACATGACCTGAAAAAGTAAAGCAAATTAAAATTTTCACTTATTTAAACATTTTACTTATTTCTTGTGGTGTTTTTGTACATTTCACTGGCCTTATAAACTTGAGGGAAAGGTGCCATTTTATTTTATTGTAACGGTATGACTGACTTCCTTGCTAATTTGGAAATACGTGTGTTGCACACAACACGTCAGTCAGTCACGTTAAGAAGGTGGAGTGTGTTCCAGAGGTAGTATGAATAAATTGTTACCTGCAGTTGCCCTGGTAACTCCTAATTTGTCGCTGCCTAACAGATTTGTGCTTCAATGGCTGTAAAACTTTCCTTGAGGCTGTTACAAAAACATACAAATGTCATTTCCTTTAACTTTTCAAATTGCATGCATGTACATAAGTGTATATATGGGCATCTTTAATAGGAAAGATGCTTTCCCAGCTTAATTTTACCTTTCTCACAACTATGTAGCTTCAGCCCATGGAAAGAAAGCATCTTCTCCAGACAAAGGAAAGAAGTCCTTGCTGTTCTGGAAGGGAAGTGCTCCAGAACCACCAGTTCTCCCCTACAAACACCAGCTTTGTAGTAAGAGTTTTTAAAATCCCACTTTGCTGGTCTCCATTAGATGTTAGGAAGAAAATATGAAGCAAATGCAAGATTTCTTAATCTTATTTAATGCAGTTCTGATAGAAAACCACAATGATTCAACACAAGCTATTAAATGAAGTAAATTGTTTGATACTTATCACTCACTGACAGTGAATAAGACTTTTTTAAACATTTGTTCCATGGTTTAAAATAAACAGGAACAGATAAGACTCATTTAAAATACATATACACCTCCTTATTAAAAAAAAAAATCCACCACCTTTAAAGCTGCTTCTTTCAATGCTTCTTAAAAGAAAAACCCAAAACCGAGAAAATGTTTTCATCAAATTTAACAAATAAAAAAGAACCTAATTTTAATCCAGTGACAATCACAAAGTCTAACAATGAGGTAAAGCATCCATAATTCTATTTAACTCTGCTTGATGTGAAGGTTTTATTTTGTGATCATTTTAGTGCATAAACCCTGATGAATAATGGAATTTTAGAAAAAGAACCCCCGTTGAGTCAAGCTTCATTGACATCTGACTGGTAGTCTAAGAGCCTGCAGAGAGGGTCCAAAGCAATGCATCACAGCCTCCCAGCAGGTCATTAAGGCATTACCCAATTAGAAAGCAAGGCTACGGAGCGACATTGTTCACAGCAGAGCAAACATAATTGATTTTTATTTCAACAGGGGGGAGAACCTCCTTACTAAAGAGCTTTAGCATAATTTCTTATTTAGGAGAGGTTTAAAGAGATTTGTGCTGGAGTATTTAATTCCAAACCCTGGGACAGTCTCTGGCAATGTGTATAAATTAAGGGGCAGTTGACTTCACTCATTCATATTCAAAGCAGAGGCTCGCTTGTTGCTCAAAAGTAGCATGAAGATTTCTGAGAGGCGGCATCCAGCACCAGCTGTGCCGGGGCACGGAGCTTGGACCCTCCAAACCTTTGCACAGCTCGTGTAGCTATCAACAAGCCAGTTTCCTGCTTTGAGGCTCCTCTCCGAGGCACTTTAGCATGCTAATGCACTGTATGTAGTCCACAGCTCTTCAGGAGCACCATGCAGACGGAATTTGCTCCCGAGACATCTTCATCACCCTCCATCTCCTTCTCTTCTTGTTGTTTTCCCCGCTGGTGATTTTCAATCCCACTGTTCACGGGCAGCACTGGGTGGGAATGTTCAGTGACAGCCTGTAGCAAGAAAGGCTCCTAATGGACAGTTTGGACTTTCTCAATTTGCAGTATTGCAGTAACACAGTGGGAAATGTCGGCCCTGCTATCTCCCATCTCCTTTCATATATGAGTAACATGATGCCTTTTTTCACTGCAAGCCACGCAAGTTTAATAAAAAAAAAAGTTCCTATTGCAAGCACCACATTCCATCTTTGAAAGCAATCAAATCATAAATTCCACAAAGAATGTTTGTTTTAGTTCATTAACACTCAGTGCTTCAATGGCAACAAATAACTTTTCAGGAGAGGTGCTTTTTTTCTAGTCTTTGCATTTAAGGTCCACTGGAGAGCAGATAGCTGGAAAATGCTATAAAATCCTCGCTTTTTACAAGACCCAAAACAACACAACTGAAGTTCTTACTGGAAATATTTGTAGATTACTATCTCTGAACTATGTATACAGTGGACTTGAAAAAAAAATGTTTTCCTCTATTAGTTTTACTTCAACGTGCCAAATGAAACACTTGAAAAAAATTTAAAGGACTTCTCAGCTGCAATGGCAAAAGTCCATTCCCAGCTTCATACCCTGGGTCTGTACCTAAGAAT
This sequence comes from Oriolus oriolus, assembly GCA_013400235.1. Classification (NCBI taxonomy): domain Eukaryota; kingdom Metazoa; phylum Chordata; class Aves; order Passeriformes; family Corvidae; genus Oriolus; species Oriolus oriolus. The sequence goes on from VXBT01006889.1 coordinate 1,248,323, forward strand.
CATGTGACTCATCAGTCTCTAATTTTCTATTCTCCATCATGTTTCTGACAAAAATAATCATTTTCAACTTGACATATGCCTTAAACACGCTTGTTTTTAAATTCTTAGTTAAAGAAAAATGGGGAAAAAATTTTACATGGCACATTTAACTTCAAAGTCTGCCAGCAATACAGTGACAATTTTATTCCACTTGGCTGTTTGCAAGCCTGCTTCTCTGTCTTGCCTAAGTACTCTCCTGAAATACAAGGAAAGCAAAGATATGGAGTAAATAATTTTTATAAACACTTATGTACTCAGATATATCACAAACCTAGCAGCAGCAAGGGCAATTTAGCAGTTGTTTGTCTTACCATGGCACTTACGAGCCCCAGGCACAGATTGCTACCCCTTAGCGTTAGTCACGACGCCAACACACATCAAAGCAGCAATCCCTGACCTGAAAAATCCTCCTGTAAAAATTTATGCCCAAGACCAGCTGTTTACGAGTTTATCCATATATTCCCAATCCTGTTCCCCTTTTTTAATGTTAGGATGAAAATCAATTTTTCGTGTTGTGCAGATCAGCAGAAGAATAAAATTCCAGTAGCAGCAGCCATATATTTACTGGGCACTACTGTGCTTAGTCATGTGCCAGCAGAGTTAGGAAGTTTTTCTGAGGGCTGCCAAGGCACACCCAGTGCCTATTTCACAAAAGACCAGCACTCTCTCTTCCTCTTGAGTCAGAAGGATTATGGATAGAATCTTCTTCCACAGACACTTTACCACAGATAAATTCACTGTCAGCTGGCAGTCAGTTGTTCAAATCCACCCATATTTAACTGAATAAAGGATCCATTGCTTCCACCACATGAATGCTTGGAAAAAACCTTTTAAACTAATTGTGACAAAAAGCATCAGTGCAGGAAGCAGCTTGGTCATTTTGTTAGTTACTGCTACAGACAAACCACCTATAGCTCAAACTCTTTCAGCTGCAGTGATTCCTGGGAAATTATCTTTACTGACAAAGAAATTCCCACCAACAGACCTGGTACAAAGCTGCAAAAAGTCATCATTAAACACATGTTTTCTAAGAAATTAGCTAGACCCACAAACACCCAAAAGTGGTTCAGGATGAAGCTGTTTCTCACTTTGAAAACAAATCATCTGAGCCAGAGGTTCTCTACCCTTCTCCATTTGTGAACATCTAAATGTTTTCTAGCTGTAACACAGACCCAGTACCACACAGCAACAACAACCCCTCTTTTTCTTAGGCTTGTTACAGCTCTCATGCATGTCTTGAGAGCAGTCACTGACAACGAGGGGGTTTTAGCCCCAAGCTGGGCTATCATCACACAGGTAGTGTATTTGGGGTAGGGAAAGATATTGACCAAGTGTCTTGAAAGCATGTTGGAGTAAGTGAAAGGCTTTGAACTCTCCGAATTCCTCACACATAGCCGTGCCTTTCCTCGGCACAGGCTGCACAACTGAAGCAACAAACCTTCAGGGGTGCGCTGGGCAGCCAGGAAATGTGGAAGAAGGGGATCACACGCTGAAAGCCAGGCAAGGGTACAGGAAAATGCCCTTTCCAGCTTTGAGAAGGATGAGTGGAATGGCTTACATCTGGAATTAATAGGCCTCTTGACTTAATGAAAACAGGCAATGCATGTTTTGCATGCTAGGTTAGAGTGTTTTGATTTGTAATGGGGAAAGAAAGTGTAGAATATACTGCAAACGTTCTCCCACAGGTGTGTGATGTGTGGGCTGGAGAAAAAATGGGCTAATTTTAGAACTTTCACCTTGTTAAATGTTTCTGGAGTTTAACTTTGTAGTAGGAGACATGCTGATATTACGGTCCTTGAGCATTCCTCACCAATGAGAAAACAGAGGGAAATGGTCTGAAAATTCAGTGCTTAAGTGATAACTATAAATTATACTGTAACTTCAGTCCTCTAAAAATGCTTATTTTACTGGAGGATGTTGAGCAAGGCTGTGTTTTTCTCCAAGGAAGAAATGCTGCAGTTCACCACAGTAAATCTGCATGCTGGCACTTATGTACACGAATAACCATTATTTAGTCTATAAAATCCTTCTCTAATATTCAGTAAATTGTGGGCTGTCGAGTTCTTGAAAAGAAATCTTGGAAAACTATTCAAATTATTTGATTTTACATTTTACATAGCATCTTATAGTTCACCTTCTATAACCTTATATACTCACTGGCAAACTGCATGTCCAATGCTGGAAATGAATGTACACTGTGTGAAGTACGTTTGTATCTACACTAATTGAGAGACTAATTTTCAGAGAGAAAAGAGCATGAAGAGTCACTTGACCATAAAAAAGCTGTAAGGACATAAATAATGGGACAACACCAAAAATATCTCCTAAACAGAAGCTTAGTTTTTCTTCAGTGTCCTTCAAAACACAAAAAAACCCCAGAATATCAAATGAACCAGCAAGGTAATTGACATAAAAAATTCAGGTCACCAGGTTGCAGGTCATGGGCTCAGCTGATGTTACTTAGACAGACTCAATGTCTTGGGCTCAAGCATTTACCCAGCCCTATGATGGCTGTGCTCACAGACACCGGCGAAAAGATGCTCAGAGGTTCATCTTCCTCTTCAATGTTCCGTGGCTAAAATCTTGGTCCTGAACTGCTAAAACTTCACGGATTTCGGAGATGCAAAGTATCCAATAGTTTTATACAGAGCAAGAAACAGAAAGCAACATTAAGTATTTAACTCCACATTGAGGAAGGGCGCAGATAACGAGGTGCAGTCACAGAATACGAGCAGTAGTAAACCAGAAAAGCACTCTTTTCTCCAGCTTAGTGCAGTACACTCAAAGAAGAGATATGTGTCACCAAGGAGCACTTCTGATCACACAGCCAAGTCCCTTTAAATGGTGCAGTAAGGCCTGTCCTGCAGCCCCATGGAAAGCAGAGGGCCTGCGAGCGTTTGAGCAGGCGGTGCCACGTTCAAAGCTCACCGAAGTCGAGGCACATCTGTCACGTGCCCTGGCATTAAATGGGGTCCATGAAAAACATCAAGCATGAAAGTGGTCAGGAGTCAGATGAGGCCTTTCCTGTGAATGAAGGTAGTCAAGAATATATTTGCCTGGAATCATGTGAAGCCTGAGGAGTCCGTGGAAAAAGGCCAGACTTCACTAAAGCGTTTGTCAGATAATGGTGTACCACTCTGAGCATCTATCTCAATTATATATTACACATTATAGAAAATTTTATCTAAAAGAGGGAGAAAGCAAGGCAGAAAACATAATTTTTTCCAAATTTCTGACTCTTGCTAGTTTTTCACATTATGGTTTTGCAACTTTTCCTTTCATGCGGTTACATGAACTATATAAATTACATAAATATTTTAATCGTTTACCACTGTAAAGAGATGATCATAAACAATCATTTTGATTTGTACAACATTTTTTATTTATTTTATGCTTTCCACGAGCGCCCAGAAGTTTCAGGAATACACATGGGAGGATACTTTAAAAACTAAGAACTGCTAAAAATGTTACACATTTTTCAACTTCTAAGACCAGGGATCAAGTCATGCCCATCTGATGAGAAATACACCACGTCCCTGAGAGGTTTCTCATTTACACCCCAAGAACTGTTGAAAAAATATCTTTAATCTATAAATACCTACAAAGACATTCAAAAAACTTGCTACTGTGTCCGGGCAATTTACTGAAACTCATATATTTCAATAAATTATTCATCAGGATTTATTTTCCATAGCTAAGCATCACACATAAATTGCTGATAAATGCTAGTGAAATCTGACAGCTGAAAACATCTGTCCTCTCACGCTTATACATCTTAATTTTCTTTCAGCTCGCCTTTATTTCTCAAAACTAACTATGCCAAACGGCTTAAGGATACAGTATATTTGATTGATGTCATACAAAGCAGAGCTGCACGGCACACTATGCACTTAGAAAGGATACAGAACATCGTTCCCAAGGCTGGAAACGTCTCAGTAAGAACACCAGCTTTTTATGCCTATGGCTAATGAATTTATCTTCTGAAATAAATGTATCTTTTGGACTTGGATCAATGCATGCCTTAATTAAAACCATGTTTCTGTATAAGCATCTAACAAGAGCACATGAAGGCCCTATTTAAATTGGAAGAGAACAGTATAAACCAGTATGGCTTTTAAAACTAACTGCTTCCAGGTGCAGAGAGAGTGGAAGTTTAGTGCTGTTTCCAACTTGATGCTTGGATGCCTTTGTTCTTGAAAGTGTAAGGTTTCTCTCATTCTCAGTTTTATGACTGCAGGTTTCTATGTTGCATAACACCCTATAATAGAGCACCAAAGGGCTCAGTTTTATTGTTTTGTTTCACTTTATTGACTGCATGTTTTATTCAGCTAATATGTGCCATGGAGGCAGGCAGTAACATCTCAATTACAGCGCCAGGGCTCTTCCTTCTCTCTAAATGACCAGCTTCAGTCTGCACTTTATTATATTCACATGCAGGTGTTAAAAGGCAAGGAAGGAGGGGTGAGGGAAGACAGAGTTGGAACAGACCTTTTAAAGCATTTCAGCGGGAAAGGCTTTTTTCCCAGGTAATCCTCTGAAGCTAAACACATTCCAGTATATGATATTTATGCTGCAGCAAGCCACCAAGCACCAGCAACTATTGCATAGCAATGGGTGTGAGAAAGTTCAAATCTAAATAAAAACTCCTCCACAGCTTGATCGGAGCTGGATCTGGTATTCCACTTTACTCATTTCTACTATTGTGCATCCCTGTTGGAGAGCCAAAGAGACTTTGGCAATGCAGCAAGTATACAAGCAAGAAATTGGCACTCCCTACAGCTTATTCAATGTCCTGAATATTAAAGCTTGCTTTACTAAGAAGGGGAATGCTGAACAGGATGACATTAGGAGTCTTCATGGTCCCTTTTGTAATGCCACTGGATTTTTTCATTCCCACAAGATTCCCACAAGGGCAAAGAGACAGACCAGCTTAACATTAGAGACTGATAAAATCTTTTCCTGTTAATCAAAAGTATGCTGAGCTGGCAGGGCAATGGGTGGGAAGTTGAGGGAACAGAGGGGAGAAAATGAGAAAAAAGTAATCTGAGAAAAATGAGAAAAAATTAATAATAGAGAAACAAGGCAATTCTTTGCAGGTGGAGCTGTAAATGAAATAAGTCCAAAAATTCTCTCTTATTTTATCTGAACACCAACTCCAATAAAGCAGCAGCACCAATCAGTTCAGCACACGAGCCCAAGTCCTGCTAAGGGACTCGGAAGTTTAATGTCTGTTTTTTCTGGCCATTGATAAATAAGCAGATACCAACAACTATCACAAATCACCATCCCCAGAACCAGCAGACACTGAACACCGAATGCTGTAAGGAACAGCCCTTTGCCTTCCCACAGGAAGTGCCAGTGAGCCGGGAATGGATTGCTCCTGTGAAGGCAGATGTCGTGGCATTTTATAGCTTCAGACAAGGAAATAATCTTTACAGTGTTCCAGAGATTATTAATAAATACTTTACTTCAGCTGAATTGTTTATACTGCATTGTGAGCCTTCTGGAAAATCATGATAATTTCATCTTGTGTTTATAAAGAACTCAAATGTTCAATATCTAGCTCAGTTCAAGGCCACTGGAAACAGCTAGATGTATTCACAGTGATACTTCGGGCCAATTTGACAACAATAAGAAAGAATGATTTCTTTTTAGCCTGGTATAAAGGGTAGCTTATTGCACAGACCTTTCCCTGTCTTCAAAGGGCAAAAACCTGGCTCAGCTTTTTCACATTTCTCCCACATCCTGACTTTAGCATTAGAAGCAAAGCCATACATCTCAGTCCAACGCCAGTATTAATCCCCTGTATAAAGCACTTGGAGCCTGGTGCTCTACTCACTGCCTGCATCCAGTGAAATCACTGGGTGGGGAAAGACTTTGCAGAGCAATCCTGCAAGATGTGTGTGTTCCCTGCAAGGTGCTACCATCCCATGGTGACACCAGGTATCAGCATTTGGGCCGACACCTTACAGGAGCAGAGTATTCCCTGGTGTTTTCACCCTGGCTCACCAACCAGCCCAGGGCTGATCCTTAAGTCTGCGAGAAAACTAGATGGGAAACTTTTTTCACTCCTAACAGTTCCAAGTTGTTATGTCAGAATGAGCTCGAGAAATTTCCCACTTTCCAATTTCTTCTTTCTTTAGTTCATATGAAGAACTTGGACAAATACCTGTGGTGGCAGCTCTGCCATCAGAAAACATCCCAGCTTCAGGTGTAGAATTAGCTGCCTGACCCCAGACGGGACGATTAAAAATTGCTTTTACTTAAAAATTGCAGGCAGAAAGCAACTCCCTCCTTTAAGATGGGGATTCCTAAATCTGTCAGAGAAAAGAAAAAGGGAGCAGGCTACAGAGTCCTGATGGAACCAGGCTTGGGCCAGCAGCTGCTCCGGTGGTCCATAGGCAGAAGGTGCAGGATGAGCAGCCAGGAGAGGTGCAGCAGCTCTGGGATGCAGCACAGGGCGGGTCTCACCTCCCAAGCCCTGTCCAAGACAGCTGCATGGATCCCATCAGACTTTATTGTTATTTATGATTATTTATTGAGCATCATCAGCAAGCCTGGGACTGTAGGAGGGACAAGCAGAGAGAATCCCTTCCCAAAAATGGAAACAATCAGGCTCTGTGTGGGAACCTTGAAATCCACCCAAATTAAAAGGCTTCGGTCTCCAGGCTGTTAATTCAGCACATATCAGGAGCAATAAATTCACTTGGAAAAAGTTCCAGAAATCAGTGGGTTTTTGGTCTCTGACAGTTTGCACTGCACCAGCAGTTAGAAGTCAAAGACCAAAAAGTAAAAACATCTCACCTGGAATCCCCTAGTTTCCATTTTTGCCCAAATATATTAAAATACAGTCAATACCTTTGATATCCTGATATGATTTCTTCCATGACTTTTATGGCCACATAAAGATACCATCTTTGACAGCTGGTTTCGATGCTTTCCTGACATAAATCAGTGTCACACCACTAAAGCCAACGTAACTGCATAGAATGAAACCACAGGATGATATGGACCTCTGTGTATAATTATTTTCTAAATGGGGAACAGCACAGGGGAACAGGGCTTAATGATCCAACACATTTATTTCCTGCTGAAAGAAAAAAAATTATAATTCTGACTGTACATAGTACATATTAAATTATTGTTATTGAACTTTCATGTTAAATCCCCAGTAATCTGAGTTCTGCTGTGCGGTGAAAACTGTATTGCAGCTCTGCTACTGATAACATCGTAAATACAGCATTACAATAACTAATGCTGCCCTCCTATGACACACTGCAAATTAAGAACATTATTAACAAAACCTGAAGTGGATGCATATTTCAAGTCCTGCTAGATGAAAATGTATTTTCTCCCTGTTTTACTCCCTTGACTATATCACAAAAACATCATTTTTCAGCTCTGTACAACCATATTGTATAGTTTTAATATAATACTAAATGAAAAATCTGTTATGGTCTTGTGGAGGTTGACCCTGTCTGGAATCCTGGGTGCCCACAAAAGTCACTCTGTCACTCCCCTCCTCAGCTGCACAGGGGAGGGAAAATACCACTAAAGGCTCCTGGGCTGAGACAAGGACAGTGCCAGTTAATGCCAGTGCCTACTGCTGGAGCAGAAACCTGGTGGAGCCGGCTCTAAGCCTTCCCTTGGCCCAGGAGAAAGAAATACAGGCTGAGAGGAGAGGGGTATTTCCTCCACCTTACAGACACAGGCTGGTGCCTGGAGCACGTGTTGCCTGAAGGAAAGACGTGCACAGAGCCATCAGTTCCCCTTTTACAATGAGTTGCACGTGCCCTTCAGTAGCTGCAGAAACACCAGCGCAGCAAAGACCACTCAAATGCATCCCGTGAATATCTGGAACCATGAGCTTAATAAAAGCTCTTTACTACCACAAAGCATAGCTTATAACATCGCGTTCAAAGTGTTTCTCCATGAACTCTGGGTGGATTCCTGGTCCCACCACAGACGGTGGGAGTTTTGCCCTTGGCTTCAGTGGGATGTATTTCACCTTTTGTGCTTAATCACCAGTTGTTAGGGAAAGGAATACATTACACTCTGCTAAATCCAGGCACGGTAATAACCAACAAGTCCCCTTTTAAAGGAATAAATGCTACCATAAGAGCCCTTTATACCTAGCTGAAGTCTTAGAGAGTCCTTTATAAGTGTTCTGAAAGTTATTTTCTGACACTTTTTTGTATTCCCGGATGGTTCCACTGTATTTGCATCAAACCAACTGGATCAACAAGAGAAAACAAACAGGGAAAAGTCGTTAATGGACAAAAGACAAGATTTAAAAACCTTTCACAACCATCCACTTAAAAGACGGCACTGTTTAGCTAGCTTGTCCAAATTTACAGTGTAGCAAGAGCAATAATCTCTGTCAGAGCTGGTTACAGCCCCTGCCAAGCTGAAAGCAATGTTCCCATTGACTTCTGTATGCAGATCAGATCCTGGAAAAGAGGAGTTCTGTGCCAGAGTCGGAACAGTCAGAAAAATGAACGTACACTGGGATAGAGATACTCTTTCTCAGAGTTAAATTATTTTGCCATGAACTGGATGTTTAAAGATTGTGTTGAAATTACCCATCTGTGTTTTAAAGCAGATTAGAGTGCCTTGGGAAGCAAATGACACGCTGCATTACTTAAGCCAAAAGTTCAAAACTCCATTTTGCTATTGGTGCAAGCTACACACACCGGATCTTCAGTCATGTGGCTGAACACATTCCTGGTGAGCTTAAGCAGAGTGAAGTTAATTGAATCAGCCTATGGAATCCCTACCACACCACTGCAACCTGAAGTTGCTATTTCTATTTTAGTAGCCTTTAAGTAATTTTCATCAAGATCCTCTGATTTCTCACCTCCTTCTCTGCACTGCCTGTAAGGATTCCACTGTATTGGTTCACTACAGTGCTTTTACCTTCATTTAGACACCTTCCTTTTAGCACTGACCTTTACAGCATTAAAAAATGCTTCTGTTCTATTGTTGTGGTGTTATGAAACCTGTCCATGACGATGCAGCATTCACCAGTTTAATACACAAAACCACGGGTACAAAACACTGATCTCCTCCATTCTTCCCTGTTTGCCTCTCCACTGCCTCTTCTCAAGAGTGTCACCATCCAAGCAGCAGTTACGTAGAGCTGCCAGAGGTTCCCTTGCCATCCAGCCCTTGAACATTCCTGCTGCTGCTCGTGGCTTTCTCCAGGCAACTTGAGAAAAAGCCAGTTTTCTGGAGTCTACAGATTTTCTTGGTGAAAGCAACATATACCACCAGCTAGAGTGAGGCTGGGAACGTGGCACTCCCTCATCAGTCAGTACTGCTGCTCAGGATAATCATTCAGCGTGTTATTCGCGTTTAACACATCAGTTCATTGAGCTGGCACTCTCGTCCCACTTACAAAGGTAAATGAAGGCTAGAAGGGGCCTGTGAAACTCGAGCCTAATGAAAACGATGCAGCTGGCTCCAAACTGTAATTCTGGCTCTGAGGTGCAAGATCTTGGCACCATCTGCTCCTTCCAGAGCTGATATTAATGAAGAACTCATCACACCCCTGCTGAGCCAGGGAACGCGAGCACACGGATCCCGACGGATGCACACAGCTTTCAGCAGTATTTTAGCACTGCTGATCTGTGGTCCTGCCAGCTTTCTGTGATATGGCAACTCGAGCCGTGGCATCTGTGTGAGTTGAGGCTGGAAGGCCTGGGCTGCAGCACCTCTAACCAGGACAGCCCAGGGAGGAGCGGGTCCAGATGCTCTGGGCAGAGCAGGCTCAGTGAGATGGGTCTCCAGGCCATGTAGAACAGCCTGAACACAGAGTCTGTGCAGGGTACTGCATCTCCAGGGTTTCCAGATATTTAAAACCTTCAAAAAATCACCAAAGTCCTCAAATTCCAGACTAAATCTTCAGGTGAAAAAGGAAGGTGCAGGAAGCTCAGGTGGATGGCGGTCCTTTGTGGACTGTAAAGCAACACATCCATTTTAAACCAAGTTTCAAGGTCAAAAAACCCCCAAATGTGTATGATCCATTTTCTGCCCCACACCTCTTTTGGTTCTATCGAAATGATGCCTTGTGGCCCCCTTAGCCTACACATACCCATCATCCTGCCCTTATTTGAGAGACACAAGACCCAGAAAGACACAAGAGTCTGCTGAACATGAAATAATCCTTCCGTGCCTCCAAACACCCGGCTGCACCACACTAGCATCAGCACATGGAGGGACAACACAGTTTGTAGCAACATCCTAAAACACAGAGGCAAATAATTCCTATGATTCAGGGGCTCCCAGCAATACTTTTTTCCACTTAAAAACTTGGAGGTACGTATCGTATTCTGCATGCCACTGAAACAAACAGCACTTTACTATTTTACTCAAAAAAAGTGTTTGCATGCTTGGTGTATTTTGAAACTCTGTGTAACCAGACTGCCCAGCTATTTGTTTAGTTGCACAAGAGACCTCATGCTGCTAAACCCTCCAGAGTTATCTTGCCCCCACCCTACTGCTCAGAAGAGACTTCCAAAATAAAATAAATCACTGATCCAGTGTCAGGAAAACTGCCTTCCCAGTGTTATCCAGTCCCAGAGTATTCTCTGTAGGACTGTTTCCTACAGAGAGCAGAGGCAACCCTGAGGCATTTTATGGATCCATACACTTTAAATTTTACACACATACTTTTGCACTGGCAACCCCCTTATCAAAGAGACACGATCCCATGTCCATTGGAATTCCCAGGAGACTGACAGTAACAAAATTGTGTGGAAAAAATTAGATTCTCATACTGCAGAAATTTTAAGATATATGCAGTTGATGCTTAAATTGCCCAATTTAAAATACATGTACTTTGCACAAGAAAACTACCCAGTAAGAACATTAAGATTGCAAAGCAAAGTACTCAGGATTTCAGAGATGTTAGAATTAGGATTTCTTAGCACACAGTTTATCCACTTTCTGCATATCCCTTCAATAAGATATAACCTCTGGAGGGCTGACTTCAGCTCGGTCCAGAGTGTGGCTGAAATTGGTTCTGGTTTTAGCTGCTAAAGATACCAAAGCTGTCCCTGTGCAACACGTGCAAATTGTAAGTTAAGGAAATACCTACAATTTAACCAAATGTTCATAGATTAGAAATGGCAAGAAAAATATCCCCGAGTAAAGAGCCAGACAATCCTTCCCCACCAAATTTCAGATCCTTGCTTCAAAACACTGAGACATTTTACCTTTTCAAAGTTCACCCCATTTTTTGGCCAGTGTATTGTTCTCTGCATCTATTCTCAGGCATCAGTTTGGATTAAATCTTCCTAAAGAGTTTAGGGAGTTACTTAGCGCAGCAAATTCCCTCCAAATTTTGTTCAAAAGGGTTCAAGTCTGGCAAAGCAAATGTCAATCAAACCAGGGGCTTGTTACACAATCTTCACAGTAAGAGACACCAGCAGCTCCGCCTGTAATATTTTTGCCACTTACAATTAATAGTCTGGAAAAAGACATCTTGAGAAAGTAAAATAAGTGGCACAAAGAGGAGGAGGGTTTCCAAGCAACTGCTTCATTTTCATTTTAAGCCCATGCTGCAGAAGTGTTAGCAGCAACTTAAGGGGCTAGTCTCATCCCCAGCCTGCAGGAGAGTGAGGAAACTAGGTTAGAAACAGCAATTTCTTGCATATAACCTCAGATTAACATACAACAGGAGGGATCAAAAGGAACAGGATTTTAAATTATTGTGCCCACAGTTAATTTCTAGATGCAATACATCCCGCAGTCAGCAAATGTATTTGTGTGGCCAAGTCACATTCCCACTGATTTTTGCAAATCCTCTGCTCCCTGGATCTTAAAATAATAGGGAAGAGAATTACAAAGAAAAAGCAAGGATAAGTGTTGCCTTTTCTTAGAGGCCTGCTCTCACTGGTGCTGGCTCAGCATGCCAAGCTCACGCTGCCCAAGCTTCGCTCCCTCACTCACCACTCATTGCTTCTTGACCTTTTCGCTAAACTGCACCTTGGAATTGCCACAAGCCCAGTCCCATGTTTCAAAATCAGGCACCTAAAGAAATCCTCTGATTTTTCAGGAGCTGCCGTGCATTGTCAGCAAAACAAGAGGACTTGCAGGCGCCCTGAATGCCCTGGAAATCAGGCCACTTTCGGCTGCGCTCCTGCTCTCAGCTTTTTCAGTTTTTCCTCCACCCAGTGGCCACTAACAGAAACAAATCACCTCATAAAATACACCGTACTACTGCTCTATTCACTGGAATACTCTATTAGCATGGCAGCAGTCTATTGTTCTCCAGACTGCTGCTTGCAGGACATCTCTGTGTGCCTCTGTTGTGGCATCCAGCAGAGGATTGCAACATGGAAAACGTTGGTATGACACGCAGGTGGCAGAAAGATTGAAAAAATGCATTTTTTGTGGGGATGGACACAGGACCAGACAAAAAATATTATATCCCCACAAGGTCTAGAAATATAGATACAGTCAAAGACAGCATTTGCTGCCGTGGACAGAAGTGGAAGAAAGATCAAAACAGATTCGAAACCAGTGCCATGATCTATGGCACAGAAATCTACATTCATTCATATAAATCAAGCAGCTGATGAAATCTCCTGACCAGTTTCCTGCTGGTACTGCACAAACACAGACTTCTCGACAGCTGTGCACCCCACCTGAGCAGATGTGATGAGCTGCGGATCTGGGCTGCAGAACAGAGCTCCTGCAGGATGCACAGGAGGGAGGAGCCCTCTCTGCTCTGGATACAGACTGCCACCAAACCCTTTGGTAATTACAGTTTAATTTTGGATTCTAATATTCAGCCAGAGAATTAAAAAACACTGTGCTTCTGGAGATGATGAGGGCGTGTTACCTGAGCCAGCTGGCAAAAGTGCAAAGTTACATTTGTGTTTCATTACTAATAGCTACTGAATTGACTCTCTAATTGAACCTTTAAGGGTATTTGCAAGACATATTCCATACAGTATACTACAAAACAGTTTTGCTAGACACTAGCAGGGCTGCACCAAAAACGTATAAATGCAGATTTACCTGTGTGTTTACAAACATTGCCACCCCTACACTCCAATGCCAGATAAAAATCTCCAGGAGGATTCAGGACTAGAAAAAGAGCTACCAGGTTACATAATTTACAGGTCAAGACAAAAAAATACCAGGCAGATTCTGAAAAGTACAGTATATTATGGCTTACTGATTGAAAAGTACAATTTATATTTATTTTTGAATTGATTCAAGGTTTGGTGTGCATCTGTTTGATCGTGTCACTGGTGCAGGGCCACTGATGCCAGCGAGCTGCTCCCCTTTGCACACCGGGTGCTTGCTCTCCACAGACAGCCCCTTACTCCCCTTTTTGACCAGAGGATGTTTCAGCTGGACACTCGAACACACCACACAAGAGCCCACTTGGCTCAGCACCACGAGGCAGCCCATTTCCACAGCCTGCAGCCCTGCTCACTGCTGCCAGGACCTCTGAAGGCTCCGTTTGCTCAAGGCTCCCTTGCTGGAAACCCCACTGCTACAGAGCATGAAGAGCAAATAAGGGCTGGAAATACAATACCACAGATTAAACCTCTCTCTGAAAGAATGACTGAGACTTGCCAGAGTATTTGCCCAGCTCTGCCCATAAAGATTTAAACTTGTTTGCTATTTCCCCCTCACCTTGAGTCTGTAGTTTATGGCAAGCAGGGATGGGAGGAAGGGTGGGGGCAGCCCAGTATCTCAGTGGTCCTCAGAGTGCTCTAAGGCAACATCATAAAAGGGATCAGGGACAGAGCTCTTAGCCGTGACCCCTCTCTGCAAACAAAAGCAGGAGTTACTAAGCAATAGTGTCATTCACAGTATTTTGCCACACTCGGGCGGCAGCAGGCAGCTGTGTGTGCTCCAACCGAGGGAGCAGGCCCGTGGGCCCACACGGCTCCGTGGCTGCCCTGGCGCTCCCCCACTGCCCCGGGGGCTGCCACAGAGCTCCGTGCACTATGTCGATTGAGCAATTCTCAGTATTCCTCCGGCTGACAGCAGCAGCGGTGCTCTGTCTGCCAGCTCTTGGCCAGACAAAGCAGATTTAGTGTCCCCCCATCTGGTGGTTGAGCTCTGTGTGCAATCTCCACAGCCAGCACCCCAGCCGGGCCCTCGTGGGGCCCCGGCAGCGCTGGGCCCAGGTAGGGCAGCGCGAGCGGTGCTGTGGCAAACCCGTCTCTCTGGGAAGCCACTCTGCACCTGCGAGGAGCAGCAGCAGCACAGGAATATAACCCTAAAATGTAGCTAGCCAGGATTGCAAAAAAAAAAAGAAAAAAAAAAAGGAGTTTTAATAGCTGTGCTGATTAGGAAAAAAAACCACAGATCTGGCAGTACTTCTGGGGCTTGTTTACACTTAATAGTAAATGCTGGTTACTAGCAGTATCTTGTTTAAAATACAAGGCTATTTAAGAGGCAGCTATTGATAGTTTGCTGTGCTAAGATGAAGGCATTATTGCCAGAATTTCGCATTTAAATAAGCCATCACGCCCTATAAAAATCACAGCTATTGCCTCGAGGCCGTTGCTTTGAATCTGGCTCAAATCAGTAATGACCAAAGCCAGTCACTCTGCGAGGATGCTCAGCGACCTGAACGCCCTGAGCTCACAGGTGCAGCCTCTCTTGGGCCTGAACGTCTTGCCACAGGGCTGATGTCCATCTCCGTGGCTGTCCTCAAACCAGTCGTGTCATTCCACTGCCCCAGCACCCAGGACACACACCTACTAGCCTGATGTCACCCTCACCCCATATGCCTGAGTCTGAAATGACCTGAAACTTGTTCCTTCGTGAGGAAACCGCTGTTTCACCACAAAGAAACCAGTCCCACTTCTCCCCCGCAACTCCTCCAAGGGGTTTGTTCTGTTCATCCCCCTCTGCTGTACTTTGTGCATGTCATGCCCAAGCTGGGCACTGCTGGAGATCCACACCAGCACCAACAACTGTCACCTGCCCATGCCCTGCCAGTCGTGTCCCTCCAGGACCCATCTTCACCCATTCCTTACAGTTAGGACTAGATGCTATTCTGACATGGAAGTGAATTAACCTAAATTTGGACCACAACCCCTTCTCCAACAAAACTGGTGCAAAACACTGAACCTGAAGTGCCTCAGAAAGCTGCCTCCCTGTTCCCACACTTCACCCCAGTGCTTTGCACTAGGACCGTGTTTTGTTTTCAATCTGTGCAATAAATTGTGAATCCCTACAACAGTGGCCAAGCAAAACCACTGTAGCAGGGCTCTTCCCTAATCATCCAAAGGCAGCCTGAACCCTCACAGATGTTTCTGTCCCTGCACTGCAAATCTGGCCTCCTCTGGCTCAGTGCATGGTGCAGCTTTCCCTGTTCCTATTCTCAGGACAGCAAGATGTGCAGGTTCCCTACACAAGGGAGCTCCCTACCAGCTGCTTATCCTTTATCCTTGCTTCATTCAGGCCTTCTCAGAGAGCACATGCAGGTTACTCATCAAGAACAGCAGATCTCTTTTCTTCCCTATTTCAGATTTTCCAATTAATTTCAATTCATTCGTGATTTTTCTTAAACTCATCTCATATTCTGCGTGGATCCCCTATCAGATTGTCAACACAATGCAGGTGCAGCAGCCTCTGGAATCCTTCGACCTGACTCTACAGTGAAATCCTCTTCCATCTTCAGGGGTTCCTTCAGAGTCAATGGCAGCCTAAAGTTTAAACACATCCACAAAAGCAAACCATTAGCAGCTTGGTCATCCCAGTGGCTGGATTCTCACCATCCAGCAGCTCAGTTATGCCCAAATACTTGCTGTTATCTGCTTAACTCTTCCCCACGCTAAGTTTAAACCACTGAGTGATTCTTATGACATTTGCACGTCTGTGCGCGTACCCTGCAAAGCACAACATTTCATTTTCTGTTCTTCTAGCTGGGAGCAACTCTTCCTTTCCTTAGAAGAAGGCAGATTTCAGAGGCCAAGGTCTGCACGAGCTGGAAAAGGCCTCCCCACTGCCAGGCAGCTGGGCTGTGCTCGGGCGGTGCCAGCAGGCTGGGACGGCGCTGTCAGTGCAGCCAGAGCGCCAGGCACTGCAAATCCATCATGCCATTTAATTCTCTGTGAGGGACCAGCAGCTCAGCCTGCAGTGGAGCAAGCCCACCAGACAGGCAGGCACAGAAGGAGGCAGCACTACATCTTGCACCTCTTCTTATCCCTAATTAGCTGGGGGATGGTGGCTGCCCTGCCTCTAGTTCTGCTCTTCAGGCTTTAAATAGATGCTGTCTGCCTGCCATATCTGCATAGTTTTAGGCCAGCAATAATTGCAGGTATGAAAAATATCCCAAGGAAAATCTGTGTGAGATCCATAATAATAGCAAAAAATTAAAACCAAAATGGCAAGTGCTCCAGTATTCTACAGTAAGCACTTGTTCCTTAATGTGAAACAATCAAACCTTGAAAATATGCAGGGACACACACGCAGTTTGTATGTATAAACATACATTATTTAGATCAGCTGAATTCTCAAGAGCTGCAAAAAGTCCATGAATTATTCTGTAATTTATACTTCCCCCATCTGAGAATATGCTTCCAACGAAAGATTTTTCTTTTTCAATTAAAATTCATTATGTTAGCATCCCAACCGGGCAGCCAAAAGACCACAGAGGGACCGCCAGGTATGACCCACGGGCTTTGCGTGTCACTCTGCTCCCAGACATCATTTTCTCCATAAGTCCCTCAAGGCATAAGCAGAAAGCAGGCTCGGAGCCAGCTGAGCAGTTCTGTGCACACACATCTCCCAGGCAGCAGCACCTTTTCAGAAGGCACCTCAAACACAGCTGCAGACTGAGACCAGCAGGAGCCTCCCATGCAGGCACCGCTGGCCTGACCCAAAATCAAGGAGGAGCTGAGGTCGATTGCTCCTCACTGCTGTGAGACCTGGTGACAACAAACGGCTTTTACTTCTCTGTCCACATTTTCATGTCAAACCAGCGCTCAGAACTGATTTCAAATGTAAAGTTCCTGCTGCACGTAACCAGCTCTCCGCAGCTCTGTCAGTCACACAGCAATGGTTTCCTTTCCTAGCATGGCTGGATCCTGCACAACACCAGGGGCATAGCTTGGGAAGCCACAAACATCTGTATTTGTGCTGGAGGCTGTGGAATGTCTCCTCATTTCACTTTTGCTGTCAACCTAGAGCATCTGGAGGCTTCTCTTAATAATAACTTTTTAAAAAAAATAATTAGTTTTTCCTCTTATCTGTGATGTATTAAAAAAGCTCATGAAGGTACTAAAAAAATTATAGAGGAGGGAAAATATTTTTGCATTAAAAAGTTCATAATTTGTCTACCCTAAAAAAAAATACCATCAAACCTATGAAAACTCATGCAATTATAACTGCAAAAGGAGATGAAAGAAGAAATGTCAAGCCAGGCTGGTCCAGGTCCAATAGCCTGCTTTTTGCACTAACACCTGTTGAATCCAAATGCTTAGAAGAAAGTTCTTCTAAAAATCAAATGCCTCTGACTCGCTGAGCCATGTTTTACTTTCCTGTCCTTGAAATCCCCAAGGAGTTGTCTAGGGAAAAAAGGGGGAGGGGAAGAGCAACAGCAGATTTATTTTTAAATATAACAAAAAAAATCTGCAAGTAGAAAGCTGGGAATATTCAAAGCTTCCCAGACCTTTGTACAACATTTTAAAACCCAAAGGGAAAAACAAAACAAAAAGGAGCGGTAGAAACCAATTTTGAAGTTTCCTTAACAGGTCACCTTTGAGATGAAGTCACAGATTTCCTCCCCATAATATGGTCTGAAAACACATTATGATGATATTGATGGTTTCTTTTCAAAAACAGCAGTGCCAGAAATTAAATTAGGGTTGTCCTTCTCCAAAATACTGTTGAAGTCCCCAGTCCAAAGCCTCGCTTCCTTGTAAAAAATTATGAACCAAATAAAAACTCCTATTCCAAATACGAGGGGTTCTACCTCTTGGAATAAAATACAGCTATTGCTCTTAGTCCTGCAGAGACCCTTCCTACCAGCACACATCAAGTGGTACCACAGTGCCCTGCATGCCATCTTTGGCTACTACTCCTTGTAAGCACCCTGGTGCATTTTGTGTCACAGGAGCCCCATGAAGATACACAAAAAAAGCGATTTGAAGGGTTCATTCTCCAAAGAAGACTTAAACGCAAAATTAAGAAACTTTAAACATGAAGTTAAGAAATATTGTTCTTAACTTCATATTTAAAGCCTCACTTGAGGATTTGGGTTAGAATTTTGGGTCCATTTAAAGAAAGAAATTCAGTAAGTCACACGGAGCAACACAGTTACACTGAAAGTACCTCCAAAATCTTGCTGAATGGTTTGCACTGTTACAATCTTATTGCTTTTGCACTGTTACAAACTTGTTGCTTATGTCTGCCCACAAACTGACAAGGCCACTCAGCCCTACTTCCACACTGCAACAAAACCCAAACTCAACACGGCTCAACTCCCACCCCTGCACCGCTCACAAAGCCAAAGACACCCTTCAGGTGTCCCGGTGCACCTGCCCACCCACGAGCTGATTTTCCAGCCCTGCATCAAATCATTGCTTGGCTGCACCTCCTATGTGTCATGACAAGCATTTCCACATCAAATCAACTACTGCATCTGAAAATTATGTGGAGGGGTTTTTCGGAGGTGTTTTTTAGCTTTGGCAGGCAAAGTCAGTGAGTGTACAACTTGCATCATCGGGCTGCTGCGTGAGAATTTGAATGAGATAACAGAAAACAATACTTTGCATTGCCCAAAACCATGATCTTCCACAATTTATAGGAGCAACCAGCCAGCCAGCCAGTGAAGAGGGTCTGTATACAAAACCTAAATTTTCCAGTTCTTCCCTGCATAATTTTTTGTTTCCCCACATTCCTTTGCTGCTCTCTGAGCAAGGCAGCCTGACAGGCTACAGGCAGTTCAGGTTCCCAACAGGGACAAGGACCCAAACTCTGAATAGAAAACCCATCAATTATAAGCACCCCCAGAAATTATTTATCTATTTATACCTTTACCCTTTATGAGATTAGACATGGAATCATCTTCAGAAGAGAGGTAGGGCAGAATCCTCCCCTCCCAAAAAATAAAGCAAGCACTTTAGCTCACAGCCTGAACACCTCCCTTTTATTGTTCTCTGCTGCTCCCTGAGATGGCCAGCAATGCCCAGCTGATCACATCTGATCTGTATGAAACACCATTTTTACCTGACACTGTTTTGTCTGAGGGGAGCTCTCTAAATTAATCCACAGGCTCAGAGCTTTGACAGCTCTCTTTTGATCTTCTCTGCTGCATCTCAGCGCTTTCAGGGATGCTTAAACCCAGTCAGAGCAGCCCGAAATGAATGGCAACTCTTCTGATAACGCTGTCCCTACTGCTGTGGGCACTGGGCGCCACTTACACAACCACCACAGGTAAACCAGGGCACCACACAGTCAAAAATTAGGAGCATTTCAAGTTTGGGGTTTTTTTTTTCCCCCACTTCTTTTCTATCCATCTCTGGAAGACTTTGTGAGCCTGTGTGCCGCTAAGCCAGCTCTCTGCAGCCTTTTGCTCGAGCAGAAGTACAGAACGGCAGGGCAAGCGCCGCGACGGCGCAAGACGGAGCTCTGGCTGCCAAAACTGCACCCAGCACACACGGCCCCACCTGGGGCAGGAGAGGTGGCAGCATGGAACCTGTGGGAAAGGAGCTGGAGCAGAGCCCTTCCCCATGCCAGGGTGGCTTTTCTGTTCACAGCATTGATGTAGAAAGCGTGCATTAAAAAATAACAACCAACTTTGCCGTTGTTGTGTCCTCACGTTTTATCCCTCTGCCCTGAAATACCTTTTGAATTTTCAGGAAAACCCATAGAAATTAGAGTATAGCCATGTTTCAGACATTCAAAATGAAAATGGCTGTTTCATCCAGATAATCCTGGCCACATCACAAAATATTTCTCAGTGAATTAGACCCATCTCCTGTGGGAAAGGCATGAAATAAATTTTTCCTGTTCTCACTCGGATCAGGATTGGGTTTTGTCTCATTTCAGACCCCCTTGAGGATTCATTAGGTTGCGGGTGGGAAGCACACAGTGCTTAAAAGCAAAGCATTTTCCTGCTAAGGCTAATAGCCAGCATTTCCAAACTTGCTCCAGCCAGATCACAGTGGGCGACTACAGAAAATCCATGGCATGCTAGAGCAGGAGCTGAAGAAGTTCAGTTTAGCTGAATTTCACACCATGTCAGAGTCCTATTTGCAGCTTAGAAAATGAATTTAATAAAGCTTTTCTGCTGTAACATGGAGTGTCAGCTAGCAGATTCTCTGACACCTGCTGCTCTTTGAATCTGATACCATATTGCAGCATAATGTGGTCTAAAATTAGACTTCACACAACACACCAGGTTTCAATCTTTCAGAAAATAATTCTGTTCAGCACCTTTCATTCCCTAACAGGGCTTTGGGACACATGTCCTTTCTTTCCTGCCCCCTCCTGGATTAGCACTTGGAAATTTTTTAGCAAAGGTTTGAACCATTCGTAAAAAGAAAAATAAAAACAAACCAAAACTGAAATAGTTTCATTTTCACTTGATTGCAAACTATACCATGAAGAAATATACTTGCCAACTTATACAGTTGCTTCCTACCTGCACCCCCACAGGCCAGAGATAGCATAAAGCTGGAAGGCTTTCAACTTTGGGTGCAGAGAATTATTGTCTGAGAAGGAAAAATATTCCAAGCTTAAATGACAGACGGGTGTTTGAATGTCTATTTCCAGACTGAGAAGCAACTACAGGAAGAAGCCAATGACAGCTCCACAGGATAATGCAATTTTTCTGTATAAATTTCACTCATTACCAAAGAAAAGAATTAACCTGAACTATTTCTTTCCCTAATCAAGATACATTTTTGTATCTTCTTGTATAATTGTAGTCAAATGCAATTAAGTGGTAGTTTGTTCCCTTTGTAGAGAACTGACTGCAATTAATGCTACTGTTTATTCTATATAATAATTAGATTTTTTTTAAGTGTGCCTAGCCTTTAAATGCTAAGTTGGCTCCAAAACCCAGAGCTCAGCTAAATTCACCTAGGAAGCTTCTTTCACAAGGCAAATACCTGTCTTGTCTTTCCCAGCTACCTGCAAAATCTTTAAGACAGTGTGGAGCTTATGTACACAGCATGAGTAACATTTCACTGCCAAGAAATCTAGCACTGATTGGTGTGCTCCAACACAGACATCAGTATTTCCCAAAGAATTTATAAGAGGCACAATTAAACAAAAAAAAAAAAGCATAAAAAAATTTACAGGTGTAGACCTTAAAACGTATGGAATTCACTGTGGCAGAAAAGATACAGCCTTTCACTACCAAAAAATGGCTCTGAGATATCCAGTAGAATCAGTAACCTTGTTCTCATCCTGGGAATTACAATCGATCTGCTTTTTGTATCAAAATCAACTTGTTTCCCAAGTTAGAATGCAACATCCTGTGTCAGCTTGCAAATGAGCTGGAGTGAGAAAGTAAACAGATCACAAACACTAAACTTCACAAATATAAATAGCATGCAGATTGAAGCAAATAACATGTCCAGTAGGAAAAAAAAAAAAAAAATCTCACTTCCCCCGTTTTAACTGAATGTCCAGAATATTGTTTTGTACAGGACTCCACCCGTAAGAGCAAAACTGAATCTGATTGACTGCCTTGGCCAATTCATAAAACCTTCCTTCACCAAATGTGTTGAAGCAAGAGAATCTGGTTCCCTGCAGCAGCAGGAGGAGGAAGGAGGGCAGGGACGAGGAGCTCTGCAGTCAGAGCATCACTGAACCGCCTGGGACAGCACGGGCAGCTGGGGCCTTCCCACCCGTGTCCCGGAGCAGTGCCACTGGCTGACAAGCAAATCCAAACCAAAGGTTTCAAATCAAAGCACACTCTTCAGATTATCATCTCCTCACCCCTCTCACTTAGTATATTTTGGTGAGATGTTGCTGTTTCTGTTCAAAACCCTAGTGTGAAGTTTTGTTCAGCACCAATATGTGCTGTAGTGCCTGCAAACTACCGACCTCTTCCTGAAAATTGCACAGGGCTGAGCAGAAGCCGAAGAGAAAGGAGAACATAAAGAATGTGCACATCTCATTCTGTTCAAACTAGTTCCACATCTTCTTCAGAATGCGGTCTACATATTGAAACAAAGGAAACAGCCTAGCGGGGACATTACAATAACAGCTCCTCCCATCAATCTCCATTTACACCCATCCATATGGAGAAAAAAAAAAACCGATAATCTCAACAGAGAAAAGCTTCTCAAGCATTCCTGGAGCATTTTCAGGCTATTCAGCCCATCAAATTTACATCTATGAACATACTCATACCGTTTTAGAGCTAATATTCGTTAGGCTCATCAAAACTATTCGGTTTCATTTCTGTGTTGGAGGTAGAGATGCTTATTTATAGCTCAATTAAACTTAATAAATAAATAAATAAATAAATAAATAAATCCAACATCTTTAAATTGCTGTGACCAGCCTGTCTCAGAGGTATTCTGCAACTACTGAAAATGCTGGTGCCAAAGCTTTTCAGAAATACCAAGAATCCAGAATCTGGGTGTTTGGTAACCTGGGCTGTAGCCGAGCCTGAGCCAGTCCTCCTCCCTGCTTTGCATGACCTCTTGTTCCCCCAATGAATCTCTCTAAACCAAGGGTGTGACTAACCAGGCATGTAGGTGGCTTGTGAGAGTTCATTAATAAAAAATTACATGTGTAAAATAATGAACATCTTCAGATTCATATAAATGAGGCTATTTTAAAATTTGAAACTCCACACGTAAAAATTCTAAGATAAGATGGTCTAAGAAAGACAGATGAAGCATTTTGCCATTTGGGACACATTTGGGGCCGGGAGAAGAGGGTGGCTACACTAATTCCTGAGGTCTGGGCTACTGCTCTTTAGTGTTGGTTTACAGCCATCCAAAGCTGATGAGAGACTTAGTCATAAATTATTTTTTATTTTAATGTTATTTCACAAAAACCAGCTATTACATTCTGCTTGATTATGGTGCTAGTTCGCATTCTAATCTGTTCTAATAATTTTGAACACTATGATTAAGAGAGAAGGGAATGAAGAGGGTAGGTCAGGACAGGCACAACCTTGTCATACACACCCTTAACTGATCGCAGGCTGAAATTATGCTCACGTGCCAAGTATCCCCAGAGCAGCCAGGAAGATCTCACTGTCGTGAGGCACCAAATATTTCCACTCACCTCTCTCTCTCCCACCCAGCAGCTCAGGCTGTGCTGGGTGATTCCCTGGGATACACAAGGGTGGGAAGGAGTAGCTGGGTGATGGAGGACACAGCCGACGGCAGCCAACGCAAAACCTTGCACAGCATTCCTGCAGGAGCTCACAGGAGAGACGGAATACATGGGGGTGGTGAGGAGAGGAAATTGTGAAAGCCATTCAGAGGCATTGCCAGTGCAGAATATTTTTATATCACTCTCAACTGTGAAACATGTAATGTATTACTTCATGTATGTTCGGTGTTCCCAGACCCGAGAGGACCTGAAAGCCAGCCCTGAAAGAGCCAAACCTGCCTGGAGCTTCAGGCAGCTGTAGTGAAATCTTGCCCAAAAATGCACCAGAATGTCTTCAAAGCAAGCCCAGAGCAGTGGCCTCCAGGACAGGCAGGACAGGCTTCATCCACACAAACTCCTTCAGCTGTGGCAAAGAGGGAACCAGAGGCACTCCCCCAGAGGGATTTGTGGGGTTGAATTGGCCACTTTTCCATGTTTGATTGATCTTGACAAATCATGGCATGCACATGGCCACAGAGAACTCTTTCCAACACATAAAACAAGAATTCAGCCACCTGAAGGTAGTCACGTGCAAACCCCAACCCCAGCTTAGCCCTGTATGACCCATTTCCTGCTTAAATGTTCTGGCTGCATTCACAGGCAGGGGGCAAACTCCAGTTTAACCCCCGTGCAGACAGTTTGGATGAACACTGTTCTGCTACCTGAGTAGGAGATGGGAAGGGCTCCTGGTAACCCCAGGTGATAAAACCGCACAGGTTGGAGAAGCTGGGCACAGAAAACAGCTTTAACTGCAGGCTCTGTGATGTACACACAGACAGTAAATGGACAATTAGGGGCTTACAGCATCATAAGAAAGCTTTTTAGTTTTCAGTTTTGATGGACACATGGTTCTGTACCTCTTGTCGGTCCAGGGCTAACTTTATTGAAATCTTGTTCCAGAAACTGGATGAAGTTATGGCTATTGAAAGAAGCAGAGGTTGTGTCACAGGAGTTCTGTACCAGTACAACAGCGCAGGATAAATCTGCAATTGGTTTTCTGATAAAAATGCTTTTATTGTTACTATTGCTACTAACCCAGCATGCACCCAGTTCCCATGGCATAAGGATGCCTTAAGCCAACATTAACTTTCTTCTGTGCTTGGGAATATACCAGGTTGCAGTCAGGTCCGCAGCACAGTGAGAAAGCACTGGCATTACAAAGCACCTCACAGCAGAGCTGAGCATTTCAGACTCTGCATTCCAAGCCAGAATGAGATGCTAGTTCACCTTCTTTGTACAAAAAAATCAAGGGGCAGCTGAAGGACTGCAGTAAAACTGAGCAAAACCTTGGTGATTCCCATCACAGGTCTCTGTGGGCTGCCAGCCTGAGGCATGCTCTGGGAATGCAGCCTGTCCAACACACACCCAGGAGGGCTCTGACCACATGCCAAGGCTCCCTCCAGGAGGGAGAACTGTGTGTCCAGCCCTAGGGCAAGTGGGAAAACCTGAACAAGCCACACACTGCTGTTCCAAGAAAAACTCCTGCCTAGCTATGGCATATGTAGTCTAAGATTTGCCTATTCCATCAAATATGGACAGGAACAATGGGAGTTCAATGGTTCCATCCACCCAGAGGTATGATGTATGACAGACAATAGATCTGTGACATACCAAACGTTTTCCTACTGGATCCACAGCAAGTTTTCCCTCACTCGCTGTTGCTAGGTAGTTAATCAAGATGTAGTCTAAAAAAAGTTAAATGATTCTATAGTTCACAGTTTATTGGCTAAAATGTGTTTTCAGTAACCTGGCTATTTGCCTGGTCCGTGATTTTTTTTTTCCTGGGATTCAGTCTATCAGGCTGTAATGAAGCCAAGATTTAGAAGAGATGTCCTCCCGTTTTAGCAGAGGAGGAGGAACTCACTTCCCTGCTCCCCCTTGCCGTAACTCCCAATTACCTCGACTTGCAGAAGGTTGATCCAGATGGTGAACACAAGACTGCAGGCAAGCATGCCTCGAATGAATTCTCAGTGTGGAAGGGTGGAATAAGCCATATGTTTTCACAAATTAGGGGTGACTCTCCAACGCCTGAATGATGAAGCAGATCCAAGAGTAAGTTATGCATGATCCTCCCCGATGAGTGAAGAGAAATGTTTTATTCAGTGCCTCATGCTGTGAGCTATATTTGTACCAAATGTATCTTTGTACATTTTAAAACATTATCTATTAGGGGATACTGCAATTGCAGCACAGGACTTTGTACAGCACCACTTAAAACCCAACAGCCACAGGAAGCGGCCTTGACACCATCCAGCTGTGAAGTCACTTGTCCAGGTGACTCAGGCTGAACACCTTAAAATCCAGCCAGCAAACTGCCTTGAAGAAAGCCTTTTCCCTCTGTGCACAAGCTACAAAGGCTATGAAATCATCTGACCAGACAAATACACAACCAGCACCTTGTTTCCTTTGTTGTGGTAACTAGCCAATAGCACAACACTTGAGACTTCTATTTTTTTAAATCCCCCACCTTCTGGATTCCTTGGATTAAGTTAGCACCTTTTTTCTTTTGCTTAAAACCTCTCTAAAAGAACAAAATTACACATCAAACTAAAATTAACATTCTTCTAATCTCAGAATTTTTGCGGGGAATTTACAGGCCTCCAGGACCAGGGAAGGCTGCTCAGGCAGAGCTGTGGAAGGGAGGCAGCCCTTTGCTTGCCCTGCTGCCCCTGGGAGCAGCATCCAGAGGGAACACAAGTGCACAGCAGGGAGGGAACCCACCCAGGGGGGAGGGAACCCACCCACCTCCCGGGGGGATGCCCTGCTGCCTCCAGAGGCCACTTGCAGCAGAGAGGAGATACAGCCCAGCAGGGATTTTGCAGCAAGACTGTATTTCAGCTGGGAAGAGAATAATGGTAAAAACAAAAGCAAAGATCATTCTGACTGAAAATCCATAGCTGCTCTTAAACATAATAACCACAATCGCATTTGTTGACCCAGCAGCAGAGTTAAAGCCCATAGGCAAGATCGTCGGCTGAGATGGATCGCCGCAGCACCATTAACTTCACCCCTTCATGCTTGATCTCACCCACTGCGCTCCCAAAACAGCCATGGTCTTTCTTCTCCTTCTATTGTACAAAAACACCAACCATTTTTAAGAGCACATTTGCTGCACAGCTTACATTTCAGTTATTTTACACCTCGCTCTAATTCATTCCTCAGCGTAATCTGTATCTAAACACACACAGCAAAGCAGTCTACCAGCATCCCACTTAGGAAACTCATGAAGCTAAGAGACCATAGGAACGTTTTTGAAGCCATCTCCTGACCCTTTAATCAGTTGCTGCCTTCTGCAACAGAATTTCTCAAAGCTCAGCTGCTCTGAGTTCTTGCCCGTCTCGTGTAATGAGCAGATGTGGCGAAGTAAGGATTTGTAACACGATGAAAGTTATGATGACAGGTCTTTTCTCTGCCAGATTTTTATGTTTTTGCAGCCTAACACTGAACTGCAGCACTCTTTTTTTTTTTTAATTCAGCTTCTGACAAGAACATATAAAAAACCTATGAAAGGCAACAATAAACTCACTAAAATAGCTCTCTCTATTCGAACAGGCCCGCACTTTACAGGACCATGCAGATCCGGTTCTGTTTGAATTCACCCATAAATATCGACCCCGGCATCTCATGGTGCCCTGCACATCCCTTCCACCACCTAAAAACAACCCCACGTGCTGCTCGGCGAGGGAAATCAAGATGGTGATGCGGAGCAATGTGTAACTGAGAGAAGAAGGCAAAACCCGAGCCCAGCAGTGAAGACAATGCTGAAAGGAAAACAGCCCCGTGCCTCCCATGGGCACGAGGCAATTACAGCAGAGCGCTGCTCCGTGCTTATTATTGCGGGCTGAAGTGGTGCCGCTCTCCATGATTATCACAAATGTCTCCGCTGGGAGGAGGGAAGTGGGAGGATTTACCAAGCAGCAAATCCTCGATTTCCCTCCCCCTGTTCCCAGTGATTGCTGCTGAGCTGAGCTCCAGCGGCAGAGAGGCGCAGCCTCGGACAGCTCCAGCGCATTCACACCCGTGTCCCAGCAGAGCCAGACCAGGGCAAAGTGGCTGTGGTGACCACGTCAGCATCGACCATCCCCTTGTCAGGCTCACCCTGAGCTGGTGAGGAGCTTCAAGGGTCTCACAAGGCCTCTGGCTGAGAGCTGGCTCATCTTTGTACCCTTTCCAGTATTTTTAAGTGTGACCTTTTTAAACACAACCTTGTATCCCTTTTGATTTTAAATCAGGACAATTTGAAAAACACTTACGAAATTAAAATTCCAAGTTTTTTCTTCCCAAAACCAAAAAAAAAGTCTGAATGCTTCATCTTGGTGTCAACATTTCAAAGCGTTGTTGCACACCTAAAACTTCGCTCAAAATATTTTGATGATAATGAGACAGAACTGGTAAGAGAGAAATAAAACATGGTGATAAGCACCTTTCTGGATCTGAAAGAAAGAAAAAAAAAAAATTTAAAAATTGGAGTTTCCATCTAGCTGCAAAACTAACCAGTGCTGCTGACACCAGACAGATCTCTCTAAAACAGGCTGATCACTTCAGGGCTGCTCACTGTGTGTAGCTGCTGGGGGTACACCTGCTCAGCTCTTCACAGGCTGACAAAAACTTGCTCAGCCAGTGAGCCAAACCAAAAGTAACCCAAAATGCAACAAAGCTTGGTGGGATGCTGAGCCCAAGCCAAGGTACTTCACCACTTGGGCCAGGTTTGAGACCAGGCCTGTCCCCACACCACCACTGCTGCCCCATGAGGGGAATGACAGACAACTCCTGAGCGCCTACTGTGCAAAATACTCCAGAAACATTCTTCTAAATTCGTTGTAGACATTTAGAGACTAACAGAAAGGCC
This sequence comes from Oriolus oriolus, assembly GCA_013400235.1. Taxonomy (NCBI): domain Eukaryota; kingdom Metazoa; phylum Chordata; class Aves; order Passeriformes; family Corvidae; genus Oriolus; species Oriolus oriolus. The sequence goes on from VXBT01006889.1 coordinate 1,276,536, forward strand.
CACAAAGCTTCAAACACGTCACTATCCCTAGGACTACTTCCTCTAGAAGTGAAATGTATTATGAGTGGGGATGGAGGGGAAATGGTCTGCATTGTCTCAGCAATATCTGGTTCGTGAAGGGGAAAACCTGCCCACTGCTTGAGTATTTTCCTGGATAACCCGACATGTGGTTCATTATTATTGTGCATTAGGATAGCCCCCAAGGAACCCAGCTCTATCAGGGCCTCAGCCTGCTAAGCACTTGTACAAACACAGGAAAGGAGCCCCTCCTCTGAAGAGCTTGCTGTCTAAACACAGGAGACAGACAAAGGGCTGAGACGCCACGAGAAGGATGCAAAACTCATCTGACGTGCAGAGGGTTCTTTCCTCCAGTTGGTTTTGCTTTCTGATGAAAAGAGGATTTTAGTTTCCAAGAGGCAAAGGAAAATGAAGGGAGGGCCATAAAAAAGGCTGGGAACAGGGAGGTTAATGAGAAGAAACTGATGTGAATAAATACATATAATTTTTATGTTTCCAAAAGGAAGGGGAGCATCTTTCCACCACATGTGCAGCAGATAAAACAAAGAGGAATGGACTCATCCTGCAGAAAAAACACTAGATATTATAGAAACAAGATTTATGGACACAAGGATAGGGAAACTCAGGGACAGTTAAGGATAGGGAAACTGCTGGGAAGGCCAGAGTGACACCAACATTGGATGGCTTCAAAAACACATTGAACCTTTATTAGGCACGACTTAGACATAAGTGACTCTGGCTGGAGCTGGAGGCTGGGCTCCTTGCCCTTGCAACTGCTCTGCCATTCTTCTGGTTCCAGGAATGTCACTTCTATCTCAGTTTTGAGTGGGATCACTGCTCTTCCACAATGGCTGGAGGTACAAAATGAGCACATTTAAGCTCACTCAGAAATACAGTCAGAAGTGAAACCACCTCTTTCACCATGTTCTCACTCGTTTTCATAATGATACCTCCCCAGACATGAGCTATCTTGGGTCCTCAGTAAAGAGGGATCACAGACACAACAAAATGTGCCCAAAAGAGGGAAAAAACCCACAGCTTTTTCAGCTTCATGTAAAAACCAAGCAGTCGCCAATGTCCAAACTGAAATTCCTGGGAAATTCCAAAGATGCCCCAAGTCCACGCTAGATCATGCAGCCCACAAGCACGGAGAGACAGTTCTCCAAAGGGATGGGCAGGGAGAAGGAACACGGGGTGGCAGCAGTGCCAGTGGGAGGAAAGCCTTTGCTGAAGCCCTGGAACTGACCTGTGACACATCAGGCAGGGCTGATGTCCTGCACAGCCCCCTCCCCTTGCCAAGGGACCCTTTCTGCCCCTTCACCAAGGACAAGGGGAGCACATGAGATAACCAGAGCTAGAAACACGGAGAGTTTATGATGTGGAGGGAAAAAAAATAAATACTGCTGAGCTTCCAAGTGAGGCTTGCCTGGTGAAGCAGCAGTGGTGTCTAAGAGCAGGCGAGAGCCCTTCTGCTGCCTCCTGTTCCCTGCTTCCACTGCACGAGATGACTTTTCCTTTCCTCCAGGAAAAAGAAGTGGGATGCCTTCTCCCTGATTCATATTCTAGATGATCCAAAAAAACCCTGCCAGCTCCCTTGTGCTCTCCCTTGTTGAAGGGGACAGACCAAGTGACTCAGACAAAAATGTGAAGCAGTATCCACTTATCCACCACTCCCTACAATCACGAACAAGGGCAAGTTTGAGTGAGGTCCTAAAGGGTGTGGAGGATGATGCACTGCTTGCATTTTGGGCTTGCAAAGGATAATGCCACGTTTCTGCACTGCTATTGACTTTCCCACAGGAGAGTCACATCCTTCAGATGTGCTCATCCGAAATACCTTTATTTCCCTGCAGTGGTCCATTTTGAAAACAGGGTATGCTCTCCCCTGCTTTCCAAACCTGTTGAGAAAAACACCATTATCCTGAGTGGGGGAAAATGGTCTTGTGAAGGCTCTTCTAGCCTTTAGTGGGAGCCTTCCCACAGTCAAGACCAGCCTCCTGCAGAAACAGCAAAAGTTAAGAGCCCTCTGTGTTTGCTTTCAGCATCACAGATGCTATTGTTCACAAAGCAGCGCTTGGAAGGAGTGAGGTGCCCCAGAAACCCTTATCTTTAAGACCTGACTCCAGCAGAGAAACCAGCTCATCACTGTTCTTATAAAATATTATTATATTAAAACATAATAATATTGTTTCATTGTTTCTATTGCAAGAACTTTGGTCTCAGTCTGAGGGGTTTTTTGTTGGATTGTCCCACACGCCTAGGAAAAGGCAGTCTGTGTTTTACTGGATATAGGTAATCTCAGAATTGCAGAGCTCCAGTGGTTCAGTTGCTTCTGCAGACTGAAGGATGTGGTCACAGAGACCATCCTCTCTCTAACAAATCCAGCTCTCCCCTCTCCATCCTCTCTCCCCCCTCACCAGGGTAATTAGCCTCAGCATTTAAGGAGAAATGGAAAAAACCCAAAACAAATCAAAGCAAAACAAACACACCAAATCCACAGACTAAAGCTCGTAACCTGAAATCCTTATTCTGAACATTTTTCCTTCACTGGTTCATCTGCCTGTAGGGAATTCATTCAGTTACATTGCTAGCTTAAAACCCCTGAAGCTGTCCTTGAAATGAATGGCTCCATTCATTTAAGTGGGAGTGTGTTCTGGTTTTATTACCTGATCCCATATTTCTACCACAGAATCACAAGGCAAGTAAGTAAAACAACCTGTTCTCAACTGTGGCTGCCTGGTTATGCCCTCCTATTACACTAATTTCTGTTATTTTTCCAGGATTAATTCAGTGCACTAGGAAAAGATAATATCCCCCACCTCTCCACGAAAACACGGTTTTCAAATATCTTCTGAATGATTTAGTGCCACTCAGCCCATCGAATTTCTGTCTCACCAATTAAAAAGAAAACCAAGAGAATTAATTTATAAACCAAGAGGGGAATAAAAAAAGGTCCTCTAAAATAACCATTAGCAAATCTCACTCAACTCAGCACCAGCCTTTCCTTCATCTTCAACGGGCTTTACATCAGATCCAAACTGCAGTCAATTCTTTCAAATAAAATAGAGCTGTGAAACAGCAACCCAGAAAACCCCCAGCAGCACCCACACAGGTGAGGGCTGCTGTCCCCAGCCTTTCCATCGCTCTTCTGCAATGTTTTCAGGAGTGCACCTCTGGGAACGCCCCTTCCCAAAACCGCTCCACAAGGCATCACCTCCCAGAAACGCCGGCGGCTGCACCCACCCTTCAGCCCTGCTGCTTGAGCACCACCTGAACCCTGAGCAGCCCAGAGCAGGGCTCAGCTGTGCCTGGGGCAGGGCAGGGCTGGGGATGGGCACCCACAGCTCCCACCCAGCACCCCTGGGTGCGCTGCCAGCCCCTCCAACACGGGGAAATAATCACTCTCACTCCTGGGACCTGACAGGCAAGCGGATCATGATCATTACCCAGCCCTGCAACAGATAAATATGGCTTTTGGTATAAATCATTATCTAACTGCCTTCTTTTAAACGGAGCTGGGCAATTATTTTTAAACCCTGCTATGAGGAATAATAGTCGACTTCACAGGGCTGGCTGGGAATAGGCCGTAACACTTGGGGAAAGTCCAGGCTGAAATGCTCTGTAGTTTAATGACATGTTACATAGGGAGAAAAATGCATTTGGAAGGAAATACCATTAAAAGAGGTAAGAAATAAAATGCTGTTCTGTGAAATGCTTACAAGAGAGGGGAAAAATACTATCTGACTATTCAATTTTCAAAAGATTTCAGAGCTTGTCTGCCTGGCCTGTGATGAGTAAACTACAGAAAAATGCCCTGGTTATGGATTGAGCCAAAGGTGACCTTACAGGACCTTTTTTGTTCTGGGAGACAAGCTAAGGAAGGTAAAACAGGTGCCATTGTTAAGAAAGGGATATTCAGCCCGAAGATGATTATGATTCTTCAAGCTGTAGAAATGCAGTCAGAAAAATCTGCAGCAGCTTTAACATCTATTAATAATACAGGAGCATGTTCTGGCATTAAAATAATGAGGAATGCTAATTCCAGATCCCTTTTGATCCCAGCTCTCTTTTTTTTATGATATATCTATTCTTTTCAATTTAATGTTTCTGATTATTCAGGAGAAAATTATTCATAAATTGTTTCCAGTAAAACCTGTTTAATAACCCATTTTCATTTAGCATCCCCAAGCAACACCAAATTTCTAATTACTTACATCAGTGGTCACTCCTCAAAAATCACTGAGACCTCCCAGAAAAAAAACCTCACTGCAAATGTCCTTCCTGGGCTTGAAAGTCAAAACCTGCTTATTCCACATATGTTGTTTCTACAGAACCCATTTAGTGGCCATAAGCCACAGAATGTTGGCATTTCCCAAGCACTCTGATTAGATACCCATTTCCTGACTGTCCTTAAAGGAGAATTTTGCAGCTGAAAAATTAAAATTCTTTCAAAAATCTTAACTGTGTAATTCATGCTTTTTTAAAAGGAGATAACGGATATTTTGCCGGCAAGTAGAAAGGTCACATAAATAGATAACACAGCACTAAGAGCTCTTTCAAACAATTTGAAAAGTCTTAATCAGCAATTCACGTATCAAGAGACCCATGAAACAAAACAGAGCTGTGATGTATATCCAGTAGCTCCTGTAAAACACAGGCTTGAGATCCCACTGCAGCCAGCACCCTATAAATGAACAGAAGAAACAAGCTTCGGCCCCAGAAAGCTCATTTCACATTAAGAAAGATGTAAAAGATATCATTTTATCTTGTAAGTCCTTCCAAGCTGCCCTATTGCCTGTCTTTGCAGCACAGAGGAAGGCAGATCCACGTGTGGGGTGTTTAGGCACCGCCAAAAAATGGGGAAAATTTAAAAATAAATAAACCTATGGTTTTTCTTTTCTTAAAAATTAAAGAAAGTACATATCGAATGGAGAAGAGGTGGCAAAAAAGAAAAATGCACCGGTAAATCTGGTTTTACTTGTTTGGAGAGGCAGGCCCGGTGATCTGGCCACTAGCCAAATGTGATTTAAACAGCAACAACAACAACAACAAAAGAAAGAATTGTTAATGGGAATTGCTTTCCAGGGTTGCATTTCCAAAGAGGGAAGTGGAAGATGACAGCCCAACACGGGGCAAGGATAAAGAACAGGCTACACTGATGGTCCCCTATTCACCACCTATGCACCATCACCCCTTGGGCAGACATGGACAACCTCACATTCACCAAAAACACAAACAGAATACCCAGCTGTGGTGAAGAGACATCCAGCTCTAGGTGGGTACTGTGCAGTTTCCTGGTAGCTGCTTCCCTAGAAAGCCAAAAGGCATCTCCTCTTTGGCTCAACAGAGGTCTCCTAATTTCCACCTGGAAATAAGGTGTGCTCCTATCCACCTGGGTAAGGGAGAGCCTGATGGAACTAGTTTCCAAGGCTCTCAGGTTTACTGGAAGAGACCCTGGGACAGGGCGTGCAGGATTTATCAGAGGGAATTTCAAAAGTTTAACGTGGAAGGGAAGATAGTGGGAACAATCAATAGACATGGATCCCTGGTACCCGTCAACCAAAGTCCCAACTTTTAGCCTGGTTCAACAGCTCAAGAGCTGCCAGAGACCAGAGGTGTGCTCAGCAAGGACCAGCCCTAAACGCAGCCCAACAGCCTCTCACAAAGAGCAGCCCAGCCAACTGTGACTCAGTGGAACACCCCCTGCCCCAGCGCAGCGTGGCACGAGTGGATGACGTTTTTGGGGGCAATGCCAGGACCCTGTGAGGCTCCCAGGGTCACAGACACCATCCCTGAGCGCCAGGCTGGCACCATGCAGGGGCTCACTGGGCACTGCCAGGCTCTTTAGGCACATCTCGGATGACAAGCTGCGTGCAGTGTCAGACTGAAGCCTCTAAATGAAGGTTAGTCACTGCACTTCTTTGTTAGCAGGTACTGCAAGTAAAAGTGTGTTTCCAGTTTAGTGAAGCAAGTGCATAATGCTTTTAACTTACCCTCTAAAGTGCTGTCTCCTGTCAAAATCTCTTCCCTAAGCCATGATAGCTCACATCAGAAGCACTGCAGATGCAGACTCACTGCCTCGTGGCAAAGGGCTGACATTTCTGGTGAGGACCCACAGCCCTCTGCTGCTATAACAGCAACACCCTGCCAGAAAAATCACTACAGCCTCTCTTTGAGGAAAAAACAATTCCTGGAGATGACAATAAAGAGCAGCTAAAAAGCAAATCCTCAGAGGTATACTGCAGCCTGGATAAAGGCAGAAAGAACATGGCAAATCACTTTTAAACCCAGCTGAACCATACAGCCCTGCAAGGAAGGACGAAGAAAATGAAAGGGGGTGGAGATGGGGGAAGAAAGAAAAAGGAATAATAACCCCACCCCCCCACCTCTACCCCTCACCCAGCAAGCACTCAGGCTTCTAGTGATCCCTGCACAGGCTCATCCCACAACTGAAGCGCATCAAGTCATGGGGCTTTTAGTGATCACCTTCAGCTGCCACAAAGCCCCGTGATATTCAGCTGCGTGGAAACATCGTTAGAGTCAAACCCGAGCACTCTGTGATATCAAAAAAATACTGAAAAACAGCATAAATAGCTTTTTTATTCAGTACCACCAGGCTAAGGTTGCCTGCAAGCTTGCAAGTCATTTTTAACTGGGTAATTGAGGCTGTTAGAGTAGATGCTACCTTCTGAGAAGCTGTTTGACCGTCTGCTGGCTAGAGAAGCCAAAGTACAACGTGACCAACTAACACCTCCTTCCTTCAGCTCTGCTCTCACAGCCCAGGTGACAACAGGGAAAAATATCTGCCTTAGTGATGGTGTGTGGATTCATGCACAGCTGGTAACAGCTCGGTGAGATGTAACAGCTGCACACCCCACTGCCCTGGATGTTACCACAGCCCGTTCCAGCCAGCTCTTTTCTAAGTGGCAACAGCTCCACACAAGTTTTTAGCCAGCTTCTTGAGGGGGTTTTACAGCTGCAGAGCACTTGCCAAAATATCCCTAATAAAGCTCGTGAATATGTGTCTGAGGCACGGGCCTACCCCTTGGTTACACTGAAATAACACATCAGGGGCTGGGCTCTGCTATTCACCTCCGCAGAAAATTAATGAAGGTCTCTCAATCCATCACAACTCATTAGCAACCCAGGACACTGACAGCTCTATTATTTTATTTTTACCAAAATTGTCAGGGACAGCATCTCTTTGTTCCAGTTTTTGATGTGTCTGTGTCTTTCCTCCCCTTTCCATATGCCAGTTGTTCTTCCAGGACGGATTTTGATGGAGCCCAGGCGGCACGGGGAGCCGGCGTGTTCCGAGTCCAGGCACACTGACACTGCTGATAACAGTTTGGGTATTTTGCCACTGAAATAAAAGTACTATATTTTACAAATTGATTCTTTTTGGGGCTCAAGCATCAGCCCTGAAGAAGGGCTCGTGTGCCTACAGCTGTGGCCGTGGGCTCGGCTGTAGGAGCCAGCCCAAGACATCAGCTTTGGTGCAAAATGTCTTTCTGAAATAATACTCACCCGACCTCTGTTAACCACCAGTGCAGGGTGCTCAAAAAGGAGCCTTTCAGGGTCAAATTCTCGTGTGCCTGATAACAATCATTATCACCTTCACTACTATTCACCTCATTGGTTTCTGGCTCCAGTATATCACTGCCCGAAGAACTATTTTGGGAGGCAGCATTTTTGTGGCTAACGCCTTTCCCGTGTGGTTGGAGGTCCACTCCAGAACTGAGTGCTATTCAGGGTGAGCAAAGACATCAGGTTTGGTTCAGATGCTGATATTTGTGTTACGTGGCACCATTCCCTGAGACATTGGAAGAGATTCTCTGAAAAATAACGTGAGAAATGGATCCTCCATTTTCTTCCTCTTCCGGTTTTCGATCCACAGCAAAGTTCTGATGTGTCAGAAATCACTTGAGGAAACAGGGTAATCAGGCAGTTTGTCCTTTGCCTGACAAAGAAATAAGGGTTTGAAAAGTACAAAAAGCTTATGGAAATACAGAGAGGTTTTGAATTAAAAAATAGTAATAATTTTGTGCGATTAGTGATAGGACATGCAGTTCTGCTGCTTTTTTTTTTGGTGCTCTTCACCTACAGGACGGTCCTAAAACCACAGCACACCCAGATGCACAAGGGACAACTGACTTGCACGTGCCTCAGCCCCTCTGTGTTTGAAAACCTGTAACACTCACCTCTTCTCGTGCCATCCTCCCTCACATGGAGGGCATTCCACTGAGCTTTCACACCCAAGCCTGGAAGAGCTGGAATCTGAAAACCCAAGGTAAATTTCTCTGGCCCATTACTGCTGACTACAGACATCCTTAGCATTTTTTCACTCGTATTGCTATAGAATATATATTAATGGTGTTACCTAGATGCTTAATTCACTGAGGAAGGGGTTGTTAGAGAAGGCACCAGTGAGCTGGGCACAGGTACTCAGCAGAAAGCAGGATGGCGTTTGCTAGAATAATGTGGACTTGTAGGAACATCCTGATCAGCCCTCCAGGCTTAGGCACTGCCTCCCCGTGTGCGACTGCTGGCAAACTCTCCTTGCACATTAGCATATCAAAGCATCTACCGACAATAAAATTAACAAAACACAAGAGTGGAGGAGACACGCTGAAACTGGATTGAAAAGCCAGAAAATAAGCACACCTGCCAGCATTTCCACTCGGGTGCGCTTCCAGCCGAACACAAGCTGCCCTGCAGAAGGCGAAATTGGGCCTGATTCTGCCTCATGGAGGTTTTATAGTTCCACAGGTGACAAGGCCAGTCTGTAAATGAACATTCACCTGCACAAAGAAGAATGATTGCTGTTGCAATTTTTCACACTGTCTTCCACTCCCAGCATGGGTGGGTATTGGTCATCCTTCTGCACAGCTTGGGAGGCAGGCTGGGAGCAGTTTACATGTATTAACCAATTTCATTCTGTAAGTGTGCACAATAACTTGGCTAAATAATAATTTAATTACTACTTACAGTGGGATTATCTTAACAGGTATCAAAATTCTAGGAATGTCAAAATGATGTTTATAAAGCTTTTTCAGATTTCTTATATCTCAATTTGCTGAAACCTCACTGCTTTCTATAGAAGCCCAATTTTATGTGATAAACTTTATCTCTGAGATATCAAAGCAAGAACTGGTGGTCTATTAGACAGCCCTTTATCATCTTACATCTTTCTAACCATGTAGGCAAATAAATATGCTATTAATGAAGGCATCTATAAGTTTGAAATAGCATTGTACCCTGTACATTTGTTTTCTCTTCATTTAATCCAAATGAAATCCCTGAAAGGCCTATTCACCCCTCACAAAGGTTTACAAAAGGATGAAAAAAAATCTGCTGTATCAAAATAATTATATAAAACATTAGTCTCAGAAGAAAAGGCTGGGATCACAAAACCCATTCAGTTTTCAGATGTAATCTTTTTAATACAAGGCTAGATTAAACAATGTGAAGTGAAAGGGGTTAAGTATAAATCCATATAGATGCCCAAAGTATTTACAGTGCGCATTAAATAAATCATTTCATGTGAAAGGACAGTTATTGTTACTGGAAAGGTTTCCTAATTCACTTTCAGATAAAAATAAAGAGGGCTGCATCGGGAAGCTTTGTACACTTTTTTCCCTCCTGACAGCTTTCAAGTGGCAACATATTATTTGGTCGCTGCTACATACAGGGTGTCTTAATTAAAGGTTGTCTAAAAACACAGAACATTTTCACAGCCACATCTGCCATTAACTCTTGAGACATGCTGGTGGCATGAAGCACCAGAACATTCTCCTCTCCCAGCGCTCTGCCCCACGCCAATCCTCACCCTCTCCGGTGCCGGCGTGGGGAGCTCAGTTCGGCCAAACAACTCCTCTTCCACCAGAGCCAGGCTCTGCTCCGAGCAGAGAGACCCCACTCCCTGCTCTGCCTGAGACCTGCAGGGGACACTGAGCCTACCTGGCAGCTTTGGACCATGCCCTGAAAAGGAGCAGCTTGTCACCGCCTGGGAATGCCACCGGCTCCGCTCACCATCCGGAGGCTGCGGCCGGAGCCGAAGCCCAGCTCGGCGTGGCCAGGGTTTCCCTGCTGGACTGGACCCTGCCCACAGCACGGGGCGGTGGTGGCCCAGAGCTGCTCCCAGCCAGCCCTGCCACCAAGGCAGCCCTCAGCCACACACGGGGAGAGCTGTGGCCACATCCCAGCCCGGCAGGTGGGATGCATGGGGACACTTCTCCACCTTGTACTGAGGATAAAATCGACGCCAAAGAGCCCAAAGCAGAGGCAGTCCAGGAGTTCTGAGGGGGAGCTGGTGATTATACAGCCAGGTTATTTATCCCAAAGAGAAATAATAAGAAATAAAATCACTGAGGTTAGACCATAAGAGAAAAATTAAACCCCTGCCTTTTTCTGGAAGAGATTCTCTCCACAGGCACCACTTTGGAAATCTGGTTTTTGTTCAGTTGTGCCATGTGTGTGCACGGCAGAGGGTTGCATTCTCGGGCATCTAATAATCAACTGGGCAAACTCTGCAGTATCTTCCCTAAAGGAAGCACTGATTTGTTTTCCCTCTGCTGGACTGCTTTTCCTTTCGAAATCTAGAGGACTGCGATACCCTTCAGCCCTTCATCTCACAGTCAAATTTGATTCAAATTAGCGTTTCTCCACCAAGTTGTATCACAGAGGAGAAGCCCCAGCACTGCCCAGGAAAGTGGGAGCACATACTTCATTTCTTCAAGAAGTTTGGCTAAAGCAGGACTAGTTTAACTCGTTTAACATCAGGTACATTTAAACAAGAGGGAAATACACACTGCCCACAGAATTCCTCTCTCGTTCTGACTACTTAGTCAAGCACTGTGGATTGCTACACATGAGCCATGTTGGCAATTATCTGCAGTAAATACAGCCCATGGTTTAAGAAAAGGACCAACTCCCCAGTGAAGTTAGGGAGTACTCTTCCAAGTGCCATGTCTCCCCTCCATTGCAATGCTGAAATAATGAACTAAAGATTTTTATAACTCAGAAGACATTTTACTCCCTCCAGACTCAGCTTTGTCTGATGCCCAAGCACAGAGACTTTTTAGACAAGAACTGTGCTGCTCTCTAGCAACTGCTACACCCCTAAGACACATCCACTAGAAGAGAGATTAATTTATTAAACATCATGCTGGCAGTTTGTTGTTATTTAGAGTCTTCTGTGTTTGCTGGTTTGTTTTGGGTTTTTTTTTTTTTCTAAGAACCTAGAATGCTTAAGCCACTTGTATTGATTTTTTCAAAGGTTAAAATACCTCAAGTGGATGTGCCCTAATGGAGCGTTGGAGCTCAAAGAACAAGCTGTGTGACTCACCAGCTGTTAAGCAACCTTTAATGCACATGATTCTGAGAACTGCAAAGAATACAGCACTACAAAGTAGCCCAGGCTCCCTGGCAAGAGCCTGATAATAAAAATTACATGCTCACATTATTCCACTAGACGGATACGTTGGTTGGTGGGATGTCGGGCATCTTTGGGGAAAAGGTGTTCCCACGCCAGTGGAACATCAAACTGGAAGGTTCCTTTATCATTCTGAAGGGGTTTCGAGGTAATTTATTCTACTGTGAACACTCACTGGAAAAATTATTGTAAAGCTTACTTATGTTACAGACTTTCAGAGGCAGCACTTGGCTCCTCTCTGTCTCTGTACAGCACCTGGAACAAGACTGGCCCAGCCCCCATCAGCATTTTTAAAGTAGGTGTGCTAAACCTGACCTCTCATGCCCTCACCATTCATTTTATTCACTCACCATCTCCTCCTGGGAAACAACGCTCCAAGTAGGAAAACAGAAATCAGCTTTGATTTTTATTGACAGTAATTCAGAGCTCCAACAACTCTGAATTGTTGAACAATTCTGAACAGCTCGACTGGCACAGAATTAGCAATCCTCCGTGGAATTACAACAGATGAGGTGAAATCCATAAGAAGGACGTGTAAAATGCACAGTGGTATGGTTTGCCATGTTATACGCTTAAAGAGAGTCATGGCAGAGGGAGAATCTTCAGTGGAAAGGAGGAGACTGGGATCGAAGCCACAAGGTGGGAAAGTCCAGGCTGGTGAGCTCCAGTTTGCTGTGCCTGTACTGCAAATGCCTCCTGAAGATGCTCGAGGTAAAAACTGCCCCAATAAACCATTGTTTGACCCCCACTGTTTGGAAAGGGACACTTGGCGAAGGAAATCTCCCACATGTCCTTCAGCCCTTCCAAAGGAATGTTCCTGTTAGGGTTTCAAGGGGCTGACACCCTGCTCCTTGTCCTCTGCACACTGGCAGAACAGCATCAGCAGGGGCATGTTCTATCTGAGTTCATTGTTTTAAAAAGCGGAGAAGGCAGGGAGAAATGCCTATACCTCTGCATCTCCTTGCTCTGTTATTAATGCTTTTCAGCTGTTTTAAATTAAGATAAATGTCTGAAATACAATGGCATTATGTTTGAACTCCATTCAGTTCAATATAAGTAGATTTTAAACAGGAAACTGATGGTCCTTTTGAATGTGAAACTCTGTATTAGAACCAAATGTAGCTCTTTAATCTCATTTGGTACATATACTAAAATCATTATTACTTTATGAAACCTTTTTAAAGATTTATATATTCCATTGACTTGGACTTATATGGCAACAGCTTTTTCTTTTAGGTTTAAAATTAAAACAGGAAAAAAAATCTTCAGCGTTCTCAGAACTGTTTTATTTCTTTCTTGGCACAGAAAGCTGTTAAATGAAGTCATTTTCTCCATTGTGCAGCAAAGCTACAGCTACTCGTATGTCAGTCAAAATATACTTTACCCAGAAAGCTCATAGCTGCTTTGTTACAGTAAAACTGAGGTTACTCTCATTGTTCCAGTCACACAGTAACCAGATATAACCTCTGAAAGGGAAAAATAAAGTGCATACAATTGCTATTAACCAGGTTCTCTTACTCATGCTGGAAGTCTGGCAATCACAGTGGCTCTGAGTGTGGAGTAACGTGGTTGTCACAGCCTGAGGAGAGGGTCCCAATCCAGCCAGCAGGAGAAGGTGTTTCATCGTATCTGAGAGAGGGAAGACTATGCAGGAATTTTAATACATTCAGCACCCGATGTAGGTGCTTGTAAAGGCTACAGTTATTACATGAGAAACAACATGAATAAAGGAATTATCCACCTGACTACTCAGAACCATGCCCTGGTTTTCTAAGAAAACCATAATGTCATAAATAAGCTAAATAAGTGTTCCTAGAGGTATAGAATGAATCAAACAAAGAACACACCATAATAAAACCCAGGGGAGAGAGAGAAAGCTCACAGGCATATTGTTTGAGCACTCGTTTCTGAGTCAGTTAACTGATTGTCTGTGTTGCTATTACTGGAGACTGCACAGACCCCAAGCAAGATCAGATCCCTTCCATGCTGGGCAGCCCATCAGCCAAGTGAGCAGCCCTGGCCCAAAGGATGGATGGCAGAGAGCACAGCCATGGCACCGAGCTGCAGCCCTGCTCCCTCTGTTCAGCCAGACCAGGAAGGCAGGCATGGCATTAAGCGACCCTCCTAAAATTACAGATGATGGTTGTAGCAGATCTGGCACCTGGAATCAGCTCTGTCACAGCCCAGTTAATGCCTGGCCCAGAAACCACACTGTTACTGGCTTTTCACTTTCACTTTTCTCATGTGATTACGTGCAGCTTAAATTGCACCAGGGCCAGGTGGGCTCCGGGGTCAGGCAGCTTATCTGGGAAGAACAGGAAAAATGGCAAAAGCTGAACCATATGGAGAGTTCTCTGCCAGCAGCCAGGTTTGGCACGGAGAAAGTATAACGGGGTCAGGCTCTTTCCTGGCACCATTCGCAGTTAATTGAGGGATTTTGAAAGAAAGGTGGTTTCTAGAGAGCCAGTGTGGGCAGCGAGGGTGGAAACTCCCAGTGGGGAAACCCGAGCAAGGAGGTTTGCACAGATGCCAGTGCTGCCTCGCTCCAGCGGGAGGAGGGACAGGCGTTCTCCAGAGAGGGAAAGGGAAAGTTGCATTTATCACAAAGAAAATGAAAAAAAACCAACTGAATCAATTCAAATCTCTTATTTGGACGATTTCCTTTCACTTCAAAGAGGGCAGAAAATGAGGTTTAAATATCAGTTTAAAAGCTTATCTGTAGATTAATAGGCGAGCCTACTTTGTTCTTGCAGAATGCATTTCCATCCAGCACGGCTGAAAACTTCACTGATGCCATGTAGATTCCCAGGAACAGGCAGAACCACTCCACTGGAGAAAGGTTCTCCTCAGCAGACAGGTGGAAGGAGCTGTCTTCCATACAGCTCAGTTATTGTCACCGATCATCACTCTACTTTTCTGGGGAAAAAAAGACAATTTGGAAGCCACTATCACCGTGAACTGAGAAAACACGTGGCTGAGATCTGCTCTAACAATGCCTGCAGCTGTTCCTTGTGACATGAAGACGAGGAAAGCAAGAGAAAGGAGCCACCAGGAGTCCTCGCCAGCTCTCAGCTAGCCGAGAGAAAAGACTGGCATCTCCAAGCAGGTGGGTCCTTGGCCACAATTCCGCCTTTTCCTCTACAGGTTTGAACAAGAGCAGGCTTGTGACAAAAACACACCTGGGTAACCTTTTCTAGGAGAAACTGTAGGGAGAACTTTCTCTTGCAGTCACTGTTTTTTTCGCGGGGGAAATGCTCCAAGCCTTGTGTTAAACATCTTTTAGCGCAATCACGTACAGAACTGTGTGACCGAAGCTGCACGACAGGAGATCGTGAAGCCTCTTCAGTCACTCCTGTCAGCAGTGAGCACCACGGAAAGCGCCTCGGGTGCAGCTCCAGAGCAGCCCCTTTCCCCCAGGGCTCCACCAAGCCCTCGTGCAGCAGTGGGTGATCACACTCCCATCGCATCCTGATGGAGCACTGAGGGGAGGAACCACGGACAAACCACCAGGGCCCCACTCACGGGGGTAAAATGCTGTACCAATATTTATAGCTTCTCTATTTGTTCCAATTCATTTTTCATGCATAGAGGAGACATACCCCTCTTGACACAAATATTAAAACTGGGGAGAACCACTGAATATTAATGCTCTGGTTCTTTAGCAGTGATACTTCCTTGTTCCACAAAACATGGATTACCCTTTTCCAGTGATCAAATTTAAGTGGACCCATTTATTACGAGGAAATTAGCCTCGCTAACCCTTTGCCACTTCACAATTGAACCCACTTAAAGACAGCTCTTGATTAAACACCACTAGTCCATCATCTTTACTTTTAATGACTTTGGGAGAATAAAGAATAACATGCTGGGCTCAGTGATCCCACATGGGATATCCACTCCCTCAGCTCTGGGCCCCTTTTGGAGCCAGAGCTTCCTTGGAGGAGGCACAGAGACAGAGATGGGTGGAGGAAGCCTTTAACACCCCTTTGGAAATCAGCATGGATTTTTACAGCTGGCTCCAGGGAATGCAACCAGCTTTAACACAAACCCAGATATTAACCTCCCATTTCAGGGGAGCTCATTCTTCTCCAGCTTGTTGTACCGGAAACATGTGCAGCTATCTTTCCAGAATTAAAACTTGCATACAGTTGTCTGAAAAAAGCATCACTACTAAGATGCAATTTGAGGCTCTGCACATGCAGCCACCACCAGCCCTCACCCCACACACATTTACAGTACCTGCCAGGCTGCCCCTCGACGTCCTGAGCTCAGCCTGGGGGCACCTAAGCCCCTGCTTAGGCCTAGGAAAATTGAACCTCAGGGAGCTGTGCTGGTGACCTAAAGAGAAGCTAAATCTGCTTTTATGGTATTACACAACATTGTGACCACTGGATGGAGAGCACTGGGCCAACGCAAACTCACTTTGCCTTTGCTAACTTCTTTTAAAATTTTTAACGGGGTGACTCTGTACTGCAAGACTTTGCACCAGCTCAGCTGCTAACCTTGCCTGGCTCACTGTCAGCTGTCCTCCCACAGCAGGCATAAAACTAATCTGAAAACATAAAGCTGCATAAACTTTGCATCATTCATTCAGGCTAATTTGACAGAAGTGTGATTGCACTGCCTCTTGATTCAGATCACATTCATCTCACCAGGTGATAACCTGTATGATGAACAGCCCCTCATTAATGATCAGAACACCTGTGAAAATGCACCTTTGCCATGCCCCAGCACTGCATCACATCCCTTCCCTAAAAATTCTAAGGAATTTCCTGGAGTCTAATCAAATTTTATGCTAAAAAAAAAAAAAAA
>VXBT01006889.1:1292856-1305588 GCA_013400235.1 Oriolus oriolus
AAAAAAAGAAAGCAAATTAAATTTACGGCATGTAAAGTGCCTGGTTTTGTGCCATCTAAAGCACCAACTGATCTGACAGGGAATTTACCATTCATTTCCAATAACCAAGCAGCTTTCAGAGGGCAGTGCTAGTGGTCCTCAGTGCAGACACTACAATGATGTGAATCCTCCAAGGAAGGGTGGAAAAGCAACAGAGGGAAAAGCCAAGTGTTGGGTAAAAGGCCTTTCTTCACTTCCCCCCCTTTTCCTCTGTCTGTTACATTTGTGCTTCTAAACAAGCCTTCCCTTGTCCCATTTGCATGCAGAAGAGAGTCTCCAGACTGGTTTGTACCTGAAGGTTTTCCCTCAAAATTAAACTATCTGAATTTAGGAGGTTTGGCAGTACCTGTTTAGATAGGTACCAGCAAATGATTCAGGTGATTGCAAACGCTCATTTCTCTGGAATAAAACACTGGAAGGTTTGGAGTCAAAAGTTTTATTCCACCCAGTTCTCTTCCCTGACTTTCATTTCTCACTCTGTGCCTGCAAATGCTCGGCACGCTCAGGTAGCTGCTTGTCAGCTCTGTAAATGGGGAAGTTTTGCTATATTTTTGTGAGTCAGGAAGGAAAAAAATGAAAGGCCATGGCATCTTCAAGGTTTTAATTGGAAAAGCAGAAAAGATAATCCAGAAAGGCAATTCATACAGATAAATGGGTTGGAAACACTGGTTTCCAGAGGTGAGTCCAGTACCAACACCACGGTTTTCCACTCTGATATAAGAGAACACAAAGAGCGAGGCAACATGAAAAAAACATGACCAATCATTTCTAAGTCCAGGTGTGTACCTAAAGATAGTATAGAGGAAATTAATAAATAACCAAGCTTTTAATAAGTGCACCAGTGCACTTATTAACCTGACAGTGTCTAAGGCAAAGAGGAGCCATTGTGGGACAGGCTGGCTTCTGCTCCAGAACCAAAAAAATCCAGCAACACATTGAAATGAAAATCTGCATCCCCCAGCAAGCCCAAAGCCAGACTCCAACTGCCTGAAAGACTGGAGCAAGAGGAGAGGAGGGAAGAAGGGACAAATAAAAAAAATGTAAATAGTGGTGTATCACAGTGAAGAGAGGCAGAACAGAAACTGGAGGAGTTTCTTCAAAGGGCGCGAATCCCCTTTCTCTTCCAGCTCATGATATTATACCCAGATAACCTGAAGAGCCCTCAGAGCAGGAAAAGCATGTTTTTGACAGAGACAACACACATCCCCTCAGTTCTCAGCCTCACACAACACACCTGCTCCATGCAGCCTTCTGCGTGTGAGCACACAGGCAGCAAAACACTTCCTCACTGTCCAGGCAGTAAATGCAGGTGGCAGGAAAACCCTGGATCCACTGAGATCAGAAAGCAAGCACATGTTGGCTCAGGTAGCTTGGGGTGACTTTTGATACTCGGAGAGTTTCAGTGCAGCAGGGCAAATCCTCACTGTCTCTCTGCACAACCCATCTGCTGCAGCCCATCTGTGCATGACCCTGAGCTGAGAGGTGAAAGGTGAGAGAGACTGGATAAAACGCCACGCAGGAGCTCTCTGCTACACAAGTGTTACCTGTGAAAACACACACACACAAACAAAAGCTGCAATTATTATCAGATAGAAATGTTAATCCAACACGACAGTAGATCTAATAGTCAATACATTGAGTCTACTAGTAAATATTACTGAAAATGACAGTCAAGTCACACAGCTTTTCATCAACTCAGCAAGCAAGGCATGCTCATCTTGCACAAAGTGTTGTGCATTTTCCCAGCCACACAGAAGAGCATCCCTGGTACAGAGCAGCTGTTGGTATTCAGCATGGGCTGCTGACACCAGGAAAGCAATCCTGGAGTGATGGGTATGTCTCCTAATACAATGCCATGTAGCTATTCAGCTCCTGGGATTCAGTTTTATGTGATTCAATCAGCTCTAACAAGAAGAAATAGTAACACATTAAGCAAAGTTCTGAGAACGCAACAAATCAAAATGCTGTTCCACTGCAGCCTCCGTCAGCCCAGCTGTGCCACATTTCCTACTGGATCTGTTTTCCTGCCCCAGTACAGAGAAATTATTGCTGAATGCTAGGGATAAACCACGGTGCTAATTCCACAGCATCCGACATAACAAGATGCTTCACATTTCAATTGTGCTCTCCAATCCAGAATTTTAAGCATGTTTTAATGGCAGTTAGCTTCACAGCACCCTAATGCAGCAAGCCAAGACTGTCTAAGAGCTAAATCAAACCCCCAAGGATCATTTTTAGTCTCACTCGCCCCATCAGATCATTAAAATGATTTGAGCTGCTCCAGGAATGGCTGATCCGTCCATCAGAAGTGGACACTGGAGCGTCCTTCACCATGCTGAAGGAACACCACACATCTTATTATTCCTGACTGCTTTACACTACTGAAACAAAAGAAGCTCTTTTTCTGTAAGAGCTGTTGCACGCTTCATTAAAAATCCTATTTAAGCTGTGGCACTAAGCTGGTCAGATTTAGCTCTCATTTGCAGCAGCATCAGGATGGGGATAGCTCCTATCACTCTCGTGAATTTCCCCTCTGAGGAATCTGACCAAACTTGTCTGATTTTCTCCCAAATACACTGACTCCAGGTATTTGTAATTACAGCGATGTCACCAGTGTTAACTGTGATTTACACTTGCCTAACATGATCAAAATTAGAAGCAGTGCACTTATAAGGAGAGAAGAGAGATTTAACACTAAAATACAAGGGGTCAACTCTTCTCTTGCAGATCGTGGGTCTCACAAATCTCCATTTATCAGTGAAAACATAATCACCATGCATTTGCAGGTGTTAACTAGGAGATTCACCGCTTTTTCTGATTTGCCATTATTTTACTGCCACTACATCAATTACTGTCCTAGCCTCGGATGTCAGGTCTTTCTGAGCCTACTGTCTGGTTTTCTGCAAGAAAGGATGAATTTTTATTTATTGCTTATGCAATTTTAGCAACTACACTGCCATTTCAATCTCTAATGGAACTACCTTCCAAAACCAACCCAGGGCTCTCATGATAACTGGGCTTTGATGTTTATAGGAAATTAGAGCAGAATTCATAGAATTACAGAATTATACAGAAAACAGTAAACTGATATTAGCTACATATCATCATAGCACAGCAAAACAGCAATCATCTCTCAGATAATTCTCTCCATTTCTGGAGTGCTTAGGATTCTGAACCATACAAAAACATCCAGTTCTCAAGAGGAGAGGTGATGGAGAGGCAGAGGAGATCACAGAGGGTATCTCCTCTCCGGGTAAGTTCCGTAGCTGCAGGAATCCCAGCAGGTGCAGGGAAAGAGCTGCTCGTGACCAGCAAGACACAGGTTCCCTGCAAACCCCCTGGGACATGAACCAGCCCCTGTGGTGGGAGCAGAGAGAAGGTCTGGGGGGAGTGGGTTTGACTTTAATACAAATCCCAGGAAAATCAGCAGAACTAAGCCCTGATAAGTGAAACCCTAAGTTAACAGTTTTTTTTCATGTGAAAAGTTGTCTTTCAATCCCTCCAAGTTAAAGGATACTCATGGATGCTGCTGTTGCTTTAGCAAGGAAGGACTAAATCAGTGTAGCTCCCTCCATCTGAGGAGATAGTTGTGCTATTTACTGTAATTAGCAGCTGCCTTGTGGAGGAACTGATAACAGCCAGCCAACATAAACCACCAGCAGCTGAGAACTGGCCTTGGCACTTCGGGCTGCAACTGGAACCTCTTACATCTGGGAGGAAAAGAGAACAAAGAGCATTTTGGTGGTGTTGTATTTTTCTCCTCTCTGCATAGAAAAGTCATACCAAGCATCTTAAAACCAAGTTTTTCCATCTCAGTCTTTAATGTATGTTAGTGTTAGTTGATACCTTAAAAGAGGGAAAACTTTCCAAAGGGCAATAATGCGTGAAGAGGGATGCATGCAAAGAAAGACGATCTTACACTAAATACTAAAAATAAATGTAGCTTAAAAAGATCCTTTAAAAACAGCTGTTGACGTTAGAGATTCAATTAAAATGTAATTAGCTATACATTCTCCTTTGAAATGAACAAGCATATTACAGC
The DNA here is from genome assembly GCA_013400235.1 of Oriolus oriolus. NCBI lineage: Eukaryota > Metazoa > Chordata > Aves > Passeriformes > Corvidae > Oriolus > Oriolus oriolus. The sequence continues at coordinate 1,296,938 of VXBT01006889.1, forward strand.
CTTCATCTACAATGAATTGCCTTTTACGTTCATACCTTGCATTTGCCTGTAAAAAAGGCAGGTTTTTACAGGAAGCATAAAGATAGGGTAGCTCTACCTAAAATTTTTGCAGTCAAAGAAAACATAAAATGATTTTTTTTTAAAACCTATGGGTACAAAGCCATATTCATCGTGCTTGCAGTGTTCATAAGATACTTCGCAAGTGTTCTTAAGTGCACAAAATAGAAGAAAAGATAGAGATAAACGGATGAGGGATGGTGCTTGCCATAAATTAGGATTCTGAATTAGGTCACTAAAGACTAAATCAACCTGACTCCTTAATTGTCATTTACCTGAAAGAGAAGTGCACCATAAACTGCCCACCCTGCACAGATTTGTACGGGCAACATGCAAGCCAATAGCTTTCCCCCTTTCCCCGGGGCTGAAGCTTTATGGAAGCACCATTGACCTGGTTTTCTATGGAAACTACACGGATGTTTTCAATTCCAGCGTGGAGCTGCAGCCTCGGTCATAGCCATCAAACTCCACATTAGACATTCACGCAGCATTAGGCGTCCCGGAGCTGCCAAGGGCCACACAATGAGACATTGTCTGACCCAAAAGTCACGTAATTAGGCTGATGGGAACAACACCCATGGATGGTGCATCGAGCATATCCTAATTTTGGATAGGCCATTCTTTGCCTGCCTGACTACCAGCTAGATGGGGAAGAAGTGAAGCCTGCTATTATCAACAGACAACTTTGCTGCTAAGCCAGAGCAATGATGAAAGGGCTGTTTGGCTTGAAAATCACCACTGGGGAGAGGAAGGGCAGCCACAGAGCCGAGATGCTCTCAGAAACAAGCAGGAGAACCCAGTTTTAAGCAGTACTTGTTTTTGCAGAGTGGGTGACCCTACCTTCTGGAAGGCATCTCCCCAGCAAGAGTTCCAGCATGTGGCTGCAGTGGCTCAGTGATGGCCCAGCACTCATTATAACATCTAATTCCAAAGGCTTCAGAGGCAGCAGCCGGCAGGATGAGCATAGAGCTTGAGGCAGAGGGGGGAAGTGTGAGATTCCTCTCATTAGCAGCTCTGCACATTTGTGCACAGACTCTCTCCTTAAAAGTCTGACCTCCTGCACAGCCAAGGAAGAGCTTTCCAAGAACCATGTGACTCCAAAGATTGAGGACGTTTTCTGCCAGAGTGGGGTTTTAATTTAAATTACTCATAGAAAATTACATGTTTGTGGCCTGAAAACATCTTCAACTGTGTCAAACATGAAGCAGTTTCATAATGGCACGTGATAGACCCTTTTTTTTAAAGTGACATACGTAGAAAGAAACGCAAATGTCTGTGAAACTTTAAACCTCCCCGTCTGCACTTGTGCAACAGTTACAAATAACTCCAAAAAATATCTTGTGACTTCTATTTCCAACAAAAAGTGTATCAAGACATTTAGGAATGTGACTGGTCTCTGCAAACTGAGACAGGCAGCAACTGCATTCACCTCTTTTGTCAACTACGTACTCAAAATTATGAGAAGTTAGGTACATGTTTTATACTATTTAATTAGAGCAAGGCTCAGACAAATCCAACTGTTTCCAGGTATTTTTTTATTTTTATTTTTCCATTTTTAAACGTGTAGTCCAAGACCTGCGCAGTGGTAGCCATATCATTATGCAAACAGCATCCTAGCCATGAGGAGTAAGAATGGATCTTGTTATCCGTATAAATTATGAACAATTTCAAAGCATCAATTCCCTTCCGATGCTTCCCGGCGTAGGACACCGCTCCTCCCACCCACCCTCACCTGCAGAACCACCCAGCCGGGGCTGGCATCCGGGATCCGTGCTGCCTCTTCTTTGCAACACTAACATGGGCATCATGGCTTAAAAAAGGGCAGCACGTTTAAAGTGTTACTAATGTTACACCCAGAGCAGGCAAGGAAACCGCCGGCTGAAGTTGCCTCTCTGTATCCACAACAAAGCCCACCAGGATGATACAGGTATCAGATGTTTCTTCTAAGTCAAGCCCACCGTGCCTCCACACGCCACGGGAGGATGGGAGATTCTCACTCTCACCCAAAAAGATGGTCCAAATAACATGGAAAACCAGAAATTTGTAAAAAAAAACAAAACAAACCCACCCACGGATTTCAAATATAATCTAGTGTTTGTTTGCTCTAGACCAGTGTGATTCTACATACTGGCTATCGTGAACTGATTAATTAGGAAACATCAGTAATAGTACTATGTACTTACATCAGGACTTCCACCTCAGGATACTTCAATAATGTCAATTAATTAATCTTCACAATACTGCCTGTAAGTAGGTGTCATTAGTTCATTCACAGATGGAAATCCTGAAGCATAGAAAAGGTGAAATTAATTAGCTGAGATGATACAATGACTCAGTAACAGAACTAAAGATCCTGAAAAACACTCCTTTTTCTAACTCTTAGAGGGAGGTGATTTACTTGCCCTTTGCTGTTAAATCATGGAAATAATTTCCAAATGTGTAACAGAAACTTTTGTGACTCTTACAAAACCACTGTTTACAGGTCGTGAACTCATTGAAATTTTCTTTTGATTAAAATGGCATCTACTGTTTAGTACACCCATCAAAATATAAAGAACATCAAAATGAAATAAAAGTGCCACTAGATTTATAATGAACTAGAGCACTGCTACTGTTGTCTCAGGTCCAAATTAAAGCTCTTTTGTAGAGGGTAAAAGTGAATAAAACATAAAGACAAAGGACAAAACAGGAGATGACAGACTATTCACCCATTCATGGCATTTACATGATCACATTTACAAGGCAATTGCCATTCATACTGACACAAAGTGGGCCACACAATTCTACCAGGTATGAAAGGCAGAAGAGCCCTTGTACATAAGAGGAAAAAGCACTTTACTGTATTTTATCTCCACCACAAGTGGAAAACCAGTAATGGGGAACATCAAAAATCTCTCTCCGTTCTCCATTTAAAACTAACAAAGCACTTCTCTTGGTGCAATCTTATCAAAGGTTATAAATTTCTCGAGACGGCTAATCAATCACATTTGTCATGGCAGAGGTATAAGATGCACTTAGTATGAAAGTATTTAACTGACTGATTTTCTTAAACAATAATCATCTTAGCAGTGGAGAGCTATAAGTTGCTACAAAAGACAGGGCAAAAAAAAAAAAATATCCTACCGAAAAGAACCAACAAACCCACATTAGGGGGGAATACTACCTGTGTGCCCTGGATAAGTGTATACAGACAAACAAACCTTACTTGCCAGTTTAATTTATGGGGGGAACTAAATCCTGCTACTTCATGGAGCCCCAAACTCACAAAAATGCAATCCAGGGCAGATGCTCGTGGTTTCCGTCACCACGGCCCCACCTGATACTCCTTAAGGCCACAAATTCAACTCCACATGGTGGGTGCTGTTTCCCAAGGCTGCACAAATCTTAAGAGATCAGGGCTAGATGGTGCTCACAGAGCTGTGCATGTGTGCGTGCACATACCTGGGACACAGTCAGGGCTGCACGTGCTCTGTCTGTACAGAGAACATCAAAGAATAATCCGTACACCAAGCGCCTGAACAGTTCTGATAGAGTTTCCTCACTGCAGAAGCACACCATGATAGAACCGCTCTCACTAAGACCGAATAAGCCTTTTGCTTTTTATCAAAGTTAAAACTTAGATGAGAAATAATTATTTTATATATCCAACTGTGAAAGTTTCATTAAAAACCTTAATATTAAGTAATAAAACTGCAGTGAAAGTTTTTCTATAATTACAGCAAGTTTCTGTGAACACAAACGCACTAAAAAGGGAAAGACTTTCTAATTTGTGATTTCTCTGGAGGATTTTATGCAGGCAGTTGTGTACACAAGTACATATTGGATATATGGTCACACATATACAACTCTGTATTTTCTGAGCATGAAGCAAGAGAGCACAGAAGTTAGGATTGCCTTCCCACACCACTCACCGTTGGACAGAGCACATATTCACCTGCAAACTCAGGCCCTCAGGCCTTTGCCAGGTAGACTGTCATAAACAGGTAAACCAGAAATGCAAATTAATACACAGACTGAAGCATCCCTTGCCTACCTTAGATTTAAAATAGTCTTTGTTCTCTAATTAAATCATCTCTCCTCAAGAGACAACTCGAGTTACAGGAAACACAAATAAGAAGAGGCAGGGTGAATAATCCCTTTTTGCTATTTCTAGATCAATTAAATGCAATACTCACCAGCGTGCTCTTCCACCAGCAGAATCCACATTTGCTTCAGTGACAGCAAAGCATCATTTCAACTTCCAAAATGGCAAGACAAGGAGAATGGAGAAAAAAGGATGGGTGAGGGGATTGGCAGAGAGCAGTGAGAAATATCAAACAAAAAGCAATTTAATTTAAATACCTTACTGTACTAAATTCTTATTGCTAAATTTAAAGTTTGCTTTTAACTCTCATTTCAATGGATTTGCAGGAAAAAAATCTAAAGAGTAAATTTGGATTTAATTGATCATTATAATTTATTTTATTAAAATAATATAGCAGAAAGACCTTTCTTCCAGTAAAGGGTTCTGGCTTTGATGTCTGATTGTTATGCAAATTCTGGGGAGTACAAGATATGGACAGAGGAATAATTAAGCTTAGGACTTCGTATATAATAATTCTTACATATGTAAATGTACCCTGGCTTGAGATAATGATGTGTACATGCACTGGGAGCCATACAAGCGTGTTGGGAAAGCCAGGAAACCCCCCAAATATCATCAAGCAGGGGCTGGGCCAGCAGGGCCAGGCTGCTGGCACGTGCCAGGGGTGCCCACACCCCCAGCAGCCCCAGAACACCGAGGAGCCTCTGAGCTGGAGACCCCCAGGAACAGTTCCCAGCACCGGCACGCAAACCCCGGACAAACAAAGTGAGCTTTGTTCTGGAAGACAAACATTGACCATATACATCCATATATTTCAAAGCACTCAATTAGGAACTGAACTTTGCCCCTTTCTCAGGCTTTGAAATATTCTGGCCCCAAACACAGGCTTTTATTCTCCTTTGGCGTAGGCATCCCTCTTCCTCTCCTGCTCCTGCACACCATATGGCTCCCAACCCTGGGACAAATTCTGCACAGATTTATGGCCTATGCAGTCCAAGGGACTGACCTACGGCATAAATCTGGGGGGCAGAGCACAAGGGCAGCCTGCACATTCCTCCCCACACCGTCCCTGCTCCCGGGCGCTCATCTCCGCCAGCCAAGGATGAGGGACTTACACCCCACGCTGAGAGCAGATCTGGGCTCAGGGCACATCAGGGCAACCCAGCAAGCAATGAGATCTAACAGGATGGACACCACGTGTGCCAGTACACCCTGAAACACCCCCCAGCAGAGACAGGGGGATGCACCAGCCCAGCTGGCAGTGGGGGCTCCAGGCAGTGCAGGTGCCTCGGGTGGATGAATGCTGCTGAGCCCCCTGGCTCTGCCACCAGCACAGGGCATCACCTTTGGAAGGCTGGGCAAAAGGCACTCATTGGATGACAAAACAAGAGTAATCCAGACTGGTCCCCCTGCAGGCAAAATAATTCCCAAAGAGGAGTGAACACCATTGGTTTTTAGGGCACTACAGCCCATCTTCCTGTCTCGAGACAATACGAGGCTAAAAGGCAGCCCGAGCCATGGACCAAGAGGGGATTGCCTTTGTTCTCGCCACAGTCTGGTAAAGAAAACAGCAAGTCCTGCAAGATGACCATGGACAACAAGGCCAGCTGCATTTACTGAAAGGCCTGGCAGCCCAGAGCAGGGCATTCCCCAAGCTGCTGCCCAGGGGCTGCTCTCCAGAGGCTGCTCACAGCCATACAAAACACCACTGCCAACACCAGGGACACACACAGGATTGTACATCACGGGGAAGGAAAGGAGGAGAATTTAGTTTTCACTTTTTGTTCATCTTATTTTCCTTTTGGTTTCACTAAGCTCAAAAATCAAGCAAAGTGATCAAATTCACTTTTTTATTTATAGCTATTTTCACAACGTTTCCCTGAAAACAGCACAGGATGTTTACACTGACATGAGAAATTGATTGACGCATTTTGAGAGCATTTCTTAAACACCCATCACCAAGAAAATATACATATGGACTTAAACTTCCTGATCTCTCTAAAGTAACCGATTTTGCCAAGGGTTTTTTTCAGCATCTGTACTGCTTATGCATTTAAACACATCTTCTCTGCCACTCTCTGGATTCTTTTCCACAGCATTGGGGTGGGGAGTTTTTTTACCCCCCCCATCCAAACCGACAAGATTCTTGAGATAAATGCAACACTCAATGAGGGATTTTAACTCTGTAAACCAGATGATACCACAATCACAGTTCAATGAAAGAAGCAAAAATCAAATCAAATCAAACAAAGAGATCCCATCATCCCCTGCCGCATCCTCCCTCCTCCCCCTTCCCACCCAACCAGCAGCTCTGAAGTCCATAAAGGAGATCAGAGCAGAGCAGCTCTGCCCATACACTGCTAAGCACGAAGTAAAGCACACGAAATACGCTCCGCACCCTGCGTTCGCTTTGTTGTTTTCACTCACCCGCTGAGAAGGGCGATGGCAAGCTCAAGGAGAAGCATCTGGCGCTGTGCAGCACCTTCTGCAATCTGCTCTAACACGCGTCAGCCAGCAGCCACTGCGTTCCCATGGACTGCGCAGCACCACGAGTCCTGGGGGCTTGCCCCGAGTGGCCGTGGGGCTCCTCAGGAGCGTGGCTCAGCTTCCCTCGCCCCAACACCGCTGCGGGCGCCAGCAAAGCCAAACCAACTTTACACGGCAATAAATTTTTTATTCAAATAAGCTTGTCAACACCAATTAGCCCAGCCACAACTGCCAAATGCCAAGAAGCGCTGTCAAGAACTCAGGGAGGCTACTGCAGCCCCTGGGCCGCTCCAGAAACACCAAGTTTGGGATGCGGCGCTGAGGTGCCCGGGCATGGCAGGGCCAGGACTCTCCATCAGCACATCGCAGCTAAGGAGCCTCCCCTGCCCTCTCTCTCAGCTCCTCTTCAGTTTCCTACATATGCTTTGTCTGCCAAAAGTAACAATTCGCACAAGCCCAAGTACTATTTGTGACCAAAAATTATGAAAAAGAATAGTATTTTGTGCTGTGGATAAGCCCAGCAATATAACACACATTAAAAAAAAAAACCCCAAACAATTATTTTTTTCCTTAGAAACATGTTATAAGGTATGATAGCTGGCAGGATTATTCTGGAAGCCTGCATGAGTTCCAGCAACATTAGCATGACACAGTTTCAACTCTCAATATGTTTCACTGCTACAAGCAGGAAACAAAAATTCCAGAAAAAGCTCTCAGCACACGAAATCAAATCACCACACCGAGTACCTTTTTTTTTTCTGTAATATTTTATTTTATTTATATAGAAATACTTAAAAAAACATGAAGTAGCACCATTACTTAAGTTTTACTTTTATTATGTAGAACTTTAAATGTCAGAAAAATAAAACTCTTGATACAATTTCAAATCTTGTCTCAGCAAATATAATATTAGTATTTGACCATGAGGTTAAAGGCCCTTTATCATAAAATAAAATATACTTTGTTTTTAAACTTTGCTCAGTAAAGTACATTTAAGCTCAAGTAACGTCACCTACATATACATAAACAAGTGGTAAACAAATGTATTAAAATAGAAATACTAAAACTATAGTGGTGCAACAGAATTTTTGTAATTTCCACTGAATTCTATTTATACAAATGTTAGAAAGCTTCAACAGTTCCTTTTGACATATGTTTATACATTTCCATTTTTGTAATAATATAGAATAAAATATGCTTTATATCACTGAATAGAAAATATGCTGGGTGAAGCAGATTTAAAAGATTTTTTTCTGAACCTATAAAATCTCCATCCCAACAGAATACTGTTCAAAGCATTACACATTTTATGGTTTGTAATTCCGTTCACAATTGTGTGATATTAAAATAATACAGTGTTCTTTGCCATAAGGCCATACTAAAATAAAAAAGATTTAACCCAGCTACAAAAAGTTCACTGAACTTAAATTAAAATACTTGTAAACATCTTTGCAATATGAAATATAATTTTTCAAGTCAAAAAAGAATAAAATACTTCAATCTGTATTAATGCAATTTATCTTTAAAACCTTTAAACGTTTTTAATATATATAAGAGATATGTTACAGTTTTGTTGGTTTTTTTTTTCTTTTTTCTTTTTTAAAGTCTGATAAAGCTGCAGTATCATGGTTTTTCACAGGAACTTCTTGCCCTTTCAAGAACATTCAGAAAAGTATCCACCCATAGATTTAATTATTTTGTAATAAGCATCCTAGAACTACCAGCACGTTTTACTAACAGTCCACACACCATTGTCATCATCATAAGCATCTTCTACTTTCAATTTTTTTTTTCTCTTTTTTTTTTTTTTTTTTTTTTTTTTTTTTTTTTTTTTTTTTTTTTTTTTTTTTTTTTTTTTTGTCCGTTTGTTTATAAAAAAAAGGGGAGTTTTGGAAGCTTCGTATTAAAGTACAGTGTAAAAACTAGCCTAGCACTAGAATGGAGTCGCCCGTTATTATTTATAGCATGCACCCGCTGTCACACCACCCCCCAGCCCTCCCTCGGCCGCAGCCCGCACCCCTCG
>VXBT01006890.1:4843-24989 GCA_013400235.1 Oriolus oriolus
AAAAAAAGGGAAGGTAAACACTACCTAAATGGCAAACGACATCTTGTAAAATGTGTATCATCAGTGAATCTGTGAAAACCCACACAATCTTCTGTGTGAGCTGTACCACATAGTCAATGTAAAATGGCTTTGGTTTGCCTTGAGAAATAACTTCCCAAATTACTACAGATGGAAAACTAGCTCACTGTGTCTTGCTGTCTACAAGTTTTGTCTGGAATAGCCTGCGTTCATCTGCGGCATAACTCATAATAAAATACTCAGCCATATGGAATGAAGGTAGCCTGTTCCAGTGCTTTGCTGCATAGACTGGTACGTGCTGTTTCCAAGAGGAAAAAAGCCCCTCGTATTTCATTAGGATCTGAGACCTTTGCAGTCATTTAGCTGGTCAGAACAATGCTTTTGTTTTAAGAGTTTCAACCATCACCAAAGCAAGAGTGAAAACTTCAATTTTTAGCACAGCTTGTTGCTCTTTGTCTGACACAGATGTTTTTTTAATAGATCACAGAATCATAGAATGGCCTGGGTTGGAAGGGGCCTTAAAGGTACTGTAGTTCCAACCCCGCTGCTGTGGGCAGGGACATTTTTGGCTGGGTCAGATTGCTCAGAGCTCCATCTAGCCTGGCCTTAAAGACTTCCAGGGATGGGACATCCACAGCTTCTCTGGGTATGTATATATCTGTGGCAAAACAGAACTCAAATACCTAGACTAAATAATTTAACTACATGAAAATAAAAGTTTTATCTCTGCTACAGGGAAGAGAATGTCTCTCTGTATTCAGTTATTCTTATGCCCTGAGTTCTTCAGTAGTAAAGTGTTCTTCATTTGGAGTCATTTCCAGAGAGGACATAATTATGCAAAACCAGATTCTTGACTTGGCTGAAAATCTTGAAGTCACTAGTATAATTTTATTCTCAAAAGATTTTTACTTTGCAAATTACTGTTTACTATTTATACTGCATCCATGTCAGCATTCCAGTCATGTCAGAACTCTATCCTGCAAGCCAAGGTGCAAGTCTACGAAAACCCCCAGTCCTTTCTTGGAAGCATTTAATGGATAGATATTCTATCCACTTTAAATAGGATATGACAAAGATGACTGATGAATCTCAGAGATGAAGAATGTAAGAGAAAGAATAATGAAGTCAAGAGAAGTAATTGTGTTGCTTCCCGGCATCCTAAGTAATCTTACCTCTATTCCTGTGTTTTCCCATCTACACTGGATTTATCTTTCTGTTTAATCCTGATGGGTGAAACTACTATAATTTCAACAATTAACAATTATTTAACAATTATAACAGTTATGTTCTTACAATTTTGTTGTGGTGCATGTGGCCGTGGCCACTACTGCAGACCAGTTGGAAGACTGGTGGACAGGCCTCCACAACACCAAGGTCTAACTCTCGCCTCAGATTATGGCAAGTACCCATGTTTTCCCTGGTTCTTAGTTTACATGTTTCAAGTTCATTGGTTAATGAATTCTCCACCCTGCTTTATGTATGAGTTCATGTTTATGTTTTTCCCCTAATTGAGTATGTATGAGTTCTGGAAAATTCTCCCTTCCTCGACACCCCATTGGTCCCTTGTCCCTTTGCCCCTCCTTTTATCTTCCCCATAGGGCCGTACCCTGTCACTCCATGTATGCTCCACCCCCTGGCCCTCACCCAGTTGTTTCCCCGCCCCTTGTACCTCCCCATATAAAACCCCTGGACCCTCCATTTTGTTCGTCTTTCGTTCCTGGACCCTTCACCCTCACTGAAGCAGCTGGAACCCACATGAAGGACCCCTCTCTCTCCTTTACCTCTGCCGACGATTCTAAAACACCCTTGTCTGGGGCTCGCTCCTCATGTGGGAGCCAGCCTTGTCCACAGACTGCAGCTACCAAGGACATGTGCAACAGGATGCTGTGCGGCCTCGGGCAGCCCCAACAGCGTCACCATTTATTTGTAATTCTGGATCTCTTATACTTTTAAAGTAATGCTGAACATCTGACCTAGTTTCCTTGTACACGTAAAAAAGCCAGGGTGGTAGTGAGAGTTTAAATGCAAATGTCTGCATATGTGCCAGGTTGGCAAGGAGCATATTATCTTACATACTTTTCTCTGGAACCACAGAATATTCTGAGCTGGAAGGGAACCAGAATGATCATCAACTCTAAAGCGAATGCCACATATAGGGATCAGAACTATGACCTAGGTGTTGTTAGCACTATGCTCTAACAGTATACCATAGGATGTTTTGTTACAGAGTATGTTTTCCAGTGATTATCAAATCTTGTTTTATTGATCCTATCTGAAGCTGTCCATTTGGATGGTATTTTCTTTGTTTTCTCACTTTTCCCTCCACTGACTATTCATCCTTCTCCTGCGGAAGTTAAACAGGTGGGGGTAGTCTTGTGAGAAAGGAATACTTGTGCCTTGTGCATCCTTTACTACACTATGGAATCAGGAATGTAACTTGTAAAGACACATATATGTATTTTGTTGTATTTCTGTTTTTGACAGTGCTGAATTTCAGTGCCAAGCTGAAAGCATGCATTTTGCTTCTAAGCAGTCATTTAATACATTCCTTAACAAAGTAAATTCAGAAGGTTGTTGTAATTGATTGATTGGTAATTGGTAGAAATCAGCTAATTAATACTAATCACATTTAAAAGAAAGTGACACAACCTTGCCATTATTTACATGATAAAAGCAAGAGAATGTATGTCCCTGGAGCTTTTCATAAAATAGGCCATTCTTTGGCTAGTCTGTTCTTGGTATCTGACCATGACTACAAAGTATATGAACCCCAACTGAGTAAAATTTTGCATCCTCAAACACAGTAGGTTTATAAATCTAATTGCAGTTAACACAGGAACTTGTCCAGAGTTGCACATTGTTCCAGCAGTAGTTCGACCCAGAGAATGGCACTTAAAATTTTCATGGTATTCCAGGGCACTAGTAAATCTTTCTCATTCCACCAAAAAAAAAGCAGTGAGAAAGAATTCTACCACATAGCTAAAAATTTAGGTTAAGGAACTCCACACATATAGGCCACAGGTGGGTGATAGGATGCTCATAATGATCTCTGGGTGACAACCATACCGTGCTCAGATGTCTGTTGAAGAAAGGTTGGACCAGATGACCTGTGCTCATTTGGTAGCACAGTTTTAGCTAGAAATCATGTCTTTGGTAAATTTCCAAACCTGAGCCTTACTCTTCCAAGGAAAGTACGTTTAGTTGGCTAACAGAATTAGTTCCTGAAGGAGTTTTTCATTCAGAAGGGCAAGGTTGGTATTTCCTCTGTAACTTGAGACTGCAGCACTGTACATGCTACACAGATAGCTGTTGTGAAACAGATCTGAATATTTTTAGTATTAGGAAGTTAACTGACACTGTATTGATCTATACTTTATGTCTTTCTAGTATAATATCATAAGGTCTCATATTCAAGGGAAATAATATATATTAAAAAAAAATCTGTTGAAGTTACTACTGCAGAAAAAAATATGACAAGTCAGTTTCCTAGCATGTCTAGGACTCAGCTGTCTCCCATGGAACAGATTTCATTTCCTTCAGTACGAGCACAAAAGCAGACCAAGGACAGTAGTGGAAGCATCATTTGTAAAATCTGTGATGGGAAGCTGTAGAAAATTGTAAGCATAAGCTCTTCAACTTTGCTTTTACTCCCACTAAGCCTTCTCCAGACTTTTATTTTTTCCGATGTTGAGGAGGGGAGTTCACCTACGTTCTCTCACAAATTACCACATGGTGTGGGATGATCTGCTTTCTCAGACTAATTTCAGGGAGGTAATGTATCATTAGTCAGATAATTTTAATGTATTAGGATAACGAAATTTATATTATGCAAAAGAAATTCCAAATACTGTTGTGATAAAAATTAAACCGGTCAAACAGCATGCCAGTTGACTAAATGCATCAGCTTTAATAACTGCATCTGCTTATCATGCTGACTGCTGGCAGCCGCTCTGCTGTGCCTGGTTCTCTGAGACCATCGGTAGAGTTTCTTTTCTATCTGCTTCTGAATGTTACCTACTCTAATAGCCCTGATTAGAGAAGATAAGGAAGCACTTTCTCAATACAGTTATGCCAGAGTGTTTAAGTAGTATACTAATCACCAAAATGGATTTGGACTACATCTAGCTTCTCTGTAGCCTGAGGGCATGGTTTCTATGGCAGGTAAAGCATTGACTGTGTATGCAATTAATAATGATTAGTCAGAAAGAAGAATTTTTACTGTAAAATTACATTTAGACAGAGTCAGTTCCAAGAGAGAGCCATATCCACTTGTATCTCCTCAAAGTCAATTGACTATAAAAGCTGGTTAAATTCTTACCAATTCCACCATCTCGGTGAAATAGATATTCTGAGTTACACTGAAAAATTTGTGTTGCAAAACTAATATTCTGTAGTGTTTACTTTTTTTTCCACCACCCAACTTTGCATTTCTTCTTTAATAAAAATAGTATCATGCTCCAAACATTTTCTCCTTTTTCGTCTCAGATAAGGTAGTCTGCATCAGGCACTCCTTTTTATCTGTCTTGTAATAGGCCCCTGAGATCGTAAATCTCAGTGCAAGAAAGAGAGTTGCCTGTAGCTAAATGTCATATGGTTTTAAGTTTCTCTTTGAACCAGAGAGTTACTTTCCATTCTTACAACTATGCTGATGCATATGTGATTATATATACTAAGCTGTAAATGACAGTAAAATGTTCCCAACATAGACTGTCATCATTAATTTGAAGCATTTCTAAAATCATGTCAGGTCTGTAGAGCACTCAACTCTTCTTTAATACTCCATTTCTAAATGGAAAATATACCTTTGATAGTGTTAATTTTCATTCAGACTGAACAGCTCTCATAATCTGCTGATCTCACTTCGCTGTATCATCAGTCAGAAAAAATATTTCACCCTAAGTAGTAAAGAATAGTAGTATAAGTCATTTTGTTTGACAAAATTACCTTATCTTAATGGAAACTGGTATAGATGATGTTGTTTTCAGTTTCTTATAGCACTAAGCCTTGGACATTTACATTCTCTTTGATGGATAAAAAGAGGCTCAAACCCAAACTCTTACAAACCACCGTGGCTTCTTGATAACGCCAAAAGACAGCCAGCAGAGCAACTTGAGTCCTTGCTTTTGAGAACAAACATGGTTTCTGAATAGAGATATTGATACAGATTAAACTCTGCCAGGTAATCTATGAACAAAGTGTCACTCTAAGAAAGGGAGCAAGTGCCAGCAGTTTACACGCAGGCTGGCCAACGTGTTTGAGATGGGCTTTAAAGTGAAGGGCCTCGGGGGTGGGATCCAAAATGGCAATGCTCACACAATTGCATCCAATTAGGAAATAAACTAGGCCAACCAGAGCAGTGACAGATGTTCCCTAGCTGCTTCCAAAGGTAGGAAACAAGAGATCAGCCACCTCCAGGAGGATGTGTGTGGTTGTGGTAATTCTCTTGCACCCCTCCTGGGAGACCTGCGTGCTCGATTACCTCCCTGGAATGCTTGTAGACCAATGCATGTAGCATAGGGAATAAACAGGAAGAATATGATAGCCTTCTATTATGGAATGCCTGGCCAGGTAGATGAGAGGAGAGCAGTGGATGTTGTCTACCTGGACTTCTGCAAGGCTTTTTAACACTGTCTCCCATCACATCCTCACAGGAAGGTCAGGAAGCACGGGTTGATGAGTGGACAATGAAGTGGGTTGAGAACTGACTGTCAGAGCTCGGAGGGTTGTGCAGAGTGCAGCTGGAGGCCTGGAGTCAGCAGTGCTCCCCTGGGGTCAGTACTGTGTCCAGTCTTGTTCACTTTATTGATCAGTGACCTGGATGAAGGGACAAGTTTGCTGATGACACAGGACTGGGAGGAGTGGTTGATACACCCAAAGGCTGTGTGAGACCTGGACAGGCTGGAGAACCTAATGAAGTTCAGCAAAGGCAAATGCAGGGTCCTGCAGCTGGAGAAGAATACATCTATGCACTGGTACAGGCTGGGGGCCAACCTGCCAATCACAGGATGTTCCAGCAGCAGGTAAATGGGTCAGCTAAACTGGTAGCACGTCTTGGCCTGCTCTGGGTGCAGTATGTCCTACCTCTCCATATATATTCATCAGTGAAAACACTGTTTCTATTGTTTCTATTCTAAGGAAAGTGGCATTGTGCTTTATTCAATGAGAAATACTAGACTTCTCCTAACAAAATCTCTATTTTCTGTTAAAAAAAGATTAATTATCTGCAAAAAACCACATTGTGTCTAGACAGATCAAAGACAATACATTTATTAAACTTTGCGAAAAACAAACAAAACACTAACATAGAGAAAGTTAAATAGAAACTGAAAGACACATCTTCTGACCGGCGTATCATGGCTTATGTGACCAGTAAAGTACCAAAATGACATTCTGAGTTTGACTGAGGTATTTAACTATTTTTGGCAATAGAAACAGAGTAAGAAACTTCTTTCAAACACACACATAGGCATTACTTGCATTAGTGTCTATCATCTATTTTATATGAAACTAAATAATGTAGCTGTTAGAAAATTATAGCAGCAAATTAGCAGAATATCTAATGCACATTTACCATAAAGTACGTGTTAAACTTAAAAATCCCACCCAATATTTGGGCCCAGTTGTGTAGCACTTGGTCACAAAAAGAACATCAGTGAGTTCAGTTGGAGACATCATAAGCAAGACCTGAATATGCTGCACATCATACACTTCTGTTCAGGTCAGAGTAAAGAAATGAATGTTCCTATTTCCTTTCTAAGAAGAACCCTGCTGTGATGGAACCATGGCCTAGGAAGGTAACTCCTGAAACAATAATAGTTAATTGCAAAGCTCTATCAGGTTCTTAACATGTATAAGAACATAGAGAGCTTCCTCACTGAGTTTCAGTTTTCTCTCCTTTCTTTCTGAAAGTTGGCCTAACACGGTCAGAGGAGATGCTGTTAGGCTGCAAAAACGAAAACCACGTTTGAACAATACTGCACTTGATCCCCTTGTTCCACTGAAGTATTTTAATCCTGTTACATCTTTAAAAATTAACTGCTGGCTAACTTCTGAAGTCCTTAATTTATTTATATTTATCAAGACTATGTGGCACAGACTAATAAATGTAGTGATACCTTTGGCTGTGGAAGGGCTTCAGAAGTTGGTCAAATATGAAGATACTATGCTGCTAAGTTATCAGAGCTTATTCACATGTTCTCAAAAATTTTCTGTAAAAGTTTAGTTGCACAGTGTTTAATACTGTGGACAACAAAATTTTGGTTATAAAAAGTATATTATTATTAGCATTAACTACAATCTGATGAAGAACAGAATAATTTGCCCAAGTATTCTGTATATTTTAAAATTTCACATGGAACTTTAAATTGCATGTATATTTCTATACTAGTTACCATAAGAAAGTAAAAGAATCAGTTAATTTTAAGTTCCTACAATATTTCAAAATTTTTCTATAGGTTTCTTTGGAGGTATAAAATGGCTCTGTAAAAATCTATTTTTTCTTTCAGCTGTGAACAAAATTTTATAAAACAGAAAACTCCTTTTTAGGACTGCAGCAATTACATTACTGAAATCGGTCACCATAACTGAACTACGGTGTGTAGTGTAATAGAAAACATTTATGGTTTTAAGACCAAAGTATTAAAATATATTTTACCAATTTATATAAATCAAAATAGATGTGTTATTTAGTCAAGCTACTTTTGTGTTTTCACCTATATGATCAGTTCCCAATTATTTATATAAAGATCTCTGCCAACAGCAGTTTTTTCTAAATTCTTAGACTTCACCTGATTTTTAGCTTTATCAAAATGCACAATTTACTGTATATTAAACAGTAATTTCAATGTTAAATTTCACAAAAATCAACACCCACAACAACAAGACAAAACAGCCTCAAGACAAATTCATAGATAATATTTACAGAACACAATAGGAATATTTTGATGTATATTTTATGTTGCAACATTTCAGATAAAATTATAAGAGCCACTAAAAACTTTTAGACTTCATTTTGGTTTCAGCATACAAGCCCAAAACTGACTCTCTGCTGTGAAACACTACACACATCTCCTCAAAAAAGAACTATGGCATGATTTTGTTCAGCTGGTCTGTGCTCACATAGCCACAAGACACGTTGAATTCCTTGTCTGGCACCGGCAGCGCAGTAGCATTGAGCACAAGGCCTTGTGGAGAGTGAACGATGTGGATTGACGTATAGTCTGCGACAGGCATCTCTGAACTTGGGGGTTCTGCTGTTGAAGCTCCAAAATTGGCAACAGTAGTGGTAAGGCTCTCTGTGGTGAAGTAACCGTCTTCATTATAGCTTTGTTCCTGAACATGTGGCTCATTCTCTTCGTGGGAAGTCGCAGCAATGCATTTTTTCACATCTGCCTCACAGAAATAGGTGTTGTCCATGGTGAAGTTTTGTTCTGTGCAGCCTTCACGCTGTGCTCTCCCCAGCTTGGATTTCTGCCCTGGTGAAAGTACAACCCTGCCTGCTGGAGTAATATCACTGACTTGAGCGTAAAAGTCAGTACTTGTCAGTGAATTCTGGTTGCTTATCTGGGTATGGACTGACGGGTGGGGTGACTCAATGCTGTCTGCGAAGGGTGCCCACGGGTAGCTGTTGTCAGACTGTGTATTCCTATGCTGGTGTTGGGGGTCTGTGTTGGCAAGGCTTGGAAGTGACTTGTCATTATCTTGTCTGTCAAGGCACAGGAGATCCTCCTCTTTTTCAGTAGCCTTTTTGAACTGATCACTGTCAGAGGTGGCATCACATGTGTCGCTTGCACTGAAGTCTGTCTCTGGAATATCTGGTTCACAACAACTGGCCCGTCCAGAATCATCATCCTTCACTCCCAAGCAACCGTGAGATTTTAGATTATCTTCACTCAGGAGCCTGTCGGTGTCTGAGGCTCTGTTCTTTTCATCAGGGTCTTCTATGTCCAACTCAATAAACTCAACCCACAAGTCATCATTGTATAGCTGTGTCTTGTAGCTGTCATGGCAGGCTAAGATGGAATTTACTTCATCTAGCTTTCCTTTCTACAAAGCAAATAAAAAAGAATTTTGTAAAGGAAATAATAAAAATTCTTGTCCTTTTTATAATGTTAACTTATGTAAAGGTGACTGTAGCTACGTAGTAATTGCAAAAGTCTTCAAAATTATTTTATGCAAACTAATTCTATGGCAACTCCCCCACTGTCAGAATTTTCTTCTACAAAATTTTTTCTGCCTAGGACAACAGTTGGTACCTGCTACTACTAGTAAAAGATTCCCACTGTAGATTTTAGAGTCCAATATTACCTTCAAGAGATCTGGGTCAATCCCTTTAATCTTTGGAACTGGCACAGGAGGAAAAATAAGCATTTTTAACCTGGAAAAACATAAATTATGGCTTTTAATTGACAGTGGTCTTTTTTGAGGAAGTTAGAAAGAAGACAGGCTTACATTGCATTTATATTTAATTAGTTCAAAACCTAAATGTTTGAAAATGAAATTTCAAATACTCCTGAGGAAAAGAAGTAATGTTTTCTCTCACTGCAAATTAAGAAACAAGTTTTCTGCAAGCTTCCTTGTTGAAATCACTTACATTTATGTGGGAATCCATTTTGGAGTCTGGTCTTTGATAGTTTAATGCTGTATAGAAAGAGAGTGAATTCCTAGAGCTCTGTCAATAGTTTCCCTTTTTATATACTTTTCAATGGAACCTGATACAAGCCTCAGTATGCAGTGATTTTCCCAAAATTTTTTTCAGGGACACAGTAGCCTTGCATACACCCAATAAATTTAAATAGGGGAACAGAAAATGGGAATTGGTGGAAAGACTGAATTACTTCAGAACTAATAAATAAAACTGAAAAACATCTGCAAAAATTTAGGCTAGTATTTTGCCATCTCCATGATACTTCTGCTTTTTGAATTATTAGTGCAACAAGTAACATATAATTAAGGCAGGGGTTTACCCTTGTAGAGAAAGGACTAGTAACTTGCTTGTGTGTTTGCAGGCTGTGGAAGTATGTGTTATTATAATCCTTCATAAAGTGCATTGCTATTTTTTTGAGGGGACCAAAAAAAGTCCAAACCAAACCAGCCCCCCCCCCCCCCCCACCCCGCCAATTCTAATAGAAGGATGATTTTCCATTAATAATAATCCAACAGTAGCTGGTCATGCCTATCTTATCTATTTTACCTCCCTGCTTCTTTTGCAAACAGATAAATGAAATGAAAACTCAAAATTCTCTTCATACTGGGTTACTTGCCTATCTTAGAAAGTAAGGTGTGGGAACAGTAGATACAAATCCAAATATTACTTTTGCTGCCTTGTTAGTGACCTTGGTGAAGTCCAGAGAGGGTCACAGGAGTCTTAAAGACTGCCCAGAGAGAAATTCAGGAACCTTTGGCTTAACCATGGCGGGTCCAAATTCCTCAGATGTTTCCGGTTTTGGGCAGATCCTCAGTGTTCTGCCCAGCAAGCCTATGAGAGCCAGAAATCCAGTAATTTTCCACCTAATCTCTGGAGAGGCAGTGTGAACTGGTTGGGCTATCGGGGTACCAGCTTAGGACTTGTGCTTTACAGCTGAATCCACAAATCAGGTATTCTGACAGGACTGGGCATTGCTTCTAATGAAACAGGCAAAGAATTTTACCACTCACTGCCTGGAGAAGACATTTGGGAGGGAGAGCTACGCTCTGCTCCTTTCTTAGCCTAGCATAATTCAAGCTTTCATCTCTCAACTCTAATGACCTAAACCTATGGCATCTGTCCTAGAGGGATTTGTTCAGATCCTGTGAGATCAGAACTGAGGAAAATATGAACTGGTATCTTTAAGAATCAGAAGGAAACCAAGCCTGGATATTTGGCATTATGGAAAACCTATGCAGGCTGTTTCTCTGCAGAATACATTGCCATTCCACCATCAAATCCTTCAGGTTTGAAGGAAAGGGTGCACACCCACAGTCCAGAAAAACTTTCCACATGAAGGATCCTCAGTAGAGAAAAGCTTCTTCCAGCAGTCATAATTAGCATGGAAGGTATTTATAAAGTCTGATCAGAGATATGCTCCAGGCCTTGCTCAGTGTGCTGAGCTCAGCTCCTGGTCCCACATGCACATTGCCTCATTCTTTCATATCAAGCTTTTGTCATGAATTGTATCAGGAGCCTTGCTCTTAAATCTGGGATTGGGATGATATTGCAGGGAATGGCTTCCTGAAATTAAACTCTGTCAAAGCATAGGGCCTACTTAAATAAAAAATTATTGCTTAATAGAAAATTATTTTTTTACATCTGCTCAAAATGCACCATATAGTTTTCATTTCAGTATGTGAAAAGAAATTTTGCCATTAGCTGGTTACGTGCAAAACTACTCTGTTCCTTTTCAAAGTGTATACACAAGACCACTGACAACACACATGTTCACTGGGTCCTGACCAAGGTGTTTCTCCATAGTGTAGAACAGTACTGGTATGACATCCAAGTTGAATTCTGCCAAAAACCTATCCCTGAACACACGTAACAGGGGATTAATTAATTTATGATCGGTCATTTTTATGTATGTTTCATTCTTTCATTTTTGTATATGACACAATTTTTTAATTTTTGCAAACAATGCAGTTTTGTGCTTGTTTCATTTTATTCCTGTTATCTACAGAAGCTGCAATTTATCCACAGAGACCAATATTCCCCTATGACTCAAGCTCTTACCCTTGGCTTCAAGAAGTAGAGTTTAGTGGAATGGTCTAAGAACAAAATCAAATATATCAAATATATAGACACAGGTTTGTATGAAAATTTTGAACAGAATGTGAATAAAAAATAGGGTTTGGAAAATTTGAATGAACTACAAAACCAACCCCCTTCAAAGCCTAAGTAAATCAGTCATGTAAGTTCTGGAGAATAAAATATTCTGCAGTGCAAGAGGAAGATCAGCATAATCAGATTCCCTGTGCTGAAGGCCCAATACATACAAATTCCAGTTATATGTAGTTTACAAGAATGGACAAAAATGCTCAAAATGGTTCTGAGTCCCCCAGATTTGAAATAATTGAAAAATCTTTTTTTTTTAAGCCACAGGTACATAAAATCCAACAAATAAAAAGTCTCTACCTTGGTTGTTTAGACAGCATGATTGAGATCACTGTTACAGCCAGCCCACACACTCCAAAGACAACAACTAAGAACCATGGAAACTCAACTTCTGAAACAACAAAACATGAACATATAAGCAAGAATCTCCATCTCTGTCACATCTTTAATTTCAGCCTTGTCTTCTACTACCTGAGGATTCCAAAGTGGTAAAAACTGATGAAAATTTTTGTTACTTAAATGTGAAAGTTCTGTGTTCAGCAGAAATAAAAATGTGCTTTTGTCTTGGATCTGGCCGGGACTTGGAGGTTCTTTGATACCACCTCATGTCACTGCTAGGGGCGGACAAAGGGACTCTCTGGCTTCCAAGAAAAAAAACCGGTGTGACTTCTGGTTGAAAAATGTGGTGGCATTGTCTGACATGGCTTGTTGTCTCTGCAGTGAGCTTCTCTGTGCATGAACCACCCTCTCTTTTGTATACCATTGCTATTAATATTGTTGCTGTTACTGTTTGTTTTCTTATCTCATTGCTTTTGTATCTCAACCCATGATCTTCACTTTTTGTGTCATCAGTTCTCAAATCCATCCTACTGGAGCAGAAAGGGGAAGGGAGTACTGAGTGAGTGGGGTATGGTTTGGGAGAGTCTCAGTCGCTGCACTGAACTGGGGAGTACCATTCCTAATCCACAGCAGCTTTTGGTCTCAGTAGTTTCCATGCATTTATGAATCCACTGAGACTCCTTGCAAAGCCGGACTGATTTCATAAATCTAATCACGATCTTAGTAAAGATAGTATCTATAGCAAAGCCAGCCAGGAGGAACATTCTGCCGGCTTGGAACATGGTATCAGTTGTTCTGATGGCATATAATGCCACAGACATGCTGCTACTTGTTCATCCAAGCTGAGAGAACATTACTGATAGCATATGAAATCACAGGCAAACCATTTTCCTCTCTCAAAAACTAAAGTATGGTGGTATCAAAAAACATACCACTTCTCTTTCGAAAAGTTGAATATTAATTATGTTGTGAACCAACTGAATCAACTGAAAAAAAATGTCCCCTTTATTTACCTTGCAGGTGGCTAAAAAGTTTAGAAACTAATTGAGAAAAGCAATTTAGTAGAAATGAAGAACAATGCTGATAAATGAAATGTTTTATCTCTTAAATACTAGCAATTCCATTATATGTAATTGACATTGTAGATTACACAGCATAGAGAAATTTATTCTATCTTTAGTCTTAGATTTTTCTCATTTTTTCATAATTTTAAGTTTTCCATAATAATTTCACTCTTTTTTTTTTTTGGACCAAGGAATACTCGACAGAAAGCTTTAGAACTCTATACATGGTCATAAATGACCTTTCAGAGGAAAAACAAAACAAAAACTTCAGGTAGAAGTTTGAACCCTGTATTCCCAGCCCAGATTTTGACCAGACATGCTTCCAGGCATCAGTTAAGTTCTATATGGATATGTCTGCGTTAAACGGGTCTCTCTTTTGGTAACTCATTGTCAAGTCAGTGAGACCAGCAAATGCCCAGCTGCTTCAAGAACATTGCATTAGAAGACTTTAAATAATACATGAAAAGTATCTAAAGTTTAATTCTGTGTTCCTGAAAGTGATATACGAAAGAAGCAAAAATAAATTCTCAATCAAATCAGCTCACTGCTGCTGTGTGAGGTGTGTGGATTTAGATCACCTTGGAGAATCTCAGTTGCAGTGACTGAAGAAAACTGACTGTAGGATGGCCTGTTAGATTTTCCTAGTATTTTAATTTCATTCATATGAAAACCTTGACCACTTAAGGCAGATGGGGTTAATAAAATGATGCCACATGTAGAGAACATTAACTGTTCCTATAAATTAGAAATGAGAACTAGTAATAGGAAGAGCTAAAAAGGAGAATCTAGCGAGATTTTGGAAGTGAAGAGTTACAGGTTGTTTTATGTAATACCTTCACTAATACCCTGGAAAATGAAGTGAAGCATCTTGTTAAAATTACTTGCTGAAGACCTCATATTTTGAAGAGTTAATTTAGTAGCTCAGACCTGAAAACACTTCTGGGAAAGGCACTGTCTCATTCTTTCAACAGAAAAAATGTGATTCTCAATGGCTGCTTCTTCTTCTGTCTTTAACAGCACTTTAAAATGAGTACCAGTCACAAGAATGAGAAAAACACTCATTGGCTTGATAGTACATCAGGATGATCAGAAAAGCACATGATTCTGGAAACAAACTTAGCCAACAGTATTACAAGAAATCACAATTCTTCTCTTCCCAACTGAAGTGCTCATTTTAGATGATGAAGTATGAGATTTAATTTTGCTTTAGACTCTATGAGATGTGCAACAGCAGTTATTTCTGATTCTTAAAGCTATTTGTATTTTTGCTCTCTGATGAGCTGTGGAAACAGTCTTGCTGAGTTTACTTTGTAACTTGTATATGGAACTTGAACATTCTTATTCTCACCAAATGATTCTCGTGTAGGCTGAATTATCTATGTATTCAACTATACAACATGGTGGGAAACACCCTCCACCCCATCACCAAAAAGACAAGAATCACAGCTACAAAAACACTTTGCTTATTTACCTTCTGTACAATGATCACATCCAATGCCTATTTGAGAAAATGATACATAGAGGATTTCACTGAACTCCCCAAATTTTTCAGAAGTTCGTTGTCTCGATCGGATTCGTATCTCATAATCTCTTGCTGTCTTCAGAGAGTACAGTGGAACCATCGTTGAGAGCCTGGGTTTTAACTGTAAAGACAGAGGGACTGTGATTTATTTGTTTGAGTTGTACTGGAAATTTTACACTGCTGCTTGATTTCAGGAAGAAAAATTTGAAGACATTTTTGCTACTGGGAATTTTAAGGTTACCACAAGAAGAGTTCAGAGAAAATTCACACCATTTACTGTCAACTTAGCAGTCATCAGGCATTGCTGTGATTCAGGGGACCAAAAGCAGAGAATCTAAGCTCTGTAAACACAGTCAGTGAAGGAAGGCAGCCTCCCCCAGTTAAATGGCGTAAGTAGGTGGTGTGAACACCTTTCACAGATCTTGTCAGGTCATAAATACTTTCTACTGTTATAACACAATGTTACTAATTGCAGAATGCCAAAAATATTGTTAAAATAACATCGGAGTTCTAAAACTACTGCAATCTTCTCTACAGATTTAATGGTTATAACCAGACATATTGCATGTTACAAATGTTTTTATTTGGAGAACACTGTATCGGTCCCCAAAATCTTCAGCTATATACAAAATGTGATAATGGAGACTGTGTGAGAGCTGGCATCACTGTTGGTCTTTGAAACTTCTATATTAACTGCGACATAGATACTGCTGAATATCAAACTGTGTAGGACATTGCAGTGGAGATCTTAATGGGTGAAATTTCTCCCTTTTTCTATTACTCCTCTAAGAATACACATTTTAATTCCAACAGCCCAACAAAAGCATACAAAAATAAGGAAACTGTGCTTAAAATAGAAATCCTTGTGGCAGATATTATATTCTACTTTTACTCCAGAATCAAGGATGATACCAGAAAAAAACCATCATGGGCTAGGATTTAAAATATCTGGAACACAGCAGACTTTGGGAATTTGAAGGAAGATTCAACAATACAGTCCTGTAATCTCTGTAGCTGCATAACCTAAATTTGAGACACAATTTGTTGGTAGCTATGATCTCTGGAGTTTTCTGATCCTTGGGGACTCCAGACTCCAGGGTTCTTAGAACCAACCAGTCAGATTTTGGAGGAGGCAGACTGCTTTTCTCTGCTAGTAGTTGAGCATAAGATTGTGGAGAACCATTGCTCTACACCACCAATGTTTTTAACATGTGAAGAATATCCAGTTGGAAAGCATTGGGAAGGAAATTCAATATATACCTATTCCATGCTATTAAGCCACAAAGAAATAGTTCACTGACGTTTCATGGATAAGTTTACATGCATCCCAAATAATGGTGTCACTTGGAAAAAGCAGTATGAAGACTAAATCAGAGCCTTTATGAAAGACACCTGGATGGAGCAGGATGTGTAGATTGGGGAAAGTTCAGCATCAAGTGAATAGATGAACAGCACTTGTCATGGATTAAATCAAGTAAAAGTCGTATGAGAGAGACATCATAAAAGGTAACTAATAACTTGGCTTTGTCTCATGAACACACGTTATGTTAGGGTGGATATTTTACTGGGTTTAGAACGTTTCTTAGAAAATAATTTTGGTCCTTGTATCACTATAACTTACTGTTGTAACACTTTACTAATTATTGTTTAATCCGCTTTCAATTTAGAAGTTATTTATTTTCAATTAGTAAATACATTGAAAAATAATGAAGGCTATACATGAAAAATCAAACAATCATCCCCAAACATATAAAAAAATTACAAACAAGTCTCAGTAAGGGGGGGGACTTAGGACTTTATTGTACTATAAATTTAGTCTTGTATTAGTTATATGTACAAAGCATTATGGTATATTTAAGCAGTCAAAGATTATCCTTTCTGTAAAAAAATAGTAATAACTAGACATGTATAACTTGACAATGTAAAACCAGACATTTATCTCTTAATGTGCTTCAACACTCATTTGAGTAGGTATTTGTAGCAAGGAATCCAAAGACTGAAATTGTAGCATTGCTCCAACGCTGTTATTCAGAAATTTGCACTTGTCCTAGGCCAGACCAGGACTGTGTTCAGAAATTTGCCTTTTGTGCCCTGATAGTGTCTCAGTGAATTATGCCACGTTTATGCTCCTAAGCTGAAAGGCTTACAAAACCATACAATATACACAGCTTAAGTACAACATCATCTATAATACTTTGTCTCTTGAGGCAAGTGTAGCAGTCAGGAATTCCTTATCTGTGTTCTGAAGGAACACTGATCTTCAAATCTTTGCTTTCCAGAGAAGAACTATTCTCAAAGCATCCTGGGATTATTGATGGAACTGGTGCAAGAACAAAGCTTTACTACTGTATTTATAAGACTGATACATAAAGGCTTACAAGAAAAAACATCAAAAATGTGCATTTTTAGAGAGATACCTGTATTGATGCTTGCTTTTGAAAATCCGCAGATTTTCAGCTTCTTAAAGACTACTGATTTACTGCCTAAACTTAACTCATTTCATAGGCTTTAAAACATGGGCTAATATATAAAGCATAGCTTAAAACAGTATAGATAGAAAGACAGAGAAGTATTAGGGAAAAAATGTTACAGACATTATAGGCCTGTCTGGCTGTATACTTGTTAATAAGGAGTAGGCTAAAGAGAAAATGCTAACACTGAGAAGGGTCAGAAGTGAGGAGGGGGCCAAGGTCTTTCACAGGTGAAAAGCAAGCAAACCAGTTTGACTATGTTTCAGTGGAGAATTTGACTATGTTCAAATAGTTTTAATTTGCCTTTCATAGTCAATGACAAATTTGTAACAGTATTATCCAGGGTTTTTTCTGTTAGTTAACTCGGTTCATACTAATAAGAAAGCAAAGGAAGGATTCTGCTCTGACATGATGTTCTTACTGCATTGAAGGAGAGTTCTGCATATGCAAATATGCCATGACACACTGGCATTCAGCCTATGCATTCAGGTAAGATGGGTACAATATCTTCTCTGTAACAGAAAAACGAACTTCACGAGAAGTTAAGTGATTTTCAAAATGAAAACTTTAAAGATTTGCAATATTTTGTTTTATGCTTTCATGGACTATCCATATAGTCACAAATTTCCCCTTGATGTCTGTTATGAAACCCATAAGTTTTATCTTTGTTGCATTATTTTTATTTGCTTATTGTATCAAATTTTAAATTGTAATTCAAAGTCATTCTCTCTCTTTCTTTCTCTCTTTCTTTCTTTCTTTTTTTCTGAAATGATAATTATAAATATTAAAATTTTACAGGTACTCTGAAGAATCTCGATTGGCATGGTGACATTTACCAAACAAAATATTCCTGTTCTGACTACTGAAACACGCTGCACTTTTTAAATAGCTGAAGTTTCAGAAAACAATAGAAAAATATTTTATCCTTGAAAAAACTTGCACATATCTGACTATTCCTATATTCACTAATCTAACACAGGTGTTTCTGGGTTTTTCATTATCCTGTCTATCAACTATCTTGACACATAAAGGTACAGTGTTTGCTAGAAAATGTCAGAAAAAACACAGGCATATTGTTGAAGAATTAAGGTATCATCTGATTAGCAATTACAAACATGTTTTTCATAGTGGTACAAAAATGCTAGGGACAGAACAAGCCTGCACTGTGCTATGACTATTGTATAATAAATATTTGTTTCCTACCTCCTTCCATTTTGTCTCATTAACTTCTTTGTACTGCAACTCATACTCCAGAGTAATCCATCCTTTCCGAACATCTGCTGTTGGTGGTGGATCCCATCTTACCTGGATATCCCCATGGATCCCAGTCTGACTAGTATTTAGCAGAGTCCAGTTAAGGTGGACAGGAGGATCAGGCAATACTGTTTAAACAGAGTATTTGGAATAAAACAGCTAGTTTTCAATGTGAAATGATCATTCTTACTACACACTCATAAATTATTTCAGGACTTAAAAAGTATATTAACCATGTATTTTCTGATTAAAATCTAATATATTGCAATGACAAAGTCATTGCAAGTTTGGTAACAAGAAGGCACCCTGCTACTGTCAGTAGACATGCTCTGCACAAATCTCACCCAAGCAGCTAATAAAAAAGATTAAGAATGTATTCCCTATTGAAGTGTATTTCTGAATAGCAGATTTTAAAACACTAGATATAAACAATTATCCATCAAAATTTAAGTGTAGAGTTCTGACTAGAAATAAAAACAATAATTGGAGTAACGCAGAAAGACAAATATTTAGTAGCTAATATACAAGTGCACTGAAAAATTACGGTATTCGAAAAACTAATCTAAATTTGCTCAGCTGAATAAAAGAGAGCATTGGGTATTCTAATCACCTGAAGGAATAAATTATCTGGATATACAGTTAATGGTGGTACACTACCACTCTGAACAAGCAATAACATCTGTAAAGTCCCAGGCAGTCACAATTCATATTGTCATAAATATAAATCCCAGCTTAGAAATGCTAAACATCCTGATCCTTTAGATTACAGTTGATTCAGGAACAAAATAGTGTTTTGCTTCCAGAGCTTTGCAGAATCAAGGTTTTAATGCCAACCTTGCTGGACAAGGAGATGTAGCATCCATTTAGAAAGGACTCAAAGTGGCAGCAAACATAAGCTCATTTGACCGTGCACACATTTGAGAGACCACTGGTATTTGGAAAAAGAAACCACATATTTGCTTTTATCCTTTAAGCTTTCTTCCAATCTAGGCAATATTTTCTCATGTGGATCACATTACAGGTGTTACAGAATCAAATCCCTTCCTATATATATCATATATTTTAGATACTAACTTTTCTGAGAGGCAATATTTAAATACAGTCTGAATAGTACAAAAGCTTATAGAGGTAAGATACATAATGGAAGCATACCTATTTCATCAACACTGAAACATTTTTTATCATATACGTCATTTTTACTGGCAAGCTGAACACAATATGGTGTCCACACAGAGGTGTAGGATGCGTTGAAATAACAGCTATTTTGTCCTGAAGTGATATAATCAGGGCATTCTTTCCAGTCTTCCTCATTACTAGAATGACAACAAAAATGCAATATTTGTGAGAGAGAGATTTATGGACCTTACAAAGTACAAATTACAGGTGTTACGACACACAGTGCTGATAAGTTGTAACACTTATGAAAGGGAGAAAAATGTGTCAATATTGATGGTGATTTACAATGAAAACACTATCGAAGCAACCTGCATAACTGAGTTTAGGCACTCATGTACTCTTAGTGGAATTTCTGAGTTTTGGATGCTGCTTCAAAAGCACTGATGGCTCACACTCGGGAAAGTGCCTGACTGTGGGTGCTGCAGGAGCACAAACCAACCCAGGGCCATACGATGTAAAAGAAGAGAAAAACAGTGCTGTGAGTGAGGAAGGGCTA